>CM060950.1:392295253-392317753 GCA_030765055.1 Mantis religiosa
ATTGTTTTTACCTATAGAACGCCTTTCATTAGGACCTTCCTAACATTATTAGCTAACCTCATATACCTATGAGGTACCACATGTGTATCACATATGAGGAGGATATGTGATCCTCTCCTAATAGGGAACATGTCCCAACGGAGCAAGTTCTCTCTACCCTGAATACTCTCCTGAAAGTGCTCTGTTACTTTTTTGTCGTTTGTTATAAATCCTGCAAATGTTAACCAACCTGCAGGATGCAGGGGAAGCTTTTTAATGTAATACAATCTTTTCGGAAGTTACCTTTTCTGGCAATAAAGTACTTAGCATAATACCTATTTAAGTTTTACATAAGGAGGAGCGTGAAAGTTAGTGCAGGCATCATCATCATTATCATCATCATCATCATCATCATCATCATCATCATCATCATCATCATCATCATCATCATCATCATCATCATCAGTAGTTGTATTGATTTATTACTGTCGAATAGCTTGGAATACATTCATATTATCTTTCAGTCTTCTAAGGGATCTTCCAACGGTACAGAAATCATAAAGAAAATGCGAAAAGTTAACAATTAAAGTACAATAGTGTAAACTATACTCTTCTTTAGAGAAAGTTTAGAATTTTTATAATGGTTATTAATATAAACTGGTTATATGAAAGCACAAACAATTACACAGAGAGAGAGACTGTAAAATATAATTTTTCTATATTTCTTTATTTTTATAATTCTTTTTTCCTTCCCTCTCTCATTCTTTCTTCGTTTCTTTGTTTATTGCTTTCTTTCTATTCATTTCCGTCCCTTTTTCTCTCTCTTTTTTCCCCTTTTCTAATGAATTAATTTTTCAGAGATATTCCCTGTTATTTGATTAAACTCTCCAACCTTTATACCTTCCTCAATTTCAGAAAGAGATAATTATTTTTATTTGATAGTTGTGCAAATAGAATGGAATTACAAATGGACACCAGTTATTTCTAAAAACATTTGAAGAACTTCGGAATACCTATATTTCTCTTTCACCTTCAAGGAAATAATAAATATTATACAATTTCTCTGAATAAAAAGTAGAAAAAACAAATATCAGAGGAATTGTTTCATAGTTCCGATTGCGTAACTAGCTAATTGAATAGGCACAACTTTGTGTGCTGTCAAATATTTTATCCAGGCTCGAAGTTTTAATATAATCCCAGTAAAAGGAGATATATAACCGGTCTTTTGAACAACGTATCACAAGAAATTTGTACAGTAGAAAGCGTTTGTGTAGACAAAGAGAGGGAGAAAATGAAAGATTGCTAAGGACAGGGGGAGCGAACAAGGTGTGAGTATTGTCTACTCAGTTCAAGACAGGCGGAGCCTGAAAGGTTAGAGGGACTTTAGCTGTTTACCTGTTCTGGTAGTGGAACTGTTTTCTGCGAAATGAGTATACGGGACTGCAAATGAGTCACTTAGGCTCACAGATGTAATGTTTTTCAGTAACTGCTGTGATGGGTATTATGCACGGTTGAATTATATGACAACACTGTATATTTTAGACGAACCTGTCGTCCTTATTATATCCGGAAGGCGAGCATAAACATCATGTGGCCAGCAAAAGTGATTACGTCAAACATTCCTTCGCCTTACTTTCATTTCGTGAGTGGACAGTACATGGATTTGACTTGTGTACATATATATTTTATGCAAGGAAGTAACTTTTTATAATAAACCGTTTTATAAAGAAAAAATATGTGAACTTTGAATTTCATATAATTACGAACTATGGGTAATAAATTAACTGAACATTGCATATATATTCTCAAGGAATGCTGTCCGATATAATCGATTTTCTTAAGGGAAAATAAATATTTCGAAAATTATCTAAATCTAAATCTGTTTAAAGCCATGGGGAATAGATTAAAGTTTTTGAAAATACATAGATATGATATCCTTTAAAAAAGAATTGAAAAGGTTAATAGAAATAAGATGCATTTGTCACAAGCTGTTTGTATTAGTTGTGTACAAAAATTTAATAAATAGGTACAGTTAGCTTACGTCTATCTCTAACGGTTTACCAATTAGACAAGAATTATACAACATTCGTTCAGAATGAGGAGGCATTATAAGCAAACTCAATATATACATTTAATTTCATATAAATATTGTCACTAAATGACATATGAAATAACCGTAACCGAGTTTAGCCCATGTTTAGCAGACTTTGTGTAAATCTGTCCTTGCTTAGTTCAGAGCTTCCTTATGCAGGGAAATCTCGATATGACATTAACTGAAATATGCTTCTTCTACTTATTGCTAGAACTAAGTGTTAGAGGAAGATAAATTACATATTTCACCTCCATACTTGTGATGCTCTCCTAATATGTCGACTCGGAGCTGGAGCTCTCCATATATACGTGTGCACTTCTCTCCCTTTGATGTAGTTCTGTAAAATTATTCTTTTTCGCTGTACCTCTTGTAGTGGATATGGTTGGTAATCCTGCAAATGTTCATTCTATAGGGAGCACACCTGACTGATTTTTATAATGACCATCTTTCCGAAATTTATGTTCTGTTGGGAAAAATCCTTCTTCAATGCTGCAAATGCTTCCGATTCAGGTACTAACTTTACAATAATAAAACTCTGAAGAACACTTTCTATATTTTATAAAAATTTATAAAGTATTATTATTATTATTATTATTATTATTATTATTATTATTATTATTATTATTATTATTATTATTATTATTATTATTATTATTATTATTATTATTATTATTATTATTATTATTATTATTATTATTATTATTATTATTATTATTATTATTATTATTATTATTATTATTATTATTATTATTATTATTATTATTATTATTATTATTATTATTATTATTATTATTATTATTATTATTATTATTATTATTATTATTATTATTATTATTATTATTATTATTATTATTATTATTATTATTATTATTATTATTATTATTATTATTATTATTATTATTATTATTATTATTATTATTATTATTATTATTATTATTATTATTATTATTATTATTATTATTATTATTATTATTATTATTATTATTATTATTATTATTATTATTATTATTATTATTATTATTATTATTATTATTATTATTATTATTATTATTATTATTATTATTATTATTATTATTATTATTATTATTATTATTATTATTATTATTATTATTATTATTATTATTATTATTATTATTATTATTATTATTATTATTATTATTATTATTATTATTATTATTATTATTATTATTATTATTATTATTATTATTATTATTATTATTATTATTATTATTATTATTATTATTATTATTATTATTATTATTATTATTATTATTATTATTATTATTATTATTATTATTATTATTATTATTATTATTATTATTATTATTATTATTATTATTATTATTATTATTATTATTATTATTATTATTATTATTATTATTATTATTATTATTATTATTATTATTATTATTATTATTATTATTGTTATTGTTATTGTTATTATTATTATTATTATTATTGTTATTGTTATTATTGTTATTGTTGTTATTGTTATTGTTGTTATTATTATTATTATTATTATTATTATTATTATTATTATTATTATTATTATTATTATTATTATTATTATTATTATTATTATTATTATTATTATTATTATTATTATTATTATTATTATTATTATTATTATTATTATTATTATTATTATTATTATTATTATTATTATTATTATTATTATTATTATTAACAACAACGACGACGATAACATCATAACATAATTGTATGTCCAAAGAGAGTATGCATTTTTTTGGTTCATATCTGTGATCTATACAGCTCTAACTTATAAATTGAAGGAAGGAAAATTTTTTAATGCAAACGCAATTATGAAAGATCTAAGTTCTAGGAATTAAATATATATATTTATTAAATATCGTTAAGAGAGCCGTTGGTGTTAAATTAGCAACTAGCATTTGTTTTGTAGTAGTAAGGATTCTGAACATGGCAGACATTCTCCCTAAGGATACTGTGGAATCAAACAGATTATCTTAAGAGAAAGTAAATGTTTAGTCAATTATGGTATTATTTTAATAGTTAATCTGTGTGCAAAATTACTGACCTGACAGGGAGTTGTCTTTGTAATTGTATGTATGCTGTATTGAGGAATGGGAACTGCATCGCTCTGCTTAATTTAATAATTATTATATAAAACTAATGATTACGGATTTTATAATAGAAAGCAACTTTATGAATAAAACCAAAGTTGTGCATTCATTTCCCTAAAGAGTATTATAGGCCAACATATTATAGATTTGTCCTTAGCTAAAATAAATGTTTAATGTGCCATCTGCATCTGAAGTTAGCTTAAGGAGCTTGTTAGCGTTATTAGAAGGGAAAAGTTTTTTGAAAGCACAAATATTTTCTTCTTGATCACAAAGACAAACCTTCAGATGGTTAATCATAGAAAGCGTTATTTGCCGTAAACTCTATTTTAATATGTTAGACTTTGTTTACTCTCTCTCTCTCTCTCTCTCTCTCTCTCTCTCTCTCTCTCTCTCTCTCTCTCTCTCTCTTCTTTTAAGCAAGCGTTTTTCTCTATTAGGATTGGCCAAGGATATCATTCTACTAAAATCATTCAAGTACTTTATTTTTCCTTAAATTTTTGTTTATTTTTCATTTTTTATTTTTTTTATTTTCTTATTTAAAATATTATTATCATATGCAATTTCAATATGAAGACTTTAGTCGTTCCTATAAATTCCAAGTGTTTGCTAAAGTAAAATATTATAGGAAATTAATTATTCTTTCACACTGGCCGTGTGTAGGCTAAATTGTGGAAACGTAGAGACAGACTGGAAAATTCAATGCCATAGCCGGGGTTTGAACCACGGATCTTCTGGTTTCCGTCCAGCCGCACTACCATTGTGCTACCATGGCCAACGTGCCGATATGACATTAAATTCTCCAACTGACTCGTATTTTCCCGGTAAACCACTTATTCATTTTCCTATTGAATTGTATTCATTCCATTTTATTATCTAAAATAATATTCCTTGGCACTTACGTGTTTAGATGCAGAAATAGTACAACACACAACCATTTGCTGGATACATTCCTAACAGATATAACCGTAGAGCGTATGTGGTACACTTCTCACTGCGTTTGGCTAGTATTACCTCCACATAGGTTATATAACCCTATTCTGCTTCAACGGAGAAGCACCACTGGTGGAGATGGACGTAGACAGCCAACATAATATTGCCGGCATTTACTTTCCTTGAGAGAAAACCCTGTGATTGTTACTTTATATGTGGTTATGGTATAATTATTCCATAACAAAAAGTGGAAGGAACACCTCTATGTTATGTGTTATCACTATGGGTGTAGCTTCTTTTAAATCTTTATTGTGGTATCCTTGAAAGATTATTAAAATACCAAGTTTAACTGACCTTTATTTAACATGTGTTTGTTACTACATTGATTAGTAACGGTGCCTTTGTTTGAGTCCAGAACCCTTTTATTCGAGAAATAAAACCCTTCCTCTACTTTCTGTAAGACCTGAGTACAGTAGACGAAGCTGTAAGTTGCAATAATTTACATCATCACATTAATTGTCGCACTGGTTCTTTCCCTAATATGTAAATGGAACACATTTGGTTGCTCAGAATGTAAGCACACTTCCATTCCTCTGCTGCGCTCCTAATAGAGCCGAACGTCCGTAAGGTGTCAAAGAGCTGTGCATAATCTGTATTGATGTAGTTGTTCTTACCTCTACACATGTTCTGTTCTCCTGTTTACTTACTACTTTGAAAACTCAATATTACCGCAGTTGGTATTTTTTTTTGTTTTGTTTTGTTTTTGTTTTTGTTTTTACGGGAATCATCTTTAAACATGTCTCTCACTTGTCAGATATGGTGACAATCAATGGGTGTGGATGGTAAAACGTACCGCATTATTGTTATAAGTATGATACATAAAAGTACAAAGTTAATCTAATTTTGAGTCGAAGTCGATGCTCGATATTTTGTTTTTACATATAGAACGCCTTTCATTAGGACCTTCCTAACATCCTTATCTAACCTCATATACCTCCTCATATGTGACCCTCTCCTTATAGAAAACATGTCCCTACGGAGGCCACGCCGTGGCTCAGTGGTTAGACCGCTTGATTCTCACCAAGGCGGCCCGGGTTCGATCCCAGGCGACCGAGTGAGATTTGTAGTGGACAACACCTCGTTGGGGGGTTTTCTCCGAGACCTCCAATTTCCCCCGCCATCTCATTCCTCCGGTGCTCCATCTTCATCTCATGCATCATCAGTGTCACCGCCTGCGGTGCCGTATGTAGTAAAAGCGGGTGTTAAACACTACACATTTCATTTCATGTTCCTACGGAGCCAGTGCTCTCTACCTTGATTTGATCACTGCTGATTTGCTCTGTTGCTTTTTTGTCGTTTGTTATAAATCCTGCAAATGTTACCCATTCTGCCTAAAGCAGAGTAAGCTTCAGGAATCATCATCATCATCATCATCATCATCATCATCATCATCATCATCATCATCATCATCAGCATCATCATCATCACGCCCGCCTCGGTAGCGTGGAGGTAGCATGTCTGCCTCACGTTCAAGAGGTCCCGAGTTCGAATCTCGGTCAGGGTTAGTTACCTAGAGAAGGTTTTTCCGGGGGTTTCCCTTATCCTTCAAGACGAATGTCAGGTAACTCTAAGCTCCATGGACCCTGGACTTTTTTGAGCATCATTTCACCCAATTCATTCACCGTCTGATATAACTTAACGTTGGGGCGGAAGTAAATTAAAAAAAAAAAAGAATGCTTCATTGCATTATACTTATAATAATGAGGAGGCATGTTTTTCGGTCTGCACGCTGATTCACTAGCCGTTTCAAAGAAACAGGGGAAGAGAACGTCTATAGAGGTAGTACTACAATACAGAAAATATGGAGAGAGCTCTCTGGTTCCCTATGGGCGTGCTGCTTCTATTAGGAGCGCAGCAGAGGATTGGAGCTCTGTTTACATTCCGAACAATTAAGTTTGGTTTTAATGGCAAGGTGTTACTCCACACTCGTTTTAAATATTAGGAAGGTATCAGATCCACAATTAAATGTGAGGACGGGAATTATTTGACTTTACAACTTTCTCTACTATACTTAGGTTTTGTAGACATTTCATAAAGTGTTACACTCCAGCTAAATAATTACTTGAATAAAAACGATCTGAGCTCAGACAAAGGCGCTGTTAATATCCAGTGTAGCTGCGGGCCCTAAAGACCGTACACCTCAAAGGCAATTTAAATAAATGTCATTTAAATTTGGTAGTCATCTTCAACATCTTACTAAGGATTGCGACAACAAAGATATTCTGCTAACACATAACATAAATGCCCCTCCCACTTCTTGTCATGAAATAATCATAGCATATCTGCATTGCAATAAATATGCACAGGTTTTTTCTCTTAAGAAAGGAAAATTCCGGGAAAAATACGCAATGTATGTGGCCATTTTAGCTAATCTCGTGGCTAGGTGTGCCGGTGCTCCATCTCTGCTCCGAGCGAACAGGGTTACATAAAATATCGAGAAGTAACACTACCCAGACCCACGGAGAAGCTTACCAGAAACGCCCTAACATTTTACCTGTTAGGAATACATCCAGCAAATGGCTTTGTCTATTTTACGATTTCTGCATCTAAAATCGTGAATGCCCAGGATTATAATTTTAGATAATAAAATGGAATGAATACAATTCACTGGGAAAACGATTCACCTTAATTTTTTATTTTCGCGAACACTTAGTATTTATAGTAAACACGAAAAACTTTGTTGTTGAAATTTCAGTAGATAAAAATGATCTAAATATAAACTAAACAAAAATATAAAATCAAAATAAAAGACTTAAATGATTTTAGTAGAATGATTTTGTTTGGTAAATAGTGAGAGAGACAAAAGCTCACAAACAATTCTTACACATATTAAAATACATTCTATGGAAATTAACATTTTCTATGTTTAATCATCTAGAGGATAGTCTTTCTTATCAAAAATAAAATATTTGTGTTTTCAATATGCTTTTTCTTTCTTCTAACGCTAAGAAGTTGGCTCCTTAAGCTATCGTCGGATGTAGAAGGCACATTAAATATTTACTTGGGCTAAGGACAATCGTATAATATATGTTAGCCTATAATGTACTTTAGAAATGAATGCACCACTTTAGTTTTATTCATAAATTTGGTTTCTATAACAAAAAAATTCCGCTCCATAGCAAAATAATTGTGAAACCAGACAGAAGACTGCAGTTCCCATTCGTCAATACACGATACATACAGTTACAAAGACACCTCCTTGACCATACAGTAATTATGCACACATACTAACTATTAAACTAATATTATAATTTACTAAACACTTATTTTCTTTTAAGATAATCTGTTTTATTCTACAACATTCTTTAGGAGAATCTATATCATGTTCAGGAAGTTTCTTACTCATTTTACAAAACCGAATGCTGGTTACAATTGTAATTTAACACCAAAAGCTACATTATCGATATTTAATAGCTATGTTACTTACATTTTTAACACTATAACTCTTTATTATTGCATCTGTATTGCAAAACCTTCCTTCATGGAAAACATAAGTTACAGCGGTGTACCGTAGAACATAAATATGAAGACAAAACGCCATAATGTCATTTGGACATATACCATTATTTTATGACGTTATTGTCTTCAATAATAATAATAATAATAATAATAATAATAATAATAATAATAATAATAATAATAATAATAATAATAATAATAATAATAATAATAATAATAATAATAATAATAATAATAATAATAATAATAATAATAATAATAATAATAATAATAATAATAATAATAATAATAATAATAATAATAATAATAATAATAATAATAATAATAATAATAATAATAATAATAATAATAATAATAATAATAATAATAATAATAATAATAATAATAATAATAATAATAATAATAATAATAATAATAATAATAATAATAATAATAATAATAATAATAATAATAATAATAATAATAATAATAATAATAATAATAATAATAATAATAATAATAATAATAATAACAATAATAACAATAATAACAATAATAACAACAATAACAATAATAACAACAATAACAACAATAACAACAACAATAACAATAACAATAAGAATAATAACAATAATAACAATAACAATAACAATAATAATAATGATAATAATAATGATAATGATAATGATAATGATAATGATAATGATAATGATAATGATAATGATAATAATAATGATAATGATAATAATAATGATAATAATAATAATAATAATAATAATAATAATAATAATAATAATAATAATAATAATAATAATAATAATAATAATAATAATAATAATAATAATAATAATAATAATAATAATAATAATAATAATAATAATAATAATAATAATAATAATAATAATAATAATAATAATAATAATAATAATAATAATAATAATAATAATAATAATAATAATAATAATAATAATAATAATAATAATAATAATAATAATAATAATAATAATAATAATAATAATAATAATAATAATAATAATAATAATAATAATAATAATAATAATAATAATAATAATAATAATAATAATAATAATAATAATAATAATAATAATAATAATAATAATAATAATAATAATAATAATAATAATAATAATAATAATAATAATAATAATAATAATAATAATAATAATAATAATAATAATAATAATAATAATAATAATAATAATAATAATAATAATAATAATAATAATATTGGTGCAATTAGTTTACAAACTTTCGCGAAGCTTGGAAAGTGTTCTTTAGAGTTTTATTACTGTAAAGTTAATACCTAAATTGGAAGCATTTGTGGCATTGAAGAAGGATTTTTCGCAATAGAATATATGAAGTGCGGAAAGATGGTCATTGTAAAATACAGTCAGGTGTGCTCGCTATGGAACGAAAATTTGCAGGATTACCAACCATATCCACTGCAGGAGGTGCAGCGAAAAAGAATATTTTTACAGAACTACATCTGAGGGAGTAGTGCCAAGAATATGAAGCGCTCCAGCTCCGTGTCGACGTATTAGGAGAGCATCACACGTATGGAGCTGTGATTATCAGCGGAACGACTAAATGTTTGGGGTTACTGGCGGTCTTGCATTTTTATATGTTAGGAAAGAAAACAAATGCAACAAAGGATCTTAACTGTATATTTATTGTAATTTATTACTTCCTCTAACACATAGTTCTTACAATAAGTAGAAGTAGCATATTTCAGTTAAAAATGCCATATCAAGATTTCCCTGTATAAAGAAATTCTAAACTGAACAGGGACAGTTGTCCGTCCGATATGACTTAAGGTTGGATGACGTAAATTAAACACAGGAAAAAAGGACAGTTGTACACAAAGTCTATAAAACATCGGTTAAAATCGTTTACTGTTATCTAAATTTGTCATTTTAGAAATATTACACGAAATAAGATGTATATCTTAAGTTTTCTGCGAATATCGGCTTATTCTTATCGAATGTTGTATAATTTTTGTCTAATTGGTAAAGCGTTAGAGATAGACCAAAGGTAATTTTACATATTTATTAATCTTTTCAAAGGTTTTCTGCAGGTTAACATATGTGAATTTTCAAAAACCTTAAGACCTCCTATGGTCTTACACAGTTTTTAGATTTAGATAATTTACGAAATATTTACTTCTCTTTAAGATAATCGGTTTTATCTAAGAACATTCCTTGAGAGAATGTATTCGATGTTCAGATAATTTTGGTTATTCCTTCTACAAGTTAATTTATATTTATTAACTTATAACCCATGTTCTGTAATTATCTTAAATTCAAAGTTCACACATTTTTAATTCTAAAACGGTTTATCATAAAATTATTTGATCATTTAAAATAAATATGTATACAAGTCAAATCCATCTACGGTCCACGCAACACAAGAAGGTGAGACAAGGAATGTGTGAGGGAATCACTTTTGCTGTCCCCATGATGTTTATGCTCGACTTCCGGATATGAACAGGATGACAGGCTTATCTAAACTGCAGTGTTGTCATAACTCACCCATGAATAATACCTATCATAGCAATTACTGGAGTAAAAAAAAAGAAAAAAAAAAACAACGTACCAAGAGGTAACACTAGACAGACGCATAGAGAAGCTTACCACAAACACGGTAACATTTTATCTGTTAGGAATACATCCAGCAAATAGTTGTGTATTTTATTATTTCTGCATCTAATAACGTAAATGCCAATGAATAGAATTTTAGACAATGAAAAAAAAAATGGAATGATTACATTTCACTGCGTAAACGATTCGCGTTTTTTTTTCTATTTCCGCGAACAATTGGTACTTATAGTAAACACGAAGAACTTCGATGTGGAAATTTCAACAGATAAAAATGTTCTATATATAAAAGAAAAAAATATAAAAGAACAAATATACGACTTTAATGATTTTAGGAGAATGATTTTGCTTGGTAAATAGGTAGAAAGACAAAAGCGTACTACTAAAAAAAAAAAAAAAAAAAAAAAAAAAAAAAAAAAAAAGGAAACCTGTCACACTTCTTAAAATAGAGTTAGTGGCAAATAACAGTTTCTATGACTAACCATCTGGAGCATAGTCTTTCATATCAAGAATAAAATTATTTGTGTTTTCGACAACCCTTTTCTTTCTTCCAACGCTAAGAACGTCCCTAGGCTATCGTCAGATCTAGATGGCACATTAAATATTTTCTACTGCTAACGACAATTGTATTTTTTTTTCTTTGTTTTTCTGTTTTCGTCCTCCAACGTTACGCAATATCGGACGGTAAATGAAATTACAATACACAAACATTTGCTGCGTGTATTCCTAACATATATTACGGTAGAGCGTGTGTTATACTTCTCCCTGTAGTGCTACCTCCTGATACGTTATATAATCCTGTTCGCTAATAGCCGAGATGAACCACTGGTGGTTAACATTGGTCAGTCTGGACGGCATTTTACTTTCCTTGAAAGAAAACCTTGTGATTGTTACTTTATATGTACTTATGGTATAATTATTCCATAACAAAATGTGGGAGTGACACTTCTATGTTATGTGTTAGCACTATGGGTGTGGCTTCTTTTAAATCTTTATTGTGTTATCCTTGAAAGATGATGAAGATACCAAGTTTAACTGACCTTTATTTAACATGTGTTTGTTACTGGCCTCAAGGGCACACAAGTACATTCATTAGTAACAGTGCCTTTGTTTGACTCCAGAGCATTTTTATTCCAGAAATTTAACCTTTCCTCTACTTTCTGTAAGACCTGAGTATAGTAGAGGAAGTTGTAAATTGCAACAATACCCATTATCACATTGTCGCACGGGTTGCTTCCCTAATTACAGAAAGTAGTGCTTAGTAGTATTTCGCCATTAAAAACAAACAGGTTGTTGGGAATGTAAACACGGCCGTAAGGTGTCAGAGAGCTGGGCTTATTCTGTATTGACCTAGTTGTTGCTACCGCCACAAATGTTCTGTTATCCTGTTTAATTACAACGTTTAAACTACCACAGTGGGCTATATTACAGCATTTGGCACTTTTCTTACGGGAAACCTCTTTCTCACTTGTCAGATATGCTGTTATTATTAAATGGATGCGTGTGGATGTTAAAGCGTAACTCGTTATTCTTATAAGTATGATACAATGAGGTACAAAATTAATATAATTTTGAGACCAAGTCGATGCTCCATATATTGTTTTTACCTATAGAACGCCTTTCATTAGGACCTTCCTAACATTATTAGCTAACCTCATATACCTATGAGGTACCACATGTGTATCACATATGAGGAGGATATGTGATCCTCTCCTAATAGGGAACATGTCCCAACGGAGCAAGTTCTCTCTACCCTGAATACTCTCCTGAAAGTGCTCTGTTACTTTTTTGTCGTTTGTTATAAATCCTGCAAATGTTAACCAACCTGCTCGATGCAGAGGAAGCTTTTTGATGTAATACAATCTTTTCGGAAGTTACCTTTTCTTACAATAAAGTACTTTGCACAATATTTAAGTCAGCACAATATTTAAGTTAGTGCAGGCATCATCATCTTTATCAACATTTAACGTTGGAGGGCGTAAATACAAAAAATCATCATCATCTTCATCATCATCATCAGTAGTAGTAGCTGTTGTATTGATTTATTACTCTCGAATAGCTTGGTATACATTCATATTATCTTTCAGTCTTCTAAGAGATCTTCCAACGGTACAGAAATCATAAAGAAAATGCGAAAAGCTAATAATTAAAGTACATAGTATGAAACTATACTCTTCTTTAGAGCAAGCTCAGAATTTTTATAATGCTTATTAATATAAACTGGTTATATGAAAGCACAAACAATTACACAGAGAGAGACTGTAAAATGTGTTTTTTCTATATTTCTTTACTTTTATCTTTCTTTCTTGCTTCCCTCTCTCATTCTTTCTTCGTTTCTTTGTTTATTGCTTTCTTTCTATTCATTTCCGTCCCTTTTTCTCTCTCTTTTTCCCTCTTTTCTAATGAATTAATTTTTCAGAGATATTCCTTGTTATTTGATTGAACCCTCCAACCGTTATACTTTCCTCAATTTCAGAAAGATATAATTATTTTTTATTTGATAGTTGTGCAAATAGAACGGAATTACAAATGGAGACCAGTTATATCTAAAAACATTTGAAAAACTTCGGATTACCTATATTTCTCTTTCGCATTCAAGGAAATAAATAATATAAAATTTCTCTCAACAAGAAATACGTAAAACAAATATCAGAGGAATTGTTTCATAGTTCCGATTGCGTAACTAGCTAATTGAATAGGCACAACTTTGTGTGCTGTCAAATATTTTATCCAGGTTCGAAGTTTTAATATAATCCCAGTAAAACAGATATATAACCGGCCTTTTGAACAACGTATCACAAGAAATTTGTACAGTAGAAGGCGTTTGTGTAGACAAAGAGAGGGAGAAAATGAAAGAATACAAAGGGCAGGGGGAGAGAGCAATGTGTGAGTATTGTCTACTCACCACAAGACAAGCGGAGTCTGAAAGGTCAAAAGGGCTTTAACTGTTTACCTGTTCTGGTAGTGAAACTGTTTACTGCGAAATGAGTTTACGGGACTGCAAATGAGTCACTTAGGCTTACAGATGTAATGTTTTTCAGTAACTGCTGTGATGGGTATTATGCACGGTTGAATTATATGACAACACTGTGCATTTTAGACGAACCTGTCATCCTTATTATATCCGGAAGGCGAGCATAAACATCATGCGGCCAGCAAAAGTGATTACGTCAAACTTTCCTTCGCCTTACCTTCATTTCGTGAGTGGACAGTACATGGATTTGACTTGTGTACATATATATATTTTATGCAACGAAGTAACTTTTTATAATAAACCGTTTTATAAATAAAAAATATGTGAACTTTGAATTTCATATAATTACGAACTATGGGTAATAAATTAACTGAACATTGCATATATATTCTCAAGGAATGCTGTACGATATAATCTATTTTCTTAAGGGAAAATAAATATTTCGAAAATTATCTAAATCTAAATCTGTTTAAAGCCATGGGAAATAGATTAAAGTTTTTGAAAATACATAGATATGTTATCCTTTAAAAAAGATTTGAAAAGGTTAATAGAATTAAAATGCATTTGTCACAAGCTGTTTGTATTAGTTGTGTACAAAAATTTAATAAATAGGTACAGTTAGCTTACGTCCATCTCTGACGGTTTACCAATTAGACAAGAGTTATACAACATTTGTTCAGAATGAGCAGGCATTATCAGCAAACTCAATATATACATTTCATTTCATATAAATATTTTCACTAACTGATATTTGAAATAACCGTAACCGAGTTTAACCCATGTTTAGCAGACTTTGTGTAAATCTGTCCTTGTTTGGTTCAGAGCTTCTTTATGCAGGGAAATCTCGATATGACATTAACTGAAATATGCTTCTTCTACTTATTGCTAGAACTAAGTGTTAGAGGAAGATAAATTACAATAAGTATATAGTTAACATCCTCTGTTGCATTTGTTTTCTTTCCCAATATATTAAACTGCAAGACTGCCAGTAACGGCAAACATTTAGTCGTCCGCTGATAATCACACCTCCATGCTCGTGATGGTATCCTAATACGCCGACACGCAGCTGGGGCTCTCCATATACTTGTGCACTTCTCTCCCTTTGATGTAGTTCTGTAAAATTATTCTTTTTTGCTGTACCTCTCGTAGTGGATATGGTTGGTAATCCTGCAAATGTTCATTCTATAGGGAGTACACCTGACTGATTTTATTATTATTATTATTATTATTATTATTATTATTATTATTATTATTATTATTATTATTATTATTATTATTATTATTATTATTATTATTATTATTATTATTATTATTATTATTATTATTATTATTATTATTATTATTATTATTATTATTATTATTATTATTATTATTATTATTATTATTATTATTATTATTATTATTATTATTATTATTATTATTATTATTATTATTATTATTATTATTATTATTATTATTATTATTATTATTATTATTATTATTATTATTATTATTATTATTATTATTATTATTATTATTATTATTATTATTATTATTATCATTATCATTATCATTATCATTATCATTATCATTATCATTATCATTATGATTATCATTATCATTATCATTATCATTATCATTATCATTATCATTATCATTATCATTATCATTATCATTATCATTATCATTATTATTATTATTATTATTATTATTAACAACGACGACGATAACATCATAAAATAATTGTATGTCCAAAGACAGTATGCATTTTTTTGGTTCATATTTGTGATCTACACAGGTGTAACTTGTAAATTGAATGAAGGAAAATTTTTTAATGCAGACGCAATTATGAAAGATCTAAGTGCTAATAATTAAATAGATATGTTTATTAAATATCGTTAAGAGAGCCGTTGGTGTTAAATTATAGTTGTAACTAGCATTCTGTTTTGTGGGAGTAACAAACATTCTGAACATGGCAGACATTCTCCCTAAGGATATTGTGGAATCAAACAGATTATGTTAAGGGAAAATAAATGTTTAATCAATTATGGTATTATTTTAATAGTTAATCTGTGGGCAAAATTACAGACTGGACAGGGAGTTGTCTTTGTAATTGTATGTATCCTGTATTGAGGAAGGGGAACTGCATTGCTCTGCTTGCGTTAATAATTATTATATAAAATTAATGATTACGGATGTTATTATAGAAAGCAATTTTATGAATAAAACCAAAGTTGTGCATTCATTTCCCTAAAGAGTATTATAGGCCAACATATTATAGAATTGTCCTTAGCAAAAATATGTATTTAATGTGCCATCTGCAAAGGAGCTTGTTAGCGTTATTAGAAGGAAAAAGGTTTTTGAAAGCACAAATATTTACTTCTTGATCAGAAAGACTACCTTCAGATGGTTAATCATTGAAAACCTTATTTGCCATAAACTCTATTTTAATATGTGAGAGTGTTTATTTTCTCTCTCTCTCTCTTTTTAAGCAAGCGTTTTTCTCTATTAGGATTTGCCAAGGATGTCATTCTGTTAAAATCATTCAAGTACTTTATTTTTCCTTAAATTTTTGTTTATTTTTCATTTTTTATTTATTTTCTTTTATTATTTAGAATATTTTTATCATTTTGAATTTCAATATGAAGACGTTAGCCTTTCCTAAAAATACCACGTCTTTGCTAAAGTAAAAAAATTAAAGTGACTTATTTTCCTATTGATTTTTAGGCATTCCATTTAATTATCTAAAATTATATTGTTTGACATTCACGTTTTAAGGTGCAGAAATAGTACAGTACACAATCATTTGCTGGATGTATTCCTAACAGATATAACGGTAGAGCGTATCTGGCAAACTTCTCACTGCGTCTTGAAAGATTATTAAGATACCAAGTTTAACTGACCTTTATTTAACATGTGTTTGTTACCACACTGATTAGTAACGGTGCCTTTGTTTGAGTCCAGAACCCTTTTATTCGAGAAATAAAACCCTTCCTCTACTTTATGTAAGACCTGAGTACAGTAGACGAAGCTGTAAATTGCAATAATTTACATCATCGCATTAATTGTCGCACTGGTTCTTTCCCTAATATCTAAATGGAGTAATATCTCTCCATAAAATCAAACATTTGGTTGCTCGGAATGTAAACACACCTCCATGCCTCTGCTGCGCTCCTAATTGAGCCGCACGTCCATAAGGTGTCAGAGAACTGTGCATGATCTGTATTGTCACCCAATTATAGGGAAGCACCACAAACAGCTGAGGAGGGACCGGAGACCACGCCACGCCCACTCATTTGTCTCCTGTCACTAACTGAAGGGATGGTTAGGAGAGGGATGTCGGGCCCCTGAGCCGTCTCTTTACCCTTCTCCTAGGTTCTGGAAACTCGGGACATTCAATCTAATCGAGAACCTTCTAAATCGGCAAGCAGACCCTATATAAGCAACACGTCGTGCCAGAAGACTGTATACGTGCATCGGAACGGTAACTTACGAACTGGTGAATTGTAATTGTGTGCATTACGTATTTCTGTGTAATTGGCAAGTGCTTAACTGTAAGTCGGTGGAAATAAAGAACATTTTTTGAGTGGTGCAATTGGACTTTTCATTTCACGAACCCACAAAGTCACAGTATTGATGTAGTTCTTACCTCTACCAATGATCTGTTCTCCTGTTTACTTACAACTTTGAAACTGCTGCAGTGGGCAATATTGCCGCAGTTGGTATTTTTTTTTTAAGGGAATAATTTTTTTTACATCTCTCTCACTTGTCAGATATGCTGACAATGGATGGGTGTGGATGGTAAAACGTACCGCCTTATTCTTATAAGTATGATACATTAAAGTACAAACTTAATCTAATTTTGAGTCGAAGTCGATGCTCCATATTTTGTTTTTACATATAGAACGCCTTTCATTAGGACCTTCCTAACATCCTATTCTAACCTCATATACCTCCTCATATGTGACACTCTCCTAATAGGAAACACGTCCCTACGGAGTCAGTGCTCTCTTCCTTGATTTGTTCACTACTGATGTACTCTGTTGCTTTTTTGTCGTTTGTTATAAATCCTGCAAATGTTACCCATTCTGCCTAAAGCAGAGGAAGCTTCAGGAATCATCATCATCATCATCATCATCATGATCATCATCATCCTCATCATCATCATCCTCATCATCATCATAATCATCATCATCATCAGTAGCATGTCTGCCTCACGTTCAGGAGGTCCCGAGTTCGAATCTCGGTCAGGGTGAGTTACCTAGATAAGGTTTTTCCGAGGTTTTCCCTTACCCCTCAAGACGAATGTCGGGTAACTCTAAGCTCCATGGACCCTGGACTCATTTCACCCAATTCATTCACCGTCCGATATAACTTAACGTTGGGGCGGACGTAAATTAAAAAAAAAATGCGTCATTGCATCATACTTATAATAACAATAAGGAGGCATGTTTTTCGATCTGCACGCTGATTCACGTACTCACACCTGCATTTCTTAGTATTATAACATATAGAGTTAGTTTACCAGCTTTCACGAAACCGTTAAGTTAAGGTGAAACTTTTCCCGGAAGTTAAACCCAACATGGGCATAGCGCACTGCAAAAGTTTCACCGTTTCAAGTAAACAGGGGAACAGAACGTCTATAGAGGTATTACTACAAGACAGAAAATATGGAGAGAGCTCTCTGGCTCCTTATGGGCGTGTTGCTTCCATTAGGAGCGCAGCAGAGGATTGGAGCTGTGTTTACATTCCGAACAATTAAGTTTGGTTTTAATGGCAAGGTATTACTCCACACTCCTAGGCCGCGCCTTGGCTCAGTGGTTAGACCGCTTGGCTCTCACCAAGGCGGCCCAGGTTCGATCCCAGGCGACCGCAAAGAGAGATTTGTGGTGGACAACCCGGCGCTGGGGCGGGTTTTCTCCGGGACCTCCAGTTTCCCCAGCCATCTCATTCCACCGGTGCTCCATCTTCATCTCATATATCATCAGTGTCACCGCCTGCGATGCCGTATGTAGTAAAAGCGGGCGTTAAACATTATACACATCCACACTCGTTTTAAATATTAGGAAGGTATCAGATCCACAATTAATATGAGGACGGGTATTATTGAATTTACAACTTTCTCTACTATACTTAAGACTTATAGAAATTACTTAAAGTGTTACACTAAAGCTAAAAAATTACTTGTTTAAAAACGTTCTGAGCTCAGACAAAGGCGCTGTTAATATCCAGTGTAGCTGTGTTCCCTAAAGACCGTACACTCAAAGGCAATTTGAAATAAATATCATTTAAATTTGGTAGTCATCTTCAACATCTTACTAAGGATTGCGACAACAAAGATAAATAAAACTACATCCATAGTGCTAATACATAACATAAATGCCCCTCCCATTTCTTGTCATGAAATAATCATAGCATACCTGCATTGCAGGAAATATGCACAGGTTTTGTCTGTCAAGAAAGGAAAATTCCAGGACATATACCCAATGTATGTTGCCATATCAGCTTGTCTCGTGGGTAGGTGTGCCGGTGCTGCATCTCTACTCCAAGAGAACAGGGTTACAAAACATATCCAGAGGTAACACTACACAAACGCACGGAGAAGCTTTCCAGAAACACGGTAACATTTTACCTGTTAGGAATACATCCAGCAAATGACTTTGTGTATTTTAATATTTCTGCATCTAAAATCGTGAATGCCCAGGATTGTATTTTTAGATAATAAAATGGAATGAATACAATTCACTGGGAAAACGATACACATTATTTTTTTTTATTTTAGCGAACACTTAGTATTTATAGTAAACACGAAAAACTTTGATGTTGAAATTTCAGTAGATAAAATGATCTAAATATAAACTAAACAAAAATATAAAATCAAAATAAAAGACTTAAATGATTTTATTAGAATGATTTTGTTTGGTAAATAGTGAGAGCGACAAAAGCTCACAAAGAATTCTTACACATATTAAAATAGATTCTATGGCAAATAACATTTTCTATGTTTAATCATCTGGAGGATAGTCTTTTCTATCAAAAATAAAATATTTGTGTTTTCAATATTCTTTTTCTTTCTTCTAACGCTAAGAAGCTGGCTCCTTTAGCTATCGTCAGATGTAGAAGGCACATTAAATATTTACCTGGGCTATTTTCCCAACAGAATATATGAATTGCGGAGAGATGGTCAGCACAAAAGTCAGTCAGGTGTGCTCCCTATAAACGATAATTTGTAGGATTACCAACCATATCCACTGCAAGAGGTGCAGCGAAAAAGAATATTTACAAAATTACATCGCAGTGCGAGAAGTACACAAGTATATGGAGAGCCCCAGCTCCGTGTCGACGTATTAGGAGAGCATCACAAGCATGGAGGTGTGATTATCAGCTTATCGACTTAATGTTTGGACTTATTGGCTTACCACTGTTTTTATACTCCTATATTAGGAAAGATAACAAATGTAACCACCGATGTTAACTGTATATTTATTGTGATTTATTACTTCCTCTAGCACTTGGTTCTTGCAAGAAGATGAAGTATCAGAAGTAGCGTGTTTCAGCAAAAAATGTCATATGTAATTATAAAGAAATTCTAAAATAACAACGACAGTTTTACACTAAGTCTGTAAAACATCCGATAAAATCGGTTACCTGTATTGAAAATGTCTCTTAATCCTAATATTTATATGAAATAAGTTGTATATCTTCAGTTTGCTGCGAATATCTCCTTATTCTGAACGAATGTTGCATAATCCTTGTCTAATTCGTAAACCGTTAAAGATAGACCAAAGCTAATTCTACATATTTATTAATCTTTTCTAAGGTTTTCTAGAGGATAACATATTTGAATTTTCAAAAAAATTTAGTCTATCTCCTATGGTCTTAACCAGTTTTTAGATTTAGATAATTTACGAAATAAAGATATATTTCTCGGTTTTATCTGAGAACATTCCTTGAGAAATTGTATGCGATGTTCAAATAGTGTTGGTTAATCCTTCTACAAATTTAATTATATTTATTAATTTATTACCCAAATTTAGTAATTATCTTAAATTCAAAGTTCAGACATTTTTATTCATAAAACGGTTTATTATAAAATTATTAGATTGTTTGAAATAAATATTTACACTAGTCAAGTCCATCTACGGTCCACGCAACACAAAAAAAGCAATGCAATGGAATGTGTGACGGAATCTCTTTTGCTGTCCCCATGATGTTTATGCTCGACTTCCGGATATGAACAGGATGACAGGTTCATCACGACAGATTGTCATAGCTCACCCATGCATAATACCTATCACTGCAATTAATGAAAAAAAAAACCATTAGATCTGGCAGCACGGGAGGCTCATATGCAGTCTCGTACACTCATTTCGTAGTAAACAGATCAACTACCAGATCAGGTAGACGGTTTCCGCTTTCATTTTCTCCGCCTTTGTTGTCTACACAAGCTCATTCCACTGTGAAGATTTCTTGTGATACGTTGTTTAAAAGTCCGGCTATATATCTGCTTTTACTGGGATTCTATTAAAACTTCGAACCTGGATAAAATATTTAACAGCACACAAATTTGGGGCTATTCATTTAGCTAGTTACGCAATCGGAACTAGGAGACAATTCCTCGGATATTTGTTTTAGGTAATTAACACAAAAATCAGTTACAAAATAACTGTTATAAGCTGTAAGTGTATCTTTTCCTATAATACACACAAATAAAGCTCTGAGGAGTTGCCTTCACATGTTTCTCTTCGCTTGTACACGCCATCCTTGCCAACGCTCATTGTTTTATCTACTTCTTGTTGAGAGAAATGTTATCTTATTTATAATTTCCTTGTAGATGTTGTTGATGGGGTAGTGTTTAACGCCCGCTTTTAATACATACGGCACCTCAGGCGGTGACACTGATGATACATGAGATGAAGATGGAGCACTGGTGGAATGAGCTGGCGGGGTAGGCGAAACAGAAATGTAGGAATTCCGCAGTTTTACAAATGTCTTTAGAAGTAATTGGTCTCCGTCTGAAATGCGAATCTCTTTTGCATAGCTAACAAATAAAAAAAAATGATTATCCTTTTCTAAAGGTAGGTATATAGGTTGCAGAGTTCAAAAAATAACGGGGAATATCTCCGGAAAGATTCATCGCTCAAAAAGGGGGGGGGGGGAGTAAAGGTAGCTGGAGGTGCTGAGAAATGAATAAACAAACAAAGAAGTGAAGAAAGAAAGAGGGAAAAAGCACAAGATAAAAGTAAAGAAATATAGGAAAAAATATCGTTAGCAGTCTCTCTCTCTCTCCCTCTCTCTCTCTTTCTCTCTGTGTGTGTATCTCTGCTATCA
>CM060950.1:392325253-392340253 GCA_030765055.1 Mantis religiosa
GCATAATACCCATCACAGCAGTTACTGAAAAACATTACATCTGTAAGCTTGAGTGACTCATTTGCAGTCCCGTACACTCATTTCGCAGTAAACAGTTCCACTACCAGAACAGGTAAACAGCTAAAGTCCCTCTAACCTTTCAGGCTCCGCCTGTCTTGAAGTGAGTAGACAATACTCACACCTTGTCGCTCCCCCTGTCCTTAGCAATCTTTCTTTTTCCCCTTCTCTTTGTCTACACAAACGCTTTCTACTGTACAACTTTATTGTGATACGTTGTTCAAAAGACCGGTTATATATCTGCTTTTGCTGAGATTATATTAAAACTTCCAGCCTGGATAAAATATTTATCAGCACACAAAGTTGTGGCTATTCAATTAGCCAGTTACGCAATCGGAACTATGGAACAATTCCTCTGATATTTGTTTTATCTACTTCATGTTGAGAGAAGTTTTATAATATTTATTATTTCCTTGAAGGTGAAAGAGAAATATAGGTATTCCGAAGTTCTTCAAATGTTTTTAGATATAACTGGTCTCCATTTGTAATTTCATTCTATTTGCACAACTATCAAATAAAAAATAATTATCTCTTTCTGAAATTGAGGAAGGTATAAAGGTTCGAGAGTTCAATCAAATAACAGGGAATATCTCTGAAAAATTAATTCATTAGAAAAGGGGAAGAAAGAGAGAGAAAAACGGACGGAAATGAATAGAAAGAAAGCAATAAACAAAGAAACGAAGAAAGAATGAGAGAGGGAAGGAAAAAAGAATTATAAAAGTAAAGAAATATAGAAAAAATATATTTTACAGTCTCTCTCTGTGTAATTGTTTGTGCTTTCATATAACCAGTTTATATTAATAACCATTATAAAAATTCTAAACTTTCTCTAAAGAAGAGTATAGTTTACACTATTGTACTTTAATTATTAACTTTTCGCATTTTCTTTATGATTTCTGTGCCGTTGGAAGATCCCTTAGAAGACTGAAAGATAATATGAATGTATACCAAGCTATTCGACAGTAATAAATCAATACAACAGCTACTACTACTGATGATGATGAAGATGATGATGATGATGATGATAATGATGATGCCTGCACTAACTTTCACGCTCCTCCTTCATGTAAAACTTAAATAGGTATTATGACCATCTTTCCGAAATTTATATATTATTATTATTATTATTATTATTATTATTATTATTATTATTATTATTATTATTATTATTATTATTATTATTATCATTATTATTATTATTATTATTATTATTATTATTATTATTATTATTATTATTATTATTATTATTATTATTATTATTATTATTATTATTATTATTATTATTATTATTATTATTATTATTATTATTATTATTAGTTACTAACACTCAACACATGGCAACCTTGGCCTTCGGGGTAACCTCACCCCACCAAGTGATGACCGGACCCATTTCTCAGGTGGAGGCACCCAGAGGGCGGTGTCCATTACCTCCGATGATAGGGTGATAGTGAAGATGGCGGTGAGGTGAGAGGACCTACAGTTTTTACCGTGGACTCCGAACCACGTTGGGCATAGGGGATACTTCACGTGTGCTAGACAGAGGTGAAGGCGTGGATAGGGCCCACTTAAAATCGCCAACCCCAGAGCCGGGAATCGAACTCGGGACTCTTAGAACGGGAGCCGCGAACGAAACCACCGCGCTACCCCGGCGCCCTTATTAATATTATTATCATTATTATTATTATTATTATTATTATTATTATTATTATTATTATTATTATTATTATTATTATTATTATTATTATTATTATTATTATTATTATTATTATTATTATTATTATTATTATTATTATTATTATTATTATTATTATTATTATTATTATTATTATTATTATTATTATTATTATTATTATTATTATTATTATTATTATTATTATTATTATTATTATTATTATTATTATTATTATTATTATTATTATTATTATTATTATTATTATTATTATTATTATTATTATTATTATTATTATTATTATTATTATTATTATTATTATTATTATTATTATTATTATTATTATTATTATTATTATTATTATTATTATTATTATTATTATTATTATTATTATTATTATTATTATTATTATTATTATTATTATTATTATTATTATTATTATTATTATTATTATTATTATTATTATTATTATTATTATTATTATTATTATTATTATTATTATTATTATTATTATTATTATTATTATTATTATTATTATTATTATTATTATTATTATTATTATTATTATTATTATTATTATTATTATTATTATTATTATTATTATTATTATTATTATTATTATTATTATTATTATTATTATTATTATTATTATTATTATTATTATTATTATTATTATTATTATTATTATTATTATTATTATTATTACTATTATTATTACTATTACTATTATTATTACTATTACTATTATTATTACTATTACTATTATTATTACTATTACTATTATTATTACTATTACTATTATTATTACTATTACTATTATTATTACTATTACTATTATTATTACTATTACTATTATTATTACTATTACTATTATTATTACTATTACTATTATTATTACTATTACTATTATTATTACTATTACTATTATTATTACTATTACTATTATTATTACTATTACTATTATTATTACTATTACTATTATTATTACTATTACTATTATTATTACTATTACTATTATTATTACTATTACTATTATTATTACTATTACTATTATTATTACTATTACTATTATTATTACTATTACTATTACTATTACTATTACTATTACTATTACTATTACTATTACTATTACTATTACTATTACTATTACTATTACTATTACTATTACTATTACTATTACTATTACTATTACTATTACTATTACTATTACTATTACTATTACTATTACTATTATTATTACTATTACTATTATTATTACTATTACTATTATTATTACTATTACTATTATTATTACTATTACTATTATTATTACTATTACTATTATTATTACTATTACTATTATTATTACTATTACTATTATTATTACTATTACTATTATTATTACTATTACTATTATTATTACTATTACTATTATTATTACTATTACTATTATTATTACTATTACTATTATTATTACTATTACTATTATTATTACTATTACTATTATTATTACTATTACTATTATTATTACTATTACTATTATTATTACTATTACTATTATTATTACTATTACTATTATTATTACTATTACTATTATTATTACTATTACTATTATTATTACTATTACTATTATTATTACTATTACTATTATTATTACTATTACTATTATTATTACTATTACTATTATTACTATTACTATTATTACTATTACTATTATTATTACTATTACTATTATTACTATTACTATTATTATTACTATTACTATTATTATTACTATTACTATTATTATTACTATTACTATTATTATTACTATTACTATTATTATTACTATTACTATTATTACTATTACTATTATTACTATTACTATTATTACTATTACTATTATTACTATTACTATTATTACTATTACTATTACTACTATTACTATTACTACTATTACTATTACTACTATTACTACTACTACTATTACTACTATTACTATTACTACTATTACTATTACTACTATTACTATTACTACTATTACTATTACTACTATTACTATTACTACTATTACTATTACTACTATTACTATTACTACTATTACTATTACTACTATTACTATTACTACTATTACTATTACTACTATTACTATTACTACTATTACTATTACTACTATTATTATTATTATTATTATTATTATTATTATTATTATTATTATTATTATTATTATTATTATTATTATTATTATTATTATTATTATTATTATTATTATTATTATTATTATTATTATTATTATTATTATTATTATTATTATTATTATTATTATTATTATTATTATTATTATTATTATTATTATTATTATTATTATTATTATTATTATTATTATTATTATTATTATTATTATTATTATTATTATTATTATTATTATTATTATTATTATTATTATTATTATTATTATTATTATTAATATTATTATTATTATTATTATTATTATTATTATTATTATTATTATTACTATTACTATTATTATTACTATTACTATTATTATTACTATTACTATTATTATTACTATTACTATTATTATTACTATTACTATTATTATTACTATTACTATTATTATTACTATTACTATTATTATTACTATTACTATTATTATTACTATTACTATTATTATTACTATTACTATTATTATTACTATTACTATTATTATTACTATTACTATTATTATTACTATTACTATTATTATTACTATTACTATTATTATTACTATTACTATTATTATTACTATTACTATTATTATTACTATTACTATTATTATTACTATTACTATTATTATTACTATTATTATTACTATTACTATTATTATTACTATTACTATTATTATTACTATTACTATTATTACTATTACTATTATTATTACTATTACTATTATTATTACTATTACTATTATTATTACTATTACTATTATTATTACTATTACTATTATTATTACTATTACTATTATTATTACTATTACTATTATTATTACTATTACTATTATTATTACTATTACTATTACTACTATTACTATTACTACTATTACTATTACTACTATTACTATTACTACTATTACTATTATTACTATTACTATTATTACTATTACTATTATTACTATTATTATTATTATTATTATTATTATTATTATTATTATTATTATTATTATTATTATTATTATTATTATTATTATTATTATTATTATTATTATTATTATTATTATTATTATTATTATTATTATTATTATTATTATTATTATTATTATTATTATTATTATTATTATTATTATTATTATTATTATTATTATTATTATTATTATTATTATTATTATTATTATTATTATTATTATTATTATTATTATTATTATTATTATTATTATTATTATTATTATTATTATTATTATTATTATTATTATTATTATTATTATTATTATTATTATTATTATTATTATTATTATTATTATTATTATTATTATTATTATTATTATTATTATTATTATTATTAACAACGACGACGATAACATCATAAAATAATTGTATGTCCACAGACAGTATGCATTTTTTTGGTTCATATTTGTGATCTACACACGTGTAACTTATAAACTGAATGAAGGAAAATTTTTTAATGCAGACGCAATAATGAAAGTTCTAAGTGCTAAGAATTAAATAGACATATTTATTAAATATCGTTAAGAGAGCCGTTGGTGTTAAATTATAGTTGTAACTAGCATTCTGTTTTGTAGGAGTAACAAGTATTCTGAGCATTGCAGACATTCTCCCTAAGGATATTGTAGAATCAAACGGATTATATTAAGGGAAAATAAATGGTTAGTCAATTATGGTATTATTTCAATAGTTAATCTGTGTGCAAAATTACTGACTGGACAGGGAGGTGTCTTTCTATTGTGTGTATCCTGTATTGAGGAGGGGGAACTGCATTACTCTGCTTGGTTTAATAATTATTATATACAACTAATGATTATGTCTCCATAAAAACAAACATTTGGTTGCTCGGAATGTAAACACAGCTCCATCGCTCTGCTGCTCTCCTAATAGAGCCGAGCGTCCGTAAGGTGTCAGAGAGCTGTGCATAATCTGTATTCATGTAGTTGTTCTCACCTCTACACATGTTCTGTTCTCCTGTTTACTTACAACTTTGAAATAACTTCAGTGGGCAATAATGCCGCAGTTGGTATTTTTTTTTACGGGAATCGTCTTTAAACATCTTTCTCACTTGTCAGATATGCTGACAATGGATGGGTGTGGATGGCAAAACGTACCGCCTTATTCTTATAAGTATGATACATTAAAGTACAAAATTAATCTAATTTTGAGTCGAAGTCGATGCTGGATATTTATTTACTCTCCTAATAGGAAACATGTCCCTACGGAGTCAGTGCTCTCCACCTCGATATGTTCACTACTGATGTGCTGTTACTTCTTTGTCGTTTGTTATAAATCCTGCAAATGTTACCCATTGTGCCTAAAGCAGAGGAAGCTTCAGCAATCATCATCATCATGATCATGATCATCATCATCATCATCATCATCATCATCATCATCATCATCATCATCATCATCATCATCATCATCATCATCATCATCATCATCATCATCATCATCATCACGCCCGCTTCGGTAGCGTGGTGGTAGCAGGTCTGCCTCACGTTCAAGAGGTCCCGAGTTCGAATCTCGGTCAGGGTGAGTTACCTAGATAAGGTTTTTCCGGGGTTTTCCCTTATCCTTCAAGACGAATGTCGGGTAACTCTAAGCTCCATGGACCATGGACGCATTTGAGCATTATTTCACCCTATTCATTCACCGTCCGATATAACTTAACGTTCTGGCGGACGCATTTGCTTCATTGCATTATACTTATGATAATAAGGAGGCATGTTTTTCGATCTGCACGCTGATTCACGCACTCACACTTGCATTTCTTAGTATTATAACATATAGAGTTAGTTTACAAGCTTTCACGAAACCGTTAAGGAGAAACTTTTCCCGGAAGTTAAACCCAACATCAGCATAGCCCACTGCACAAGTTTCACCGTTTCCAGGAAACAGGGGAACAGAACGTCTATAGAGGTATTACTACAAGACAGAAAATATGGAGAGAGCTCTCTGGTTCCTTATGGACGTGCTGCTTCTATTAGGAGCGCAGCAGAGGATTGGAGCTGTGTTTACATTCCGAAGAATTAAGTTTGGTTTTAATGGCAAGGTATTACTCCACACTCGTTTTAAATATTAGGAAGGAATCAGATCCACCATTAATGTGAGGGCGGGAATGATTGAATTTACAACTTTCTCTACTATACTTAGGACTTATAGAAATTACATAAAGTGTTACACTCCAGCTAAAAATTACTTGAATAAAAACGTTCTGAGCTCAGACAAAGGCACTGTTAATATCCAGTGTAGCTGTGGGCCCTAAAGACCGTACACTCAAAGGCAATTTTAAATAAATGTCATTTAAATTTGGTAGTCATCTTCAACATCTTACTAAGGATTGCGACAACAAAGATAAATAAAACAACATCCATTGTGCTAACACATAACATAAATGCCCCTCCCACTTCTTGTCATGAAATAATCATTGCATACCTGCATTGCAGGAAATATGCACGGGTTTTGTCTGTCAAGAAAGGATAATTCCAGGACATATACCCAATGTATTGTGACTTTGTGGGTTCGTGGAATAAAAGTCCAATTACACCACTCAACAATGTTCTTTATTTCCACCGACTTACAGTTACACTCTTGCCAATTACACAGAATTACGTGCTGCAACAATTACAATTCACCAGTTCGTCCGTTACAATTTCCTTGTACTCGCGGTTACGTAAGCTCCGGTACACATTCACAGTTATGTGCAGTCTTCCGTTGCACAATCTTTCCGTTCATTAACACGTCACTGACTAACACTGCCTTCTTACACCAAGAACTGTCCTCACTCACACACACTAACCAACTGATTGACCAAAAAACCCCCCGTCTGTCTGTAACTCTCTTTATATAGGAATATCGCCGGTTTCTAGTGACCAGGAGAATGTTCCAGATTCCGTAATTTCTGGAACCAGGTGGACAGAAACAGACGGCACACTGATGTTTTTCCTCCCAACCACTGCCTGTCACCACTACAAGACAAACGAGGGGGAGGTGTGGCTAACGCGGTCCTCCCCTGCCTTCCGTTCCCAGCTGGTTCTACAGGGTGTTCTAGCGCTCGCGTTACAGTATGTTGCCATATCAGCTTGTCTCGTGGCTAGGTGTGCCGGTGCTGCATCTCTGCTCCAAGCGAACAGGGTTATATAACATACGAGAGGTAACACTCCACAGACGCACGGAGAAGCTTACCAGAAACACGGTAACATTTTATCTGTTAGGAATGCATCCAGCAAATGACTTTGTGTATTTTGCTATTTCTGCATCTTAAATCGTGAATGCCCAGGATTATAATTTTAGATAATAAAATGAAATGAATACAATTCACTGGGAAAACGATTCACCTTAATTTTTTACTTTCGCGAACAATTGGTATTTATAGTAAACACGAAAAACTTTGATGTTGAAATTTCAGTAGATAAAAATGATCTAAATATAAACTAATCAAAAATATAAAATCAAAATAAAAGACTTAAATGATTTTATTAGAATGATTTTGTTTGCTAAATAGTGAGACAGACAAAAGCTCACAAACAATTCTTACACACATTAAAATAGATTCTATGGCAAATAACATTTTCTATGTTTAATCATCTGGAGGATAGTCTTTCTTATCAAAAATAAAATATTTGTGTTTTCAACAATCTTTTTCTTCCTTCTAACGCTAAGAAGCTGGCTCCTTTAGCTATCGTCAGATGTAGAAGGCACATTAAATATTTTTTGGGCTAAGGATAATCGTATAATATATGTTAGCCTATAATGTACTTTAGAAATGAATGCACCACTTTAGTTCTATTCATAAATTTGGTTTCTATAACAAAAACATTCCGTTCCATAACCAAATCCTAAATATAATTATGAAACCAGACAGAAGACTGCAGTTCCCATTTGTTAATACAGGATACATGCAGTTACAAAGACACCTCCTTGACCATACAGTAATTATGCACACATATTAAATATTAAACTAATATTATAATTTACTAAACATTTATTTTCTTTTAAGATAATCTAATTTATTCTACAACATTCTTTAGGAGAATCTATATCACGTTCAGGAAGCTTCTTACTCACTTTACAAAACCGAATGCTGGTTACAACTATAGTTTAACACCAAGGGCTCCAATATCGATATTTAATAACTATGTTACTTACATTTTTAACACTAAAACTTTTTATTATTGCATCTGTATTGCAAAATTTCCTTCATGGAAAACATAAGTTACAGCGGTGTACCGTAGAACATAAATATGAAGACAAAACGCTATAATGTCATTTGGACATATACTAATATTTTATGAAGTTATCGTCTTCAATATTATTGTTAATAATAATAATATTATAAATAATAATAATAATAATAATAATAATAATAATAATAATAATAATAATAATAATAATAATAATAATAATAATAATAATAATAATAATAATAATAATAATAATAATAATAATAATAATAATAATAATAATAATAATAATAATAATAATAATAATAATAATAATAATAATAATAATAATAATAATAATAATAATAATAATAATAATAATAATAATAATAATAATAATAATAATAATAATAATAATAATAATAATAATAATAATAATAATAATAATAATAATAATAATAATAATAATAATAATAATAATAATAATAATAATAATAATAATAATAATAATAATAATAATAATAATAATAATAATAATAATAATAATAATAATAATAATAATAATAATAATAATAATAATAATAATAATAATAATAATAATAATAATAATAATAATAATAATAATAATAATAATAATAATAATAATAATAATAATAATAATAATAATAATAATAATAATAATAATAATAATAATAATAATAATAATAATAATAATAATAATAATAATAATAATAATAATAATAATAATAATAATAATAATAATAATAATAATAATAATAATAATAATAATAATAATAATAATAATAATAATAATAATAATAATAATAATAATAATAATAATAATAATAATAATAATAATAATAATAATAATAATAATAATAATAATAATAATAATAATAATAATAATAATAATAATAATAATAATAATAATAATAATAATAATAATAATAATAATAATAATAATAATAATAATAATAATAATAATAATAATAATAATAATAATAATAATAATAATAATAATAATAATAATAATAATAATAATAATAATGCACGTAGTTTATAAACTTTTATAAATAATAGAAAGTGTTCTTCACACTTTTTTGTAATGTTAATGTACACTTGAGTTGGTAACATTTGCGGCATTGAAGAAGGACTTTTCCCAACAGAATATATGAGTGCGGAAAGATGTTCATCATAAAACTCAGTCAGGTGTACTCCCTATAGAATGAACATTTGCAGGATTACCAACCATATCCACTTCAAGAGGTGCAGCGAAAAAGAATATTTACAGAACTACATCAAAGGGAGAGAAGTGCGCAAGTATATGGAGAGCTCCAGCTCCGTGTCTACGTATTAGGAGAGCATCACAAGTATGGAGGTGTGATTATCAGCGGAACGACTGAATGTTTGGGGTTACTGGCAGTCTTTCATAACCAATTGTTTTATACGAGGGCTGTTCAATAAAGAACGGTCACATTTGTTTTGACAACGTAGCTTTACCCACCCTCATAATTTTGATGGTCTTTCTCAAAATAGTCTCCCCTGAATGCGATGCACTTGTACCAGCGTTTCTGCCTGTCTTAAAAGCCATGCTGGGAGCCATTCTCTGAGAGATCCTTCAAAATCGCCTCAGCAGCCTTCACCATTGCTTCCGATGATGGATAATGCCTCCCACGAAGGCGTTTCATCAAGTTAGGGAATAGAAAAAAGTCACATGGGGTTAAAACTAGGCTATAGGGAGGGTGAGGGATGTTCTTCACATTGATTTTGTAAGTTATTCAGCAACAATATTGGCAATATGCGGCCGCGCATTAATCGTGGTGCAGCATCCAGCCAGGTTCATGGAAATGTGCTCTTTTGCTCCTGATGTATACTTGCAATGTTTTCAGGACATCCTTGTAGTATTTTCCAGTTACTGATGTGTGTGCAGGTACAACATGCTGATAAACGATTCCATGAATATCAAAGAATGAGAAGACCATAACTTTCTCAGCAGAAGCAATCACTTCAGCTTTTTTGGGGGTTGGTGATGAAGGAGATTTCCACACAGAGCTTTGCTGTTTGCTTTCAGGATCAAAATGATGTAGCCAAGTACCATCAGCAGTGATTACGTTTGAAATAAACTCCAGATCTTCCTCTAACATCAACTTTAACTGCATGTAACCTCAATTGCAGCTGTAGGTGATACTGAACATGTCTGAACTTGCCTCGTTCTCACACGCGGGAACCAAGTGTAACATCAATGAAACTGCTACGGCGTGTTCGTTTCACAATAAGCTAACAGAATATAATAAGATTGAATTTTAGTGCGAAAAATTATGTCCGTAAAAAATTATGATCGTTCTTTATTGAACAGCCCTCGTATATTAGAAAAGATAACAAATGTAACAAACGATGTTAACACTATATTTATTGTAATTTATAACTTCCTCTAGCACTTAGTTCTTACAATAAGCAGAAGTAGCATATTTCAGCTAAAAATGTTCTAGCGAGATTTCCCTGTATAAAGAAATTCTAAACTGAACAGGGACAGTTATCCGTCCGATATGACTTATCGTTGCAGGACGTAAACTACACACAAACACACACATGCACGCACGCACACACACACACACACACACACACACACACACACACACACACACACACACACACACACACACACACACACAAAAGAGGACAGTTGGACACAAAGTCTATAAAACATCTATTAAAATCGTGTACTGTTATCTAAAATTGTCATTTAATCGAAATATTTATACGAAATAAGATGTATATCTTCAGTTTTGTGCGAATATCTCCTTATTCTGATCGAATGTTGTATAATTTTTGTCTAATTGGTAAACCGCTAGAGATAGACCAAAGGTAACTTTACATATTTATTAACCTTTTCAAAGGTTTTCTGCAGGATAACATATTTGAATTTTCAAAAAACTTTATTCTATTTCGTATGGTCTTATCCAGTTTTTAGATTTAGATAATTTACGAAATATTTATTTCTCCTTAAGATAATCCGTTTTATCTGAGAACATTCCTTGAGAGAATGTATGCGATGTTCAGATAGCGTTCCTTACTCCTTCTACAAATTAAATTATATTTATTAATTTATTACCCATATTTAGTATTTATCGTAAATTCAAAGTTCACATATTTTTTATTCTAAAAACGGTTTATCATAAAAATTATTTCATTGTTTAAAGTAAATACGTACACAAGTCAAATCCATCTACGGTCCACGCAACACAAGAAGGCAAGGCAGAGGAATGTGTGACAGAATCACTTTTGCTGTCCCGATGAATTTTATGCTCACCTTTCGGATATGAACAGGATGACAGGTTTATCTAAACTGCAGTGTTGTCATAACTCACCCATGCATAATACCTATCATAGCAATTACAGGAGGGGAAAAAAAAAACCGCCTTAGATCTGGCAGCATAGGTGACTCATATGCAGTCTGATTCACTCATTTCGTAGTAAACGGATCAACTACCAGAGCAGGTAAACAGTTTCGCTTTCATTTTCTACGACTTTATTATCAACACAAGCGCCCTCTACTGTACAAATTTCTTGTGATACATTGTTTAAAAGACCGGCTATATATCTGCTTTTACTGGGATTATGTTAAAACTTCGAACCTGGATAAAATAGTTGACAGCACACAAAGTTGTGGCTATTCATTTTGCTAGGTACGCAATCGGAACTATGTAACAATTCCTCTGATGTTTGTTTTATGTACATTATACAAAAATCAGTAACAAAATAAGTGTTACGAGCTGTAAGTGTATCTTTTCCTATAATACACACAAATAAAGCTCTGACGAGTTGCCTTCATTTGTTTCTCTTCTCTTGTATACGCCAACCTGAACAACGCTCATTGTTTTATCTACTTCTTGTTGAGAGAAAAATTATCTTATTTATAATTTCCTTGTAGGTGAAACAAAAATATAGGAATTTCGGAGTTTCTCAGATTTCATTAGAAATAACTGGTCTCTGTTTGAAAAGTGATTCTCTTTTGCATAGCTAATAAATAAAAAATAATTATCCCTTTCTAAAAGTAGGTACTTAGGTTGGAGAATTCAAAAAATAACCAGGAATATTTTCAAAAAAAGATTCTGCCCAAAAAAGGGAAAAAAGGGCGAAAAATAAATGAAGCTGGAAAATGCTGAGAAATGAATAAACAAACAAAGAATTGATTAAAGAAGAAGGGAATAACAGAAACATTAAAGTAAAGAAATATAGAAAGGAAATACCGTTCACAGTCTCTCTCTCCCCCCCCCCCCCTCTCTCTCTCTCTCTCTCTCTCTCTCTCTCTCTCTCTGTCTCTCTCTCTCTGTCTCTCTCTCTCCATGTCTCTCGCTGCCTCCCTCTGTATGTGTTTGAGCCTCTGTATGTGTTTGAGCTTTCATATAATCACTTTATATTGATAATAATAACCATTATAAAAATTCTAAATTTTCCCTAAAGAGAGTACAGTTGTATACTATTGTACTTTAATTATTAGCTTCTCTCATTCTCTTCATGATTTGTGTACCGATGGAAGATTCATAATAAGATTGAAAGATAATATGAACGTATACCAAGCTATTCGACAGTAATAAATCAATATTACCACCACTACTACTACTACTACTACTACTACTACTACTACTACTACTACTACTACTACTACTACTACTACTACTACTACTACTACTACTACTACTACTACCACCACTACTACTACTACTACCACTACTACTACTACTACTACTATTACTACTACTGCTGCTGCTACTACTACTACTGCTACTACTACTACTACTACTACTACTACTACTACTACTACTACTACTACTACTACTACTACTACTACTACTACTACTACTGCTACTGATGATGATGATGATGATGATGATGATGATGATGATGATGATGATGATGATGATGACGACGACGATGATGATGATGACGACGACGACGACGACGATGATGATGATGATGATGATGATGATGATGATGATGATGATGATGATGATGATGATGATGATGATGATGATGATGATGATGATGATGATGGATTTATAAAAAGCGACAAAAAAGTAACAGAGCACATTCAGAAGAGTTCAATAGCAGTGATAAAACAAGAGAGAACTGGCTCCGTTGGGACATGTTGCGTATTAGGAGAGTATCACATAAAGGAGGTATATAAGGTCAGCTAAGGATGTTAGGAATGTCCTAATGAAAGGCGTTCAGTAGTTAAAAACAAACATAAGGAGCATCGACTTCGACTCAAAATTATATTAATTTTGTACTTTATTGTATCATACTTATAAGAATAACGAGGTACATTTTACCACCCACACGCATCCATTTAATAATAACAGCGTATCTGACAAGTGAGAGAGATGTTTAAAGATGTTTTCAGTAAAAAGAAAAAGAAAACAACTCCTGCAATATTGCCCGCTGCAGTATTTTCAAAGTTGTAAGTAAACAGGAGAACAGAACATGTGTAGAAGTAAGAACAACTACATCAATACAGGATATGCACAGCTCTCTGACAGGAGGTGTGTTTACATTCCCAAAAACCAAATGTTTGGTTTTAATGGCGAAATATTACTAAACACTCCTTTTAGAATTTGGGGAAGGAACCAGTGCGACAATTAATGTGATGGTGGTGTAAATTATCGCTATTTACAATTTCCTCTACTATACTCAAGTCATATAGGAAGTGGAGGAAGGGTGAAATTTCTGGAATAAAAAGGTTCTGGACTCAAACAAACGCACTGTTTCTAATCAATGTAGTTGTGTGCCCCATAGCCCATTAACAAACACATTTTAAATAAAGATCAGTTAAACTTGGTATGTTGAACAACTTTCAAGGATACTTCAAGAAAGATTTAAAAGAAGCTACACCTATAGTACTAATACATAACATAGAAGTGTCCCTGCCACTTTTTTATGCAAAAAGTATACC
>CM060950.1:392345253-392350253 GCA_030765055.1 Mantis religiosa
TCTCATTTTCTTTATGATTTGTGTACCCATACAAGCTGCATAACGAGATTGAAAGATAATATGATACTGTGACTTTGTGGGTTCGTGAAATGAAAAGTCCAATTACACAAACTCAACAATGTTCTTTATTTCCACCGACTTACAGTTGAACACTTGCCAATTACACAAAATTACGTAATACACCAATTACGATTCACCAGTTCGTCCGTTACCGTTCAGATGCACGTACACAATTACACACAGTCTTCTCGTTCATTAACACGGCGCTAGCACGTCAAACACTGACTGACTGTCTCTCTGAAACCCTTTTTATAGGCATCTCGCCGTATTCTCGGCTTTTCTAGTTTTCAGGCGAATATTCCCGGTGATGGGAGAAGGGGAGAGAAACATCCAGGGACGGGTGACATTCCTTTAACCACCCCCTCAGTTAGTGACAGAGACTAATGGGAGGCGTGGCTCCGCTCCTTTTCGTTTCCTCACAGCTGTGCCGTTATACCTTCCGCTAATTGGGTGACACTGCTCCCTCCTCAAAGCTGGTCGTCCCGAACAGCACCTTCGTAGCGGGCTAGTTGATCCAGGTGTACCACCAACATCTTTCCTCGGGGAACCTTCTGGATGCGGTAGACCACGTCGTTAATCCTCTTCACCACCCGGTACGGTCCTTGCCATGGCTGCTGGAGCTTCGGGCAGCGTACCTTGATCCGGGTAGGGCGGTACAACCAGACCAGGTCACCTTGCTGGAACCCTTGGCTGTTGGCTTGCCTGTCATACCTGGTCTTCATGCGGTCGCTCGCCTTCTGGATGTTCTGGCGAGCCATCTCGTGCATGTCGTGGAGATGGTCCACCAAGTTCTCCACATACTCGGTCGCTGGCTGTTTCGCTTCCGGAGGGCTTCCAAAAGCCAGGTCACAAGGGAGGCGTAACTCTCGGCCGAACATTAAGCTGGCTGGCGTCATCCCAGTTGTGTCGTGTGTAGACGAGCGATAGGCCAGCAAGAACAGTCGCACCTTGACGTCCCAGTCTCGCTGATGGCTGGCCACGACCTTCCTCAGGTGTTCCTCTAAGGTCTTGATGTACCTTTCGACCATGCCATCCGATTGGGGATGTAGAGGCGTAGTGCGAGTCTTGTTCACCCCAAGCCTTTGTAGTGCCTCCTTCATTAGGTTGGACTCAAAGTTGGTACCCTGGTCACTGTGTAGTTCTAACGGCACCCCAAATCGACAGAATACTTGCTCCACGAGGCAGTCTGTGACTGTCTTTGCCTCTTGGTTTGGGATGGCATACACCTCCGGCCACTTGGTGAAGTAGTCCACGACCACCATTAGGTACTTGTTGCCTCGGTCGGAAACTGGGAACGGTCCAGCAATGTCAACGGCGATCCGTTCGAATGGCGCTCCGACGTTGTACTGCTGCATGCGACCCCGGCTCCTAGTCTGAGGGCCACGACTCGCCGCGCACACGTGACACTGACGGCACCATTTCTCAGCATCTGCTCGGAGTCTCAGCCAGTAGTAGCGCTGCCGTAGTTTGTCAATCGTTCGGTTCGCTCCCAGGTGTCCTCCCGAAGTACCGGCGTGCACTTCCTCCAGGACTTCCGGGACCTTACTCCGGGGAAGTACCAACTGCTCTCTCTGCGTCTTCCCATCGGGTGATTCCTATACCCGGAACAGCACGCCCTCTCTGGTCTTCAACGAGTCCCATTGGGTCCAGTACGACTTGTAGGTGGCGCTCCTCGGTGCGATGTCCTCCCAGGTTGGTCTCATCCCTGCCTCCACTTCCCTCAAGAGTGGCCCCAAGTCTGCGTCCGCCAGCTGCTCCCTCCTCAGGCCTGCGCTATCCCAGCCTTCAGCAGGCACTGCCACAACTACTCGGACTGCTGCGGAACGCTCCTTCTCTTCCACCCTTGTGCACTGGCCGCACTCTTCTGGACAGGGTCTTCGGGACATGGCGTCTGCGTTACCGTGGCTCTTCCCTCTACGATGTTCCGAGGTGAAGTCGTACTCCTGCAGCCTCTGGACCCAACGTGCTGTCTGGCCTTCCAGATTCTTAAAGCTCAATAGCCAGGTTAGGGCGGAATGGTCAGTCCTCAGGTGGAATGGCTGACCGTACAGGTACTTGTGGAAGTGCTCCAATGTCTTTACTACCGCCAGTAACTCCCGTCGGGTGACGCAGTAGTTCTTCTCTGCCTTGGATAGCGTCTTGCTGTAATAGGCTATCACCCGCTCATGGCCATCCTGGATCTGCGATAGGACACCTCCAATGCAATGGTCGCTAGCGTCGGTGTCCACAATGAAGGCGCCACCCGGTTGTGGGAAACCCAAAATTGGAGCACTGCACAGGGTCTCCTTTAGGTGCTGGAAAGCGTTTTCTGCGTCCTCCGTCCACACATAAGGCCGGTTTTCCTCCGTCAGGCGGGTGAGGGGTTTTGCGATGTTGTCGGCCTTTTCCTCTAAATCATTAAGGCGGTCGTCTACTTGACCCTTCCGCTTGCCCAGGTTCGTGACGTCATCCCTCATGCCGGCCAACTGTTCCTCAAATTTGGCGGCGAGGACCTCGTTCGCCTCCTTCATTTCCGTGGCCAGACTGTCGTTCGCTGCCCTCATTTCCGTGGTTAACTCGGCCTTCATTTCTTCCATCTCCGCGGTGATGTTGTCGTTGGCCGTCTTCATTTGTTTCAACTCGGCGATGCGGTTGTTGTTTGCCGCTTCTATTTTTGCAGCGAGGTTTTCAGTTGCCGTCTTCATTTCTTTCAGTTCCGCTAAAATCTTTTCTAATGCTGCCTCCATGGTTGTAATGTTCGGTGATGTTATGTTGTTTTCCCGCTTCCTGACACCAGTGTGACTTTGTGGGTTCGTGAAATGAAAAGTCCAATTACACAAACTCAACAATGTTCTTTATTTCCACCGACTTATAGTTGAACACTTGCCAATTACACAAAATTACGTAATACACCAATTACGATTCACCAGTTCGTCCGTTACCGTTCAGATGCACGTACACAATTACACAGTCTTCTCGTTCATTAACACGGCGCTAGCTCGTCAAACACTGACTGACTGTCTCTCTGAAACCCTTTTTATAGGCATCTCGCCGTATTCTCGGCTTTTCTAGTTTTCAGGCGAATATTCCCGGTGATGGGAGAAGGGGAGAGAAACATCCAGGGACGGGTGACATTCCTTTAACCACCCCCTCAGTTAGTGACAGAGACTAATGGGAGGCGTGGCTCCACTCCTTTTCGTTTCCTCACAGCTGTGCCGTTATACCTTCCGCTAATTGGGTGACAATACTATACCAAGCTATTCGGCAGTAATAAATCAATACTGCTCAAAAATATGAAGCGTTCCAACTCCGTGTCCACGTATTAGGAGAGCATCACATGCATGGAGGTGTGATTATCAGCGGAACGACTACATGTAGGGTTTTTTGTCTCATTTTCTTTATGATTTGTGTACCCATACAAGCTGCATAACGAGATTGAAAGATAATATGATACTATACCAAGCTATTCGGCAGTAATAAATCAATACTACTTCTACTACTACTACTACTGCTACTACTACTACTACTACTACTATTACTACCACTACTACTACTACTGCTACTACTACTACTACTACTACTACTACTACTACTGCTGCTGCTACTGCTGCTACTGCTACTACTAGCACTACTACTACTACTACCATTATTACTGTTACTATTACTGATGATAGATGATGATTGATGATTGATGATGATGATGATGATGATGATGATGATGATGATGATGATGATGATGATGATGATGATGATGATGATGATGATGATGATGATGATGATGCCTGCAGTAGCTTTCACGCTGCTCCTAATGGAACACCTAACATGTTAAGTATTTTGTTGCAAGTAAAGGTGACTTCCGGAAAGCTTGCATTACCTCAAAAACCTCTCTTTGGGGCGTGCAGTTTGGTTAACTTTTGCAGGACTTCCAGCAAAATAAAATAAAGGAAGAGAACACATTGAGAGTACATCAACTGCATAACAAGGAGGAGATCAGTGGCTACGTTGGGACATCTTCCCCATTAGGAGAGCGATCTATATAAGGTTAGCCCAACTGAACCGCGTTCAATACGTAAAATTAAATTTATACTTCATTGCATACACCTATAATAATAAGGAGGCATGTTTTTCTATCTGTACTCACGCAATCACACTTGCATTTATTAATAATATAACAACATACAGAGTTAGTTCACAAAACTTTACGAAAACGTTAAGTTATGAAGAAACCTTCTGGCAATAGATGCCCACTGCAGAAGTTTCACCGTTTCAGAAAAACAGGGGAACAGAACATCTATAGCAGTAGTACTACAATACTGTACAATACCTACAGAAAATATGGAGAGAGCTCTCTGGTGCCTTATGGACGTGTTGCTTCTATTAGGAGCGCAGCAGAGGGATGCAGAGGGATGGACATGTGTTTACATTCTGATCAATGAAATGTTTGGTTTCAACGGCAAGGTGCTTTACACTCCTTTTACACATTAGAGAAGGAACCAGATCGACAACTAATATGAAGATGGGTGTTATTGAATTTACAACTTACTCTACTATACTTATGTCATAGAAATTACACTCACTCCAGCTAAAAATTACTTGAATAAAAACGTTCTGAGCTCAGACAAAGGCGTTGTTAATATCCACTGTAGCTGTGGGCCCTAAAGACCGTACACTCAAACGATAATTACAGCTGTGTACCGTAGAACATAAATATGATGACAAAAAGCCTTAACATCATTATGACAAATATTCTATGATGACGTTATTAAATATTAATGATGATCTTAATAAAACAACAATAATTACAATAAATATACAGTTAACATCCTTTGTTGCATTCAAGACCGCCAGTAACCCCAAACATTTAATTGTTCGGCTGATAGTCACACCTCCACGCTTGTGATGCTCTCCTAATACGTCGACACGGAGCTGGAGCGCTTCATATTCTTGCGCACTACTCCCTC
>CM060950.1:392360253-392387753 GCA_030765055.1 Mantis religiosa
TAGTAGTAGTAGTAGTAGCAGTAGTAGCAGTAGTATTAGTAGTAGCAGTGGTAGCAGCAGTATTAGTAGTAGCAGCAGCAGCAGTAGTAGTGGCAGTAGCAGTAGTAGTAGTAGTAGAGGTAGTAGCAGAGTAGTAGCAGTAGTAGTAGTAGTAGTGGTAGTAGTAGCAGCAGTAGTAGTAGCAGTAGTAGTAGTGGAAGTAGTGGTAGTAGTAGTAGTAGTAGTAGTAGTAGTAGTAGTAGTAGTAGTAGTAGTAGTAGTAGTAGTAGTGGTAGTAGTAGTAGTAGTAGTAGTAGTATTGATTTATTACTGTCGAATAGCTTGGTATACGCTCATTTCGTCTTTCAACCTCCTTATGAATCTTCCATCGGTACACAAATCATACAGAAAATGAGAGAAGCTAATAATTAAAGTACAGTATACTCTTCTTTAGAGAAAATTTAGAACTTTTATAATGGTTATTGACATCAATATAAAGTGTCTATATGAAAGCACAAGCAAATACACCGAGACAGGGACGTGAAATGCATGTTTTCTATATTTCTTTATTTTTATCTTTTTTTCCCTCCTTAGCTCTTTTTTTCTTCGCTTCTTTGTTGATTTGTTTCTTTCTATTCACCTCCGTCCTTCTTTCTCTCACTTTTCCCCTTTTTTGAGGAATCAATTATTTCGGAGATATTCATTGTAATTTGCTTAAATACTCCAACCTCTATACTTGTCTGAATTTGAAAAAGTAATAATCATTTTATATTTATTAGTTGTACAAATAGAACTGAATTAAAAGTGGAGACCAGGTATTTCCAAAAACATTTGAAGAACTGCGGAATTCCTATATTTCTCTTTCACCTACAAGGAAATTATAAATAAGATAACATTTATCTCAGGAGGAAGTAGATAAAACAATGAGCGTTGCTAAGGATGGCGTGTACAAGCGAAGAGAAACATGTGACGGCATCTCGTCAGAGCTTTATTTGTGTGTATTATTGGAAAGGATACACTTACTGCTTGTATCACTTATTTCTTTACTGATTATTGTGTAAAGTAACAAAACAAACATCAAGAGAATTGTTTCATAGTTCCGATTGCGTAAGTAACTAAATGAATTGGAACAACTCTGTTTGCTGTGAAATATTTTGTCCAGGTCCGAAGTTTTAATATAATCCCAGTAAAAGCAGCTATATAGCTGGTCTTTTAAACAACGTATCACAAGAAATTTGTATAGTGGAAAGCTTTTGTGTAGACAAGAAAGGCGGATAAAATGATGGAGTTGGAATGACGGGGGGGGGGGGGGGGGGGGGAGATGAAGGTGTGACTACTGTATACTCACCACAAGGCAAGCGGGGCATGAACTGTTTACCTTCCCAAGTAGTGTATCTGTTTACTACGAAATGCGTGTATGGGACTGCATATGAGTCACCCATGTTGCCAGATCTAATGCTTCTTTCAGTTATTGCAGTGATAGGCATTATGCATAGGTTAGTTATATGATAACAACTGTGCATTTTAGATGAACCTGTCATCCTTATTATATCTGGAAGCAGAGCATCAACATCATACGGACAGAAAAAGTGATTACGTCACACATTCTTCTGCCTTACCTTCTTGTGTTGCGTGGACAGTAGATAGGTTCGACTTGTGCACATATTATTTTAAACAAGCAAGTAGTTTTTCATAATACGCCGTTATATGAATAAAAAAAATTGTGAACCTTGAATTTAATATAATTACTTAATTTGGGTAATTACATAAAGAAATATAATTAAATTTGTAGAAGGAATAAGGAACACTCTCTGAACATCGCATACCTTCTCTCAAGGAATGTTGTCAGATAAAACAGATTATCTTAAGGAAAAATATATAATTCGTAAAAGATCTACATCTAAAAATTGTTTAAGGACATAGGAAATAGGGAAACGTTTTTTAAAAATCAAATATGTTATCCTTTAGAAAGCCCTTGAAAATCTTTAATAAATATGTACAATTAGCTTACGTCTATATCTAACGGTTTAATAAATGGACAAGAATTGTCCAACATTTGTTCAGAATGAGGAGCTTTATTAGAAAACTGAAGATACATCTCTATTAATACAAATATTTTCATTCAATGACATTTTAAATAACCGTAACCGAGTTTAACCCAAGTTTCGCAGACTTTGTGTAAAACTGTCCTTGTTTGGTTCAGAACTTCTTCATACAGGGAAATCTCATTATGACATTTTTAGCTGAAATATGCTACTTCTACTTATTGCAAGAACTAAGAGTTAGAGGAAGTAATAAATTACAGTAAATATACAGTTAACATCCTTTGTTGCATGTGTGTCCTTTTCTAATATACAAAAATTCAAGACCGCCAGTAACCGCAGTCATTACGTCGTTCCGGTGATAATCACAGCTCCATACTTGTGATGTTCTCCTAATACGTAGACACGGAGCTGGAGCTCTCCATATACTTGTGCACTTCTCACCCTGGGATGTAGTTCTGTAAAAATATTCTTTTACGCTGCACATCTTGCAGTGGATAAGGTTGGTAATCGTGCAAATTTTCGTTCTATAGGGAGCACACCTGACTGATTTTTATGATGAACATCTTCCGCAGTTCATATATTCTGTTGGGAAAAATCCTTCTTCAATGCCGCAAATGCTTCCGATTTAGGTATTATCTTTACAATAATGCATTATTATTATTATTATTATTATTATTATTATTATTATTATTATTATTATTATTATTATTATTATTATTATTATTATTATTATTATTATTATTATTATTATTATTATTATTATTATTATTATTATTATTATTATTATTATTATTATTATTATTATTATTATTATTATTATTATTATTATTATTATTATTATTATTATTATTATTATTATTATTATTATTATTATTATTATTATTATTATTATTATTATTATTATTATTATTATTATTATTATTATTATTATTATTATTATTATTATTATTATTATTATTATTATTATTATTATTATTATTATTATTATTATTATTATTATTATTATTATTATTATTATTATTATTATTATTATTATTATTATTATTATTATTATTATTATTATTATTATTATTATTATTATTATTATTATTATTATTATTATTATTATTATTATTATTATTATTATTATTATTATTATTATTATTATTATTATTATTATTATTATTATTATTATTATTATTATTATTATTATTATTATTATTATTATTATTATTATTATTATTATTATTATTATTATTATTATTATTATTATTATTATTATTATTATTATTATTATTATTATTATTATTATTATTATTATTATTATTATTATTATTATTATTATTATTATTATTATTATTATTATTATTATTATTATTATTATTATTATTATTATTATTATTATTATTATTATTATTATTATTATTATTATTATTATTATTATTATTATTATTATTATTATTATTATTATTATTATTATTATTATTATTATTATTACTATTATTATTATTACTATTATTACTATTATTATTACTATTATTACTACTATTATTATTACTATTATTACTATTATTATTATTATTATTATTACTATTATTATTATTATTATTATTACTATTATTACTATTATTATTATTATTATTATTATTATTATTATTATTATTATTATTATTATTATTATTATATTATTACTATATTATTATTATTATTATTATTATTATTATTATTATTATTATTATTATTATTATTACTATTACTATTATTATTATTATTATTATTATTATTATTATTATTATTATTATTATTATTATTATTATTATTATTATTATTATTATTATTATTATTATTATTATTATTATTATTATTATTATTATTATTATTATTATTATTATTATTATTATTATTATTATTATTATTATTATTATTATTATTATTATTATTATTATTATTATTATTATTATTATTATTATTATTATTATTATTATTATTATTATTATTATTATTATTATTATTATTATTATTATTATTATTATTATTATTATTATTATTAACATCATCATTAATAGGTAATAACAACGTCATCAAAGAATAGCTGTCATAATGATATTATAGCTTTTTTTTTATATATTTGTGTTCTACGGTACACAGCTTATAAACTGAAAGAAGAAAATTTTTGAATTCAGATGCAATAATGAAAACTGTAAGTGCTGAAAACATAATTAATATATTTATTAAAATTTGCTAACAGAGCTGTTGGTGTTAAATTGTAACCAGCATTCGGTTTTGTAAAATGAGTAAGAAACGTTTTGAAGATCACATATACTTTCCTAAAGAATATTGTAGAATAAAACAGATTATCTTAAGAAAAACTAAAAGTTTAGTAAATTGTGGTATTGTTTTAACAGTTGATCTGTGTGCAAAATTACTGAATGGACAAGGAGGTGACTTTGTAATTGTATGTATCCTGTACTGAAGAGTAGGAACTCCGGTCTTCTGTCTGGTTTCATAATTATTATATAAAATCAAGTATATAGGATTTTGTTATAGAAAGCAGATTTATAAATAAAACCAAAGTGTTGTATTCATTTCCCTAAAGTATAACATAGGCTAACATATTATGTGATTGTCCTTACCAGAAATAAGTATTTAATGTGCCATTTAAAGCTGACGATAGCTTAAGTAGCTACTTAGCGTTATTAGAAAGAAAAAGGTTTCTGAGAACACAAATGTTTTGTTCTTGATAAGAAAGAATAATACCCAGATTGTTAACATTAGAAAATTTAATTTGCCGTAAACTCTATTTTAATATGTGGACAGTATTTTTTTTTTTTTCTTATTTTAAGTAAGCTTTTGTATCTCTTAGGATTTATCAAGCAAAATCATTTTGCTGATATCATTCCAGTCTTTTATTTTTATTTTATATTTTTATTTACTTTTTACAACATTTTTATCATCGGAAATTTCAGCATCAAAGTTTTTGGTCCTTACTAAAAGTACCAAGTATTTGTCAAAGTAAAATATCACAGTGAGACTTTACCGCAGTGAATTGTATTCACTCTGTTTTATTTTATTATCTAAAATTATATTCCTTGGCATTCACGCTTTTAGATGCAGAAATAGTACAGTACACAAAATTTGCTAGAGGTATTGCTAAGAGATATAACGGTAGAGTGATCTGGTAAACTTCTGGCTGCTTCTGTGTAGTGTTACCTCCTCATACGTTATATAGCCCTGTTCCGCAGCAGCGGAGATGCACCACAGGCGGAGATGGACGTAGACAATCTTACATGGGTTATTTATTCTTGCGGGCAATTTTTCTTTCCCTGAGGGAATACTCTGTACTTATTTCTTTATATGTGCCTATGGTAAACTTATTCCATAAAAAAGTGGGAGTGGCACTTCTATGTTATGTGTTAGCACTATGGGTGTAGCTTCTTTTAAATCTTTATTGTGATATCTTTGAAAGATGATCAAGATAGCAAGTTTAACTGACATTTATTTAACATGTGTGTGTTAATGGGCTATAGGACACACAACTACACTGATTAGTAACAGTGCCTTTGTTTGAGTTCAGAACCTTTTTATTCCAGAAATTTAACCCTTCCTCCACTTCTTATAAGACCTGACTATAGTTGAAGAAGTTGTTAATTGCATTAATTCCCTTCATCACATTAATTGCCGCACTCAAATTTTAAAACGAGTGTTTAGTAACAACTCTCCATTTGGTTGTTCGGAAAGTAAACACACCTCCATCTATCTGCTGCGCTCCTAATACAGACGCACGTCCGTAAGGTGTCAGGGAGCTGTGCATACTCTCTATTGATGCTGTTGTTACCTCTAAAGATGTTCTGTTATCCTGTTTACGTACAACTTGGAAACTCCTGTAGTGGGCAATGTTGCCGACATGGGCATTTTTTGAAACGGAACACTTTTTTTTAAACATCTTTCTCAATTGTCAGATATGTTGTTATTATTAAATGGATACGTGTGGATGGTATAACGCACCTCCTTATTCATATAAGCATGATACAATGAAGTACAAAATTAATATAATTTTGAGCGGAAGTGGATGCTCCATATATTGTTTTTACATGTTGTGACTTTGTGGGTTCGTGAAATGAAAAGTCCAATTGCACCACACAAAAAAATGTTCTTTATTTCCCCCGACTTACAGTTAAACACTTGCCAATTACACAGAATTACGTAATGCACACGATTACGATTCACCAGTTCGTCCGTTACAATTTCACTTGCACTCGTAATTACGTACAATACTCCGATGCACGTACACAGTCTTCTCGTCGTACACTGCACTCTTACACTGCTCGCCAAGAACTCTGACTCACTCACTCCAGCCCAGCGTGTTGCTTATATAGGGTCAGCTGGCCGATCGAGAATGTTCTGGATTAGATGAAATATCCCGTAAGGTCGAGAAATCAAGGGCAGCGGAAAGAGACGGCACGGTAATGTTTTTTTTCCCCAGCCACCCCACGTTACCGCTATAAGACAAACGAGGGGGCGTGTCCGACCGCCTCCGTCTCCTGCTGTTGCCGTCAGCTGGTTCTATAGGATGTTCCAACGTTCGGGTGACAATATAGAACGCCTTCCATTAGGAACTTTCTATAACCTGCTTAGCTAACCTTATATACTTCCTTATATGTGATATTCTCCTAATAGGTAACATGCACCAACAGAGCCTGTGCTCTCCTTGTATTGATCACTACTGTTCCTCGAATTGTTCCGGCACGATGCAGAGGAAGCTTTTGTATGTAATGTAATCTTTCCGGAAGTCAGCTTTTCTTGCAACAAAATACTTAGCATAACATTATGACTTTGTGGGTTCGTAGAATTAAAAGTCCAATTTGCAGAAATTCTAAATGTTCTTTATTTCCGTAGCAATACACTGTTCAATTCTCACGTAACAACATTACATCACATACAACACAATCTACCAAGGTCGATGACAATAACAAACAGCGTTCTGATTGCATCATCATCATCATCATCATCTCCTAAAGAATGTAATTAGTGTATTAATTTAATACTTAATCTGTGTGCAAAATTGCTGTATGGTCAAGGACGTGTCTTTGTAACTCTATATATCCTGCACTGACGAATAAGAACTGTATTGCTCTGTCTGTTTTCAAACTTATGATATAAAACTAAGTATTTCGGATTTTGTTAGAGAAAGCAAATTTATGAATAAAACCAAAGTTGTGCATTTATTTCCATAAATAATATTATAGGCTAACATATTATACAATTGTCCTTAGCAAAAATAAATATTTAATGTGCCATCTGCATCTGACTATAGCTTAAGGAGCTCGTTAGCGTTATTAAAAAGAAAAAGGTTTTTGAGAGCATAAATATTTTCTTGTTGATCAGAAAGACTATCCTCCCTGTGGTTAATCATAGAAAACGTTATTTGCCATAAAATCTATTTTAATATGTGTGACAGTGTTTATTTTCTCTCTTTTTTTTAAGCAAGCTTTTGTCTCTATTAGGATTTACCAAGGAAAATCAATCTGCTAAAATCATTGGAGTATTCTATTTTTCCTTTCATATTTTTGTTAATTTTTCTTTTTTTATTTATTTGAGTTTTTATTTAGAATTTCTCTATTATCTGAAATTTCAATATGAAGCCTTTAGTGTTTCGTATAAGTACCAAGGGATTGCCAAAACTAAAAAATTAAAGTGACTCATTTCCTTATTGATTTGTTTTCATTCCATTTTATTATCTAAAATAATATTCCTTGGCATTCACGTTTTCAGATGTAGAAATAGTACAATACACAAACATTTGCTGGATACATTCCTAACATTTATAACAGCAGGGCGTATCTGGTACACTTCTCCCTGCGCCTGTGTAGTGTTACCTCCTCATACGTTATATAACCCTGTTCCCCCGCAGCAGAGAAGCACCACTGTTGAAGATGGACGTTGTAATTTGCCGTCAATACACTTTTCCTTGAAAGAAAACCTGTACTTATTCCTTTATATGTATTTATGGTACACTTATTCCATAAAAAAGTGGGAGTGGCACTTCTATGTTATGTGTTAGCACTATGGGTGTAGCTTCTTTTAAATCTTTATTGTGATATCTTTGAAAGATGATCAAGATACCAAGTTTAACTGACATTTATTTAACATGTGTGTGTTAATGGGTTATAGGACACACAACTACACTGATTAGTAACAGTGCCTGTGTTTGAGTCCAGAACCTTTTTATTCCAGAAATGTAACCCTTCCTCTACTTTCTATAAGATCTGAGTATAGTAGAGGAAGTTGTAAATAGCGATAATTTACACCATTACATTAATTGTCGCACCGGTTTCTTCCCCAAATTCTAAAAGGAGTGTTTAGTATTATTTGGCCATTAAAGTCAAACATTTGATTGTTGAGAATGTAAACACACCTCTATCTCTTTGCTGCGTTCCTACTACAGCCGCACGTCCGTAAGGTGTCAGAGAGCTGAGCATATTCTGAATTGATGTATAGTATAGCAACGCAAACAAAATCCCTGTAAGCAATATGCTGTGGGACAAGGACAGCGAATGTGTGTGGCAGAGAACGCTTGCTATACAAGGAGCAAACCGTTAAAAAAACATGCGCGCTATTCACTCTGATCACTAAAACCGAGAAGATTCATTCACAAAAGTAGAAGCCGTCAGAATGTTTTTGAATGGTCTGTAACTGTACTGACATGGGGTGTCATAAACCTGTCCAGGGAGGGTGTGGGAACCTTCGCCAACTCTCCTGCCACTCGGCCCTCAGAGACTTTCTTTCCTGTGGAGGAGTATAGTAGTTACCTCCCCAAATGTTCTGTTATCCTGTTTACTTACAATTTTGAAACTACTGCAGTGGGCATATTGCAGTAGTTTTTTTTTTTTTTTTTAACGGGAAACATCTTTAACATATTTTTTCACTTGCCAGATATGCTTTTTATGTAATGGATGCGTGCAGTTGGTAAAACGTACCTTGTTGTTCCTATAAGTATGATTTGTTTTTACCTATGCTTAGCTAACCTTATATACCTCCTTGTATGGGATACGCTCCTACTAGGCAACATATACCAACTGTCATGATTCGTACACTACCGCAGTACTCTTCTGAATGTGCTCTGCTACTATTTTGTCGTTTGTTATAAATCCTGCAAATGTTAACCAACCTGCACCATGCAGAGGAAGCTTTTTGATGTAATGGAATCTTTCCAGAAGTCACCTTTTCTTGCAATAAAATACTTACCATAACATGTAAGTTTTCAATAAGGAGGAGCGTGAAAGCTACTGCAGGTATCATCATCATCATCATCATCATCATCATCATCATCATCACCATCATCATCATCATCATCAATCATCATCAATCATCATCATCACCACCACCAGCAGCAGCAGTAGTAATAGTAGTAGTAGTAGTAGTAATAGTAGTAGTAGTAGCAGTAGTAGAAGTCGTAGTAGTAGTAGAGTAGTAGTATTAGTAGAGTAGTAGTAGTAGCAGTAGTAGAAGTCGTAGTAGCAGTAGTAGACGTCGTAGTAGCAGTAGTAATAGTAGTAGTAGTAGTAGTAGTAGTAGCAGTAGTAGACGTCGTAGTAGCAGTAGTAGTAGTAGCAGTAGTAGTAGTAGTAGTAGCAGTAGTAGACGTCGTAGTAGCAGTAGTAATAGTAGTAGTAGTAGCAGTAGTAGAAGTCGTAGTAGTAGAGTAGTAGTATTAGTAGAGTAGTAGTAGTAGCAGTAGTAGAAGTCGTAGTAGCAATAGTAGTAGTAGAGTAGTAGTAGTAGCAGTAGTAGAAGTCGTAGTAGCAATAGTAGTAGTAGAGTAGTAGTAGTAGTAGTAGCAGTAGTAGACGTCGTAGTAGCAGTAGTAATAGTAGTAGTAGTAGCAGTAGTAGAAGTCGTAGTAGTAGAGTAGTAGTATTAGTAGAGTAGTAGTAGTAGCAGTAGTAGAAGTCGTAGTAGCAATAGTAGTAGTAGAGTAGTAGTAGTAGTAGTAGCAGTAGTAGAAGTCGTAGTAGCAATAGTAGTAGTAGAGTAGTAGTAGTAGTAGCAGTAGTAGACGTCGTAGTAGCAGTAGTAGTAGTAGTAGTAGTAGTAGTAGTAGTAGTAGTAGTAGTAGTAGTAGTAGTATTGGTTTATTACTGTCGAATAGCTGGGTATAGGTTCATATCATCTTTCAATCTCCTTATGAATCTTCTCTCGGTACACAAGTCATAAAGAAAATGAGAGAAGCTAATAATTAAAGTACAATATACTCTTCTTTAGAGCAAATTTAGAATTTTCATAATAGTTATTAATATTGTCACCCAATTATCGGAAGGCACGACCAACCGGCAGCTGGGTGGGGGCCATGAGGCATTCAGGCCACGCCGACCCGAACGCGCAGCACCAATGACGCGCCGAGGAGAGACGGCTCGGTGAGGGAAGCAAGAAGAGTAATCAGTGGTTTCCCCCTACTCTGCTTGCCTAGAAAGATCACGTAACAGTGGGACGACTTCATGTACAGAAAGTTCCAGAAACAGCGATCTTCCTATATAAGGGCTGCAGTGGACGTGACAGTCAGTTCTTGGTGAGCAGCCGTGAAGAGCGCAGTGCTAGTGAACGGACTGGAAGACTGCGTACGTGTATCAGAGGAGTTTTTAATCAGCTCTAGAGAGAGTTGTACATAATTGTGAGTGTTACGTAATTGTGTGTGATACGTGATCCTGCTGTGATTTGTAAGTGAACCTACTGTAATTCGGTGGAAACAAAGAACATTTTGAGTTTGTGCAACTGGACAAAAAGTCACAATATCAATATAAAGTGGTTATATAAAAGCACAAACAGATACACACACGCACAGAGAGAGAGAGAGAGAGAGAGAGAGAGAGAGAGAGAGAGAGAGAGAGAGAGAGAGAGAGAGGCTGTGAAAGATAAATATATATATATATATACATACTATTTATTTACTTTTATCTTTCTCGTTTCCCCTCCTTTCTTCAATTCCTTGTTTGTTTGTTTATTCATTTCTCAGCATTTCCAGCTTCCTTTATTTTTGCTCTCCCCCCCCCCCTTTTATTGAGCAATGAATCTTTGCAGAGTTATTCCTTGTTATTGTTTGAATTCTTTAACCTATATACATACTTTTAGAAAAAGATGATAATTTTCTATTTGTTAGCTATGCAAAACAGAATCGCATTTCAGACAGAGACCAGTTATTTCGAAAAACATTTGAAAAACTGCGGAATTCCTATATTTCTGTTTCACATACAGAAAGAATATAAATAAGACAGCATTTCCCACAACAAGAAGTAGATAAAACAACGAGCGTGGTTAAGGAAGGCATGTACAAGCGAAGAGAAACATGTGAAGGCAACTCGTCAGAGCTTTATGTATTATAGGAAAAGATACACTTACGGCTTGTAGCACTTATTTTGTTACTGATTTTTGTGTAAAGTACATAAAACAGACATCAGGCACATAGTTCCAATTGCGTACCTAGCTAAATGAATAGCCACAACTTTGTGTGCTGTCAAATATTTTATCCAGGTTGGAAGTTTTAATATAATCCCAGCAAAAGCAGATATATAACCGGTCTTTTAAACAACGTATCACAAGAAATATTTACAGTGTAAAGCGTTTGTGTAGACAATAAAGGCGGAGAAAATGAAAGCAGAAACTGTTTACCTGCTCTGGTAGTTGAGCCGTTTACTACGAAATGAGTGTGTGAGACTGCATATGAGTCTCCTATGCTGCCACATCTAATTCCCCCCCCCCCCAGTAAATGCAGTGATAGGTATTATGCATGGGCGAGTTATGACAACACTGCAGTTTAGATGAACCTGTCATCCTGTTCATATCCGGAAGACGAGCATAAACATCATGGGGGCAGCAAAAGTGATTCCGTCACACATTCCTTTGCCTTGCCTTCTTGTGTTGCGTGGACCTTAGATGGATATGACTTGTGTACATATTTATTTTAAACAATCAAATAATTTTTATAATAAACCGTTTTATGAATAAAGAATGAGTGAACTTTGAATGTAAGATAATTACTAAATATGGGTAATAAATTAATAAATATAATTAAATTTGCAGAAGGAATAACGAACACTATCTAAACATCGCATACATTCTCTCAAGGAATGTGCTCAGATAAAACCGATTATCTTAAGGAGAAATAAATATTTCGTAAATTATTTAAATAATCCAAATTATCTGAATTATTCTAAAATTATCGAAATCTCCTAAAGAATGTTGTAGAATAAAAGAAATTATCTTAAAAGAAAATAAACGTTTAGTAAATTGTGGTATTAGTTTAATAGTTAATCTGTGTGCAAAATTAGTGTATGGTCAAGGAGGTGTCTTTGAAACTGCATGGATCCTGTATAAACGAATAGGAACTGCAGTCTTCTGTCTGGTTTCATAATTATTATATAAAACCAAGTAGGTAATTAGCATTTTGTTATAGAACGGATTTTTGTTTGTTATAGAACGGATTTTGTTATAGAAAGCAAATTTATGAATAAAACCAAAGTTGTTCATTCATTTCCCTAAAGTACATTATAGTCTAACATATTATACAATTGTCCTTAGCAAAAACAAATATTTAATGAGCCATCTACATCTGACGATAGCTCAAGGAGCGAGCTTCTTAGCGTTAGAGGAGAAAAAGATTGATAAGAAACACTATCCTGCACGTAATTCATCATAGAAAATGTTATTTGTCATAAAATCTATTTTAGTATGTGTGACAATTTTATGAGCTTTTGTCTCTCTCTCTCTCTCTCTCTCTCTCTCTCTCTCTCTCTCTCTCTCTCTCTCTCTGTCTCTCTCTCTCTCTCTCTCTCTCTCTCTCACTCACTCACTCACTATTTACCAAGCAAAATCATTCTGCTAAAATCATTTAAATCTTTAATTGTTTTCTTTTATATTTTTCTTTATTTTATATTTAGAATATTTTTATCTACTGAAATTTCAACATCGAAGTTTTTCGTGTTTATTATAAATACCAAGTGTTCGAGAAAATAAAAAATTAACGTGAATCAATTTCCCAGTGAATTGTATTCATTCCATTTTATTTTATTATCTAAAATTATATTCCCGGGCATTCACTTTTTTAGATGCAGAAATAGTAAAATACACAAACATTTGCTGGATGTATCCCTAACAGATATAATGTTAGGGCGTTTCTGGTAAGCTTCTCCGTGCGTCTGCGTAGTGTTACCTCTTCGTATGTTATATAACCCTGTTTGCTTGGAGCGGAGATGCAGCACCGGCACACCTAGCCACGAGATTAGCTAAAATGGCCACATACATTGGGTATTTTTCCCGGAATTTTCCTTTCTTAAGAGAAAAAACCTGTGCATATTTTTTGCAATGCAGATATGCTATAATTATTTCATAATAAAAAGTGTGAGGGACATTTGTGTTATGTGTTAACACTATGGACGTAGTTTTATTTATCTTTGTTGTGGCAATCCTTAGTAAGATGTTGAAGATGACTCCAAGTTTAAACATTTATTTAAAATTGCCTTTGAGGTGTACGGTGTATAGGGCCCACAGCTACACTGGATATTACAGCGCCTTTGTCTGAGCTCAGAACGCTTTTTATTCAAGTAATTTTTTAGCTGGAGTGTAACACTTTATGTAATTTCTATAAGACCTAAGTATAGTAGAGAAACTGTAATTGTAAATTCAATAATTCCCATCGTCACATTAATTGTCAATCTGGTTCCTTCCCTAATATCTAAAAGGAGTGTAAAGTAATAATATTTTGCTATTAAAACCAAACATTTAATTGTCAGCATGTAAACACACCTCCATCCCTCTGCTGCGTTCCTAATAGCAGCAGCACGTCCATGAGACACCAGAGAGCTCGCTCCATATTGATTGTATTGCAGTACTACTACCTCCACAGACGTTCTGTTCCCCTGTTTCCTTGAAACACTGAAACTTCTGCAGTGCGCATTGCCCATGTTGGCTTTTACTTACGGAGACTTTCTTCATAACTTAACGTTTTCGTGAAGGCCTGTGCACTAACTCTATATGTTGTTATATTATTCATAAATGCATGTGTGAGTGCGTGAATCAAGTGCAGATCGATATACACGCCTCATTATCATCATCAGTATATACAATGAAGTATAAAATTAATGTTACGTATAGAACGCGTTTCATTTGGACTTCCCTATCGTCCTCAGCAAACCTTATATAGATCGTTCTCCTAATGGAGAAGATGTCCCAACGGAGTCACCTTAACTTGCAACAAAATACTTAACATAACATAACATGTTAAGTATTCAATAAGAAGCTGCGTGAAAGCTACTGCAGGCATCATCATCATCATCATCATCATCATCATCATCATCATCATCATCATCATCGGCCGCCTTGGTAGCGTGGTGGTAGCATGTATACCTCACGTTCAAGAGGTCCCGATTTCGAATCTCGGTCAGGGAAGGTTACCTGGATAAGGTTTTTTCCGGAGTTTTCCCTTATCCTGTAAGACGAATGTCGGGTAACTCTAAGCTCCATGGACCCCGGACTCATTTGAGCATCATTTCATCCATTCCATTCATCGTCCGATATGACTTAACGTTGAAGGACGTAAATTACAAAAAAAAAAATCATCAGTATCAGTAGTACTAGTGACAGTAACAGTAGTAGTAGTAATAGTAGTAGTAGTAGTAGTAGTAGTAGTAGTAGTAGTAGTAGTAGTAGTAGTAGTAGTAGCAGCAGCAGCAGCAGCAGTAGTAGTAGTAGTAGTAGTAGTAGTATTGATTTATTACTGTAGAATAGTTTGGTATAAGTTCATATTATTCTTCAATCTTCTTATGAATGTTCCATCGGTACATAAATCCTAAAGAAAATTAGAGAAGCTAATAACTAAAGTACAACAGTCTCAAGCTATACTCTTCTTTAGAGAAAATTTAGAATTGTTATAATGGTTATTAATATCAATATAAAGTAGTTATATGAAATCACAGACAAATACACTGGGACAGAGACTGTAAAATATTTTTTTCTATATTTCTTTATGTTTATCTTTCTTTGATCCTTCCTCTCTTTCTTTCTTCACTTCGTTGTTTATTTGTTTCATTCTACTGATTTCCGTCTTTCTTTCTCTCCATTTTTTCCTTTTTTTTGGAATCAATTATTTCGGAGATACTTCTTGTAGTTAGTTTAAATACTCCAACCTTTATACTTTTCTCAATTTGAAAAAGCGATAATGATATTTATTTGTTAGTTGTGCAAATAGAACCGAATTTCAAATGGAAACCACTTATTTCTAAAAACATCTGAAAAACTGCGGTATTACTATATTTCTCTTTCATTTGCAAGGAAATTATATATAACATAGCATTTCTCTCAACAAGAAGTAGATAAAACAAAGAGCGTTGGTAAGGATGACTTGTACAAGGAAGAGAAACACATGTGAAGGCAACTCGTCGGAGCTTTATTTGTGTGTATTATTGAAAAAGATACACCTAGACCTCGTAACAGTTCGTTACTGACTTTTGTGTAAAGTAATCAAAACAAATATCAAGAGAATTGTTTCATAGTTCCGATTGCGTAAGTAACTAAATAAATAGCCACAACTTTGTGGGCTGCCAAATATTTTATCCAGGTTCGAAGTTTTAAAATAATCCAAGTAAAAGTAGATATAAAACCGGACTTTTAAACAACGTACCAGAGGAAATTTCTACGGCAGAAAACGTTTGTGTAGACAACAAAGGCGGAGAAAATGATAGAGTGGAAAGGATGTGGGGGAAAGATGAAGGTGTGACTACTGTCTACTCACCACAAGGTAAGCGGGGCATGAAGAGCATAGAGGGTGATGAGTGTAAGAGTCACCCATGCTGCCAGATCTAATGCTTATTTCAGTTATTGCACTGATAGCTATTATGCACTGGTTGATTATATGATAACCACTGTGCATTTTAAATGAACCTGTCATCCTTATGATATCCAGAAGTCGAGCATAAACGTCATACGAGAAGAAAAAGTGATTACGTCACACATTCCTCAGCCTTACCTTCTTGTGTTGCGCGGACAATACATGGGTTCGACTTGTGCACGTATTTATTTTAAACAAGCAAGTAATTATTCATGATAAGCCGTTATATAAATAAAAATATATGAACCTTGAATTTAGTATAATTACTAAATATGGGTAATTAAATAAGTATAATTAAATTTGTAGAAGGAATAAGGAACACTAACTGAACATCGCATACATTCTCTCAAGAAATTTTGTCAGATAAAACCGATTATATTAAGGAAATATATATATTTCGTAAATTATCTAAATCTAAAACTTGCTTATGGCCATAGGAAATAGAAGAAGGTTTTTGAAAATTAAAATATGTTATCCTGTAGAAAACCTTTGAAAATGTTAATAAATATGTACAATTAGCTCACGTCTATCTTTAACGGTTTACCGATTAGACAAGAATGACACAACATTCGTTCAGAATGAGGAAGTATTATCAGAAAACTCAAGATACACATTTCATTTCGTATAACTACTTTCATTAAATGACATGTCAAATAACCGTAACCGAGTTTAACCCATGTTTTGCAGTCTTTGTGTAAAGCTGTCCTTGTTTAGTTCAGGACTTCTTTATGCAGGGGAATCTCGATATGACATTTTACATCTCATATGACTTCTACTTATTGCTAGCACTAATTGTTAGACGAAGTTATAAATTACAATAACTATACATTTAACATCGTTTGTTGCAATTGTTATCTTTCCTACTATAGAAAATGAGTGGTTCTGAAAGACAGCCAGTAACCGAAAACATTTAGTCATTCCGCTGATAATCACACCTCCATACTTGTGATGTTCTCCTAATACGTCGACACGGAGCTGGAGCTCTCCATATACTTGCGCACTTCTCTCCCTTGATGTACTTCTTTCTGTAAATATTCTTTTTCGCTGCACTTCTGGCAGTGGATATGATAGGTAATCCTGCAAATGTTCGTTCTATAGGGAGCACACCTGACTGATTTTTATGGTGACCATCTTTCCGCAGTTCAAATATTCTGTTGGGAAAAATCCTTCTTCAATGGTGCAAATGCTTCCGATTCAGGTATTCATTAACTTTACAACAAGTCTGAAGAACACTTTCTACGTTTCGTTAAAGTTTATAAACTACGTGCATTATTATTATTATTATTATTATTATTATTATTATTATTATTATTATTATTATTATTATTATTATTATTATTATTATTATTATTATTATTATTATTATTATTATTATTATTATTATTATTATTATTATTATTATTATTATTATTATTATTATTATTATTATTATTATTATTATTATTATTATTATTATTATTATTATTATTATTATTATTATTATTATTATTATTATTATTATTATTATTATTATTATTATTATTATTATTATTATTATTATTATTATTATTATTATTATTATTATTATTATTATTATTATTATTATTATTATTATTATTATTATTATTATTATTATTATTATTATTATTATTATTATTATTATTATTATTATTATTATTATTATTATTATTATTATTATTATTATTATTATTATTATTATTATTATTATTATTATTATTATTATTATTATTATTATTATTATTATTATTATTATTATTATTATTATTATTATTATTATTATTATTATTATTATTATTATTATTATTATTATTATTATTATTATTATTATTATTATTATTATTATTATTATTATTATTATTATTATTATTATTATTATTATTATTATTATTATTATTATTATTATTATTATTATTATTATTATTATTATTATTATTATTATTATTATTATTATTATTATTATTATTATTATTGTTGTTGTTGTTTTATTAACATCATCATTAATAGGTAATAACGACATCATAGAATATTTGTCATAATGTCTTCTTATTTGTGTTCTACGGTACACAGCTGTAGCTTATAAACTGAATGAAGGAAATTTTTGAATTACAGATGCAATAATAAAAACTGTAAGTGCTAAAACATAATTAATATATTTATTAAAACTCGCTAATACAGCCGCTGGTGTTAAATTGTAACCAGCATTCGGTTTTGTAAAATGAGTAAGAAACGTTATGAAGATCACATACATTTTCCTAAAGACCGTTGTAGAATAATGCAGAGTATGTTAAGAAAAAATAGATGTTTAGTAAATTATGGTATTGTTTTAATTGTTAATCTGTGCGCAAAATAACTGACTGGACAAGGAGGTGTCTTTGTAATTGTATGTATCCTGTGCTGACGAATAGGAGCTGCAGTCTTCTGTCTGGTTTCATAAGTACTATATAAAGCGGGTATTTAGGATTTTGTTATAGAAAGCAAATTTATAACTTAAACCAAAGTTGAGCATTCATTTGCCTAAAGTATAACATAGGCAATAGTTTTTCAATTTTCATTTTATATGTTTCTTTTACTTTTTTACATTTTTATCATTTGAAATTTCAGCATCGAACAGTTTGGTCCTTGATAAATATACCAAGTGTTTGCTAAACTAAAATATCAAAGTGAGACTTTATCGCAGTGAATTGCATTCATTCTTTTTTATTTTATTGTTTAAAATTATATTCCTTGGCATTCACGCTTTTAGATGCAGAAATAGTACAACACACACAAACATTTGCTGGATGTATTCCTAACATATTAACAGTAGAGGGCATTTGGTAATCCTCCTCTGGCTGCGTCTGTGTAGTGTTACCTCCTCGTACGTTATATAACCCTGCTCCCGCGCAGCTGCGATGTACCACTGTTGGAGTTGGACGTTGAAAACCTACATGGGTTTTTTCTTGCTGGCATTTATTTATTTCTTTTATATGTACTTATAGTATAATTATTCCATAACAAAAAGTGGGAGTGGCAGTTCTATGTTATGTGTTAACACTATGGGTGTAACTTCTTTTGAATCTTAATTGTGGTATCCTTGAAAGATGATCAAGATAGCAAGCAAGTTTAACTGTCCTTTATTTAACATTTGTGTGTTAATGGTCTATAGGGCACACAACTACATTGATTAGCAACAGTGTCTTTGTTTGAGTCCAGAACCTTTTTATTCCAGAAATTTAACCCTTCCTCCACTTCCTATAAGACCTGACTATAGTAGACAAAGTTGCAATCTGCAATAATTCCCATCATCACATTAATTGCCTCAATTAATTTCAAAAACGAGTGTTTAGTAAAATAACAACTGTCCATTTGGTTGCACGGAATGTAAACACACCTCCATCACTCTGCTGCGCTCCTTATCGAGCAGCACGTCCGTTAGGTGTCAGAGAACTGAGCATACTGTATTGATGTTGTTGTCACCTCTAAAGATATTCTGTTATCCTGTTTAGGTACAACTTTGAAACTACTGCAGTGGTAGTCTTTTTTTTTTTTTATTTTTAAGATCTTTCCCAATTGTCAGATATGCTGTTATTATTAAATGGATGCGTGTGGATTCTTATAAGTATGATACAATCAAGAACAAAATTAATATAATTTTGAGTCGAAGTCGATGCTCCCTATATTATTTTTACGTATAGAACGCCTTTCATTAGGCCCTTACTATAACCTGCTATAACCTACTTCCATATATGTGATACTCTCCTAATAGTGAACATGAACCAACGGAGCTCTTCCATGATATGTTCACCAATGTTATTGATCCTGCACGATGCAGAGGAAGCTTTTTGATGTAATGTAATCTTTTCGGAAGTCAGCTATTCTTGCAACAAAATACTTAGCATAATATTATGAGTTTATGGGTTCGTAGAATTAAAACTCCAATTTGCAGAAATTCTAAATGTTCTTTATTTCCGTAGCAATACACTGTTCAATTCTCACGTAACAACATTACATCACATATACAACACAATCTACCAAGGTCGATGACAATAACAAACAGCTCTCTTTACACCATCATCATAATCATCATCATCAACAACAACATCATCCTGATCATCATTATCACCAGCAGCAGTATTAGTAATAATAGTAGTAGTAGTAGCAGTAGCAGTAGTAGTAGTAGTAGCAGTAGTAGTAGCATTAGTAGTAGCAGTAGCAGTAGTAGTAGTAGCAGTAGTAGCAGTAGTAGTAGTAGCAGTAGTAGTAGAAGTAGTAGTAGCAGAAGTAGTAGCAGCAGTACTAGTAGTAGCAGTAGCAGCAGTAGTAGTAGTAGTAGTAGTAGAAGTAGTAGCATTAGTAGCAGTAGTAGTAGCAGTAGTAGTAGAAGCAGTAGTAGTAGAAGTAGTAGCAGTAGTACTAGTAGTAGCAGTAGCAGTAGTAGTAGAAGTAGTAGAAGTAGTAGCAGTAGTAGCAGTAGTAGTAGCAGTAGTAGTAGAAGCAGTAGTAGCAGAAGTAGTAGCAGCAGTACTAGTAGTAGCAGTAGCAGTAGTAGCAGTACTAGTAGTAGCAGTAGCAGTAGTAGTAGTAGTAGTAGTAGTAGTAGAAGTAGTAGCAGTAGTAGTAGTAGTAGTAGTAGTAGTAGTAGTAGTAGTAGTAGTAGTAGTAGTAGTAGAAGCAGTAGTAGCAGAAGTAGTAGCAGCAGTACTAGTAGTAGCAGTAGCAGTAGTAGCAGTAGTAGTAGTAGCAGTAGTAGCAGTAGTAGCAGTAGTAGTAGCAGTAGTAGTAGAAGCAGTAGTAGTAGAAGTAGTAGCAGCAGTACTAGTAGTAGCAGTAGTAGTAGTAGCAGTAGTAGTAGCAGTAGTAGTAGTAGTAGTAGTAGAAGCAGTAGTAGCAGTAGTAGTAGAAGTATTAGTAGTAGCAGTAGTAGTAGTAGTAGTAGTAGTAGTAGTAGAAGCAGTAGTAGCAGTAGTAGTAGAAGTATTAGTAGTAGCAGTAGTAGTAGTAGTAGCAGTAGTAGTAGCAGTAGCAGTAGAAGCAGTAGTAGTACCAGTAGTAGTAGTAGTAGAAGCAGTAGTAGTACCAGTAGTAGTACCAGTAGTAGTAGTAGTAGTATTAGTAGTAGAAGCAGTAGTAGTAGTAGTATTAGTAGTAGAAGCAGTAGTAGTAGTAGTAGTAGAAGCAGTAGTAGTAGCAGTAGTAGTAGTAGCACTAGTGGTAGTAGAAGCAGCAGTATTAGTAATAATAGTAGTAGTACTAGCAGTAGTAGTAGTAGCAGTAGTAGCAGTAGTAGTAGCAGTAGTAGTAGCAGTAGTAGTAGAAGCAGTAGTAGTAGAAGTAGTAGCAGCAGTACTAGTAGTAGCAGTAGTAGTAGTAGCAGTATAAGTAGTAGTAGTAGAAGCAGTAGTAGCAGTAGTAGTAAAAGTATTAGTAGAAGCAGTAGTAGCAGTAGTAGCAGTAATAGTAGTAGTAGCAGTAGTAGTAGCAGTAGTAGTAGCAGTAGTAGTAGAAGCAGTAGTAGTACCAGTAGTAGTAGTAGTAGTAATAGAAGCAGTAGTAGTAGCAGTAGTAGTAGTAGCACTAGTGGTAGTAGAAGCAGCAGTAGTAGTAATAGTTGTTGTAGTGGTAGACGTAGTAGTAGCAGTAGTAGCAGTAGTAGCAGTAGTAGTAGAAGTAGTAGAAGTAGTAGTAGTAGTGGTAGTAGTAGTAGAAGTAGTAGTAGAAGTAGTAGTAGTAGAAGTAGTAGTAGTAGTAGAAGCAGTAGTAGTAGCAGTAGTAGTAGTATCACTAGTGGTAGTAGAAGCAGTAGTAGTAGTAGTAGTAGTTGTTGTAGTGGTAGACGTAGTAGTAGCAGTAGTAGCAGTAGTAGCAGTAGTAGTAGAAGTAGTAGTAGAAGTAGTAGTAGTAGCAGTAGTAGTAGAAGCAGTAGTAGTAGTAGCAGTAGCAGCAGTAGTAGCAGTAGTAGTAGCAGTAGTAGTAGTAGTAGCAGTAGTAGTAGCAGTAGTAGTAGAAGCAGTAGTAGTAGCAGTAGTAGTAGTAGTAGAAGCAGTAGTAGTAGCAGTAGTAGTAGTAGTAGCACTAGTGGTAGTGGAAGCAGCAGTAGTAGTAGTAGTTGTTGTAGTGGTAGACGTAGTAGTAGCAGTAGTAGCAGTAGTAGCAGTAGTAGTAGAAGTAGTAGTAGAAGCAGTAGTAGTAGTGGTAGTAGTAGAAGCAGTAGTAGTAGTAGTGGAAGCAGTAGTAGCAGTAGAGCAGTAGTAGTAGTAGAAGCAGTAGTAGTAGAAGTAGTAGTAGCAGTAGTAGTAGCAGTAGTAGTAGCAGTAGTAGTAGTAGAAGCAGTAGTAGCAGTAGTAGTAGAAGTAGTAGTAGTAGCAGTAGTAGTAGCGGTAGTAGTAGTAGAAGCAGTAGTAGTGGTGGTAGTAGTAGTAGAAGCAGTAGTAGTAGCAGTAGAGCAGTAGTAGTAGAAGTAGTAGTATCAGTAGTGGTAGTAGTTGTTGTAGTGGTAGTAGTAGCAGTAGTAGCAGTATTCGAAGCAGTAGTAGTAGTAGTAGTAGTAGAAGTAGCAGTAGTAGTAGTAGAAGTAGTAGTAGTAGTAGAAGCAGTAGTAGTAGTGGTAGTAGTAGAAGCAGTAGTAGTAGAAGCAGTAGTAGCAGTAGAGCAGTAGTAGTAGTAGAAGTAGTAGTAGTAGCAGTAGTAGTAGTAGAGGCAGTAGTAGTAGCAGTAGTAGTAGTAGTAGTAGAAGTAGTAGTAGCAGTAGTAATAGTAGTAATAGTAGTAGTAGAAGCAGTAGTAGTAGTGGTAGTAATAGAAGCAGTAGTAGTAGCAGTAGTAGTAGTAGTAGTAGTAGTATAAGCAGTAGTAGTGGTGGTAGTAGTAGTAGAAGCAGTAGTAGTAGAAGCAGTAGTAGTGGTGGTAGTAGTAGTAGAAGCAGTAGTAGTAGCAGTAGAGCAGTAGTAGTAGTAGAAGTAGTAGTAGCAGTAGTGGTAGTAGTTGTTGTAGTCGTAGTAGTAGCAGTAGTAGCAGTAGAAGTAGAAGCAGTAGTAGTAGTAGTAGTAGAAGTAGCAGTAGTAGTAGTAGAAGTAGTAGTAGTAGAAGCAGTAGTAGTAGTGGTAGTAGTAGAAGCAGTAGTAGTAGAAGCAGTAGTAGCAGTAGAGCAGTAGTAGTAGAAGTAGTAGTAGTAGCAGTAGTAGTAGTAGAAGCAGTAGTAGTAGCAGTAGTAGTAGTAGAAGTAGTAGTAGTAGTAATAGTAGTAATAGTAGTAGTGGTAGTAATAGAAGCAGTAGTAGTAGCAGCAGTAGTAGTAGTAGAAGCAGTAGTAGTGGTGGTAGTAGTAGTAGAAGCAGTAGTAGTAGTAGAAGCAGTAGTAGCAGTAGCAGTAGCGCAGTAGTAGTAGTAGAAGTAGAAGCAGCAGTAGTAGTAGAAGCAGTAGTAGTAGTAGAGCAGTAGTAGTAGTAGAAGTAGTAGCAGTAGTGGTAGTAGTAGAAGCAGTAGTAGTAGTAGCAGCAGTAGTAGTAGTAGTAGAAGCAGTAGTAGTTGCAGTAGAGCAGTAGCAGTAGTAGTAGTTGCAGTAGTAGTAGTAGAAGTAGTAGTAGCAGTAATAGTAGTTGCAGTAGAGCAGTAGTAGTAGTCGTTGCAGTAGAGCAGTAGAGCAGTAGAAGTAGTAGTAGTAGCAGTAGTAGTAGTTGCAGTAGAGCAGTAGTAGAAGTAGTAGTAGTAGAAGTAGTAGTAGAAGTAGTAGTAGTAGCAGTAGTAGTTGTAGTAGAGCAGTAGTAGTAGTAGCAGTAGTGGTAGTTGCAGTAGAGCAGTAGAGCAGTAGAAGTAGTAGTAGTAGCAGTAGTAGTAGTTGCAGTAGAGCAGTAGTAGTAGTAGAAGTAGTAGTAGTAGTAGAAGTAGTAGTAGAAGTAGTAGTAGCAGTAGTAGTTGTAGTAGAGCAGTAGTAGTAGTAGCAGTAGTAGTAGTTGCAGTAGAGCAGTAGTAGTAGAAGTAGTAGTAGTAGCAGTAGTAGTAGTTGTAGTAGAGCAGTAGTAGTAGTAGAAGTAGTAGTAGTAGCAGTAGTAGTAGTTGCAGTAGAGCAGTAGTAGTAGTTGCAATAGAGCAGTAGTAGTAGAAGTAGTAGTAGTAGAAGCAGTAGTAGTGGTAGTAGTAGTAGCAGTAGTAGTAATAGAAGTAGTAGTAGTAGTAGAAGTAGTAGTAGCAGTAGTAGTAGTAGCAGTAGTAGTAGTTGCAGTAGAGCAGTAGTAGTAGTAGAAGTAGTAGTAGTAGCAGTAGTAGTACTTGCAGTAGAGCAGTAGTAGTACTAGTAGCAGTAGTAGTAGTTGCAGTAGAGCAGTAGTAGTAGTAGAAGTAGTAGTTGCAGTAGAGTAGTAGTAGTAGTAGCAGTAGTAGTAGCAGTAGTAGTAGTTGCAGTAGAGCAGTAGTAGTAGTAGCAGTAGTAGTAGTTGCAGTAGAGCAGTAGTAGTAGTAGAAGTAGTAGTAGTAGCAGTAGTAGTTGCAGTAGAGCAGTAGTAGTAGTAGTAGCAGTAGTAGTAGTTGCAGTAGAGTAGTAGTAGTAGCAGTAGTAGTTGTTGCTGTAGAGCAGTAGTAGTAGTTGCAGTAGAGCAGTAGTAGTAGTAGCAGTAGTAGTAGTAGTTGTAGTAGCAGTAGTAGCAGTAATAGTAGTAGTAGCAGTAGTAGTAGCAGTAGTAGTAGCAGTAGTAGTAGAAGCAGTAGTAGTACCAGTAGTAGTAGTGGTAGTAATAGAAGCAGTAGTAGTAGCAGTAGTAGTAGTAGCACTAGTGGTAGTAGAAGCAGCAGTAGTAGTAATAGTTGTTGTAGTGGTAGACGTAGTAGTAGCAGTAGTAGCAGTAGTAGCAGTAGTAGTAGAAGTAGTAGAAGTAGTAGTAGTAGTGGTAGTAGTAGTAGAAGTAGTAGTAGAAGTAGTAGTAGTAGAAGTAGTAGTAGTAGTAGAAGCAGTAGTAGTAGCAGTAGTAGTAGTATCACTAGTGGTAGTAGAAGCAGTAGTAGTAGTAGTAGTAGTTGTTGTAGTGGTAGACGTAGTAGTAGCAGTAGTAGCAGTAGTAGCAGTAGTAGTAGAAGTAGTAGTAGAAGTAGTAGTAGTAGCAGTAGTAGTAGAAGCAGTAGTAGTAGTAGCAGTAGCAGCAGTAGTAGCAGTAGTAGTAGCAGTAGTAGTAGTAGTAGTAGCAGTAGTAGTAGCAGTAGTAGTAGAAGCAGTAGTAGTAGCAGTAGTAGTAGTAGTAGAAGCAGTAGTAGTAGAAGTAGCAGTAGTAGTAGTAGTAGCACTAGTGGTAGTGGAAGCAGCAGTAGTAGTAGCAGTAGTAGTAGTAGTAGTAGTAGTAGAAGCAGTAGCAGTAGCAGTAGCAGTAGTAGTAGTAGTAGCACTAGTGGTAGTGGAAGCAGCAGTAGTAGAAGCAGTAGTAGTAGCAGTAGTAGTAGTAGTAGAAGCAGTAGCAGTAGCAGTAGCAGTAGTAGTAGTAGTAGCACTAGTGGTAGTGGAAGCAGCAGTAGTAGTAGTAGTAGTTGTTGTAGTGGTAGACGTAGTAGTAGCAGTAGTAGCAGTAGTAGTAGAAGTAGTAGTAGAAGCAGTAGTAGTAGTGGTAGTAGTAGAAGCAGTAGTAGTAGTAGTGGAAGCAGTAGTAGCAGTAGAGCAGTAGTAGTAGTAGAAGCAGTAGTAGTAGAAGTAGTAGTAGCAGTAGTAGTAGCAGTAGTAGTAGCAGTAGTAGTAGTAGAAGCAGTAGTAGCAGTAGTAGTAGAAGTAGTAGTAGTAGCAGTAGTAGTAGCGGTAGTAGTAGTAGAAGCAGTAGTAGTGGTGGTAGTAGTAGTAGAAGCAGTAGTAGTAGCAGTAGAGCAGTAGTAGTAGAAGTAGTAGTATCAGTAGTGGTAGTAGTTGTTGTAGTGGTAGTAGTAGCAGTAGTAGCAGTATTCGAAGCAGTAGTAGTAGTAGTAGTAGAAGTAGCAGTAGTAGTAGTAGAAGTAGTAGTAGTAGTAGAAGCAGTAGTAGTAGTGGTAGTAGTAGAAGCAGTAGTAGTAGAAGCAGTAGTAGCAGTAGAGCAGTAGTAGTAGTAGAAGTAGTAGTAGTAGCAGTAGTAGTAGTAGAGGCAGTAGTAGTAGCAGTAGTAGTAGTAGTAGTAGAAGTAGTAGTAGCAGTAGTAATAGTAGTAATAGTAGTAGTAGAAGCAGTAGTAGTAGTGGTAGTAATAGAAGCAGTAGTAGTAGCAGTAGTAGTAGTAGTAGTAGTATAAGCAGTAGTAGTGGTGGTAGTAGTAGTAGAAGCAGTAGTAGTAGAAGCAGTAGTAGTGGTGGTAGTAGTAGTAGAAGCAGTAGTAGTAGCAGTAGAGCAGTAGTAGTAGTAGAAGTAGTAGTAGCAGTAGTGGTAGTAGTTGTTGTAGTCGTAGTAGTAGCAGTAGTAGCAGTAGAAGTAGAAGCAGTAGTAGTAGTAGTAGTAGAAGTAGCAGTAGTAGTAGTAGTAGTAGAAGTAGTAGTAGTAGAAGCAGTAGTAGTAGTGGTAGTAGTAGAAGCAGTAGTAGTAGAAGCAGTAGTAGCAGTAGAGCAGTAGTAGTAGAAGTAGTAGTAGTAGCAGTAGTAGTAGTAGAAGCAGTAGTAGTAGCAGTAGTAGTAGTAGAAGTAGTAGTAGTAGTAATAGTAGTAATAGTAGTAGTGGTAGTAATAGAAGCAGTAGTAGTAGCAGCAGTAGTAGTAGTAGAAGCAGTAGTAGTGGTGGTAGTAGTAGTAGAAGCAGTAGTAGTAGTAGAAGCAGTAGTAGCAGTAGCAGTAGCGCAGTAGTAGTAGTAGAAGTAGAAGCAGCAGTAGTAGTAGAAGCAGTAGTAGTAGTAGAGCAGTAGTAGTAGTAGAAGTAGTAGCAGTAGTGGTAGTAGTAGAAGCAGTAGTAGTAGTAGCAGCAGTAGTAGTAGTAGTAGAAGCAGTAGTAGTTGCAGTAGAGCAGTAGCAGTAGTAGTAGTTGCAGTAGTAGTAGTAGAAGTAGTAGTAGCAGTAATAGTAGTTGCAGTAGAGCAGTAGTAGTAGTAGTAGTTGCAGTAGAGCAGTAGAGCAGTAGAAGTAGTAGTAGTAGCAGTAGTAGTAGTTGCAGTAGAGCAGTAGTAGTAGTAGAAGTAGTAGTAGTAGAAGTAGTAGTAGAAGTAGTAGTAGTAGCAGTAGTAGTTGTAGTAGAGCAGTAGTAGTAGTAGCAGTAGTGGTAGTTGCAGTAGAGCAGTAGAGCAGTAGAAGTAGTAGTAGTAGCAGTAGTAGTAGTTGCAGTAGAGCAGTAGTAGTAGTAGAAGTAGTAGTAGTAGTAGAAGTAGTAGTAGAAGTAGTAGTAGCAGTAGTAGTTGTAGTAGAGCAGTAGTAGTAGTAGCAGTAGTAGTAGTTGCAGTAGAGCAGTAGTAGTAGAAGTAGTAGTAGTAGCAGTAGTAGTAGTTGTAGTAGAGCAGTAGTAGTAGTAGAAGTAGTAGTAGTAGCAGTAGTAGTAGTTGCAGTAGAGCAGTAGTAGTAGTTGCAATAGAGCAGTAGTAGTAGAAGTAGTAGTAGTAGAAGCAGTAGTAGTGGTAGTAGTAGTAGCAGTAGTAGTAATAGAAGTAGTAGTAGTAGTAGAAGTAGTAGTAGTAGCAGTAGTAGTAGTAGCAGTAGTAGTAGTTGCAGTAGAGCAGTAGTAGTAGTAG
>CM060950.1:392392753-392430253 GCA_030765055.1 Mantis religiosa
AATTATTATATTAGTTTAATAGGTAATCTGTGTGCAAAATAAGTGACTGGAAAAGGAGCTCTCTTTGTAACTGCATGTATCCTGTATTGACGAATAGGAACTGCAGTCTTCTGTCTGGTTTCATAATTATTATATAAAACCAAGTAATTGGGATTTTTTTATGGAACGGAATTTTTTGTTATAGGAACCAAATTTATGAATAAAACTAAAGTGGTGCATTCATTTCCCTAAAGTACATTATAGGATAACATATATTATACGATTGTCCTTAGCCCAAGTGAATATTTAATGTGCCTTCTACATCTGACGACGAAGGAGCGAGCTTCTTAGCGTTAGAAGAAACAAAAAGATTTTTGAAAATACAAATATTTTATTCTTGATAAGAAAGACTATCCGCCAGATGATTAATCATAGAAAATGTTATTTGCCATAAAATCTATTTTAATATGTGTGACAATTTTTTGTGAGTTTTTGTCTCTCTCACTATTTACCAAGTAAAATCATTTAAGTCTTTTATTTTTCCTTTTATATTTTTGTTTATTTTATATTTAGAACATTTTTATCTACTGAAACTTCAACATCGAAGTATTTCGTGTTTACTAAAAATACCAAGTGTTCGACAAAATAAAAAATTAACGTGAATCGTTTTCCCAGTGAATTGTATTAATTCAATTTTATTTCATTATCTAAAATTATATTTATTTGCATTCACGTTTTTAGATGCAGAAATAGTATAATACACAACCAATTTGCTGGATGTACTCCTAACAGATGTAATGTTAGCGCGTTTCTGGTAAGCTTCTCCGTGCGTCTGCGTAGTGTTACCTCTTCGTATGTTATATAACCCTGTTCGCTTGGAGCGGAGATGCAGCACTGGCACACCTAGCCACGAGATTAGCTAAAATGGCCACATACATTGGGTGTTTTTCCCCGGAATTTTCCTTTCTTAAGAGAAAAAACCTGTGCATATTTATTGCAATGCAGATATGCTATGATTATTTCATAATAAAAAGTGGGAGGGACATTTGTGTTATGTGTTACCACTATGAACGTAGTTTTATTTATCTTTGTTGTGGCAATCCTTAGTAAGATGTTGAAGATGACTCCAGGTTTAAACAACATTTATTTAAAATTGCCTTTGAGGTGTACGGTGTTTAGGGCCCACAGCTACACTGGATATTACAGCGCCTTTGTCTGAGCTCAGATCGTTTTTTATTCAAGTAATTTTTTAGCTGGAGTGTAACACTTGATGTAATTTCTATAAGACCTAAGTATAGCAGAGAAACTGGATTTGTAAATTCAATAATTCCCATCGTCACATTAATTGTCGATCTGGTTCCTTCCCTAATATCTAAAAGGAGTGTAGAGTAATAATATTTTGCTATTAAAACCAAACATTTAATTGTCAGCATGTAAACACACCTCCATCCCTTTGCTGTGCTCCTAATAGCAGCAGCACGTCTATAAGGTACCAGACCATATTGACTGTATTGCAGTATTCCAGTACTATTACCTCCACAGACGTTCTGTTCCCCTGTTTCCTTGAAACACTGAAACTTCTGCAGTGCGCATTGCCCATGTTGGCTTTTGCTTACGGGAAACTTTCTTCATAACTTAACGTTTTCGTGAAGGCCTGTGCACTAACTCTATATGTTGTTATATTATTCATAAATGCATGTGTGAGTGCGTGAATCAAGTGCAGATCGATATACACGCCTCATTATCATCATCAGTATATACAATGAAGTATAAAATTAATGTTACGTATAGAACGCGTTTCATTTGGACTTCCCTATCGTCCTCAGCAAACCTTATATAGATCGTTCTCCTAATGGAGAAGATGTCCCAACGGAGTCACCTTAACTTGCAACAAAATACTTAACATAACATAACATGTTAAGTATTCAATAAGAAGCTGCGTGAAAGCTACTGCAGGCATCATCATCATCATCATCATCATCATCATCATCATCATCATCATCATCATCATCATCATCATCATCATCATCATCATCATCATCATCATCATCATCATCATCGGCCGCCTTGGTAGCGTGGTGGTAGCATGTATACCTCACGTTCAAGAGGTCCCGATTTCGAATCTCGGTCAGGGAAGGTTACCTGGATAAGGTTTTTTCCGGAGTTTTCCCTTATCCTGTAAGACGAATGTCGGGTAACTCTAAGCTCCATGGACCCCGGACTCATTTGAGCATCATTTCATCCATTCCATTCATCGTCCGATATGACTTAACGTTGAAGGACGTAAATTACAAAAAAAAAAATCATCAGTATCAGTAGTACTAGTGGCAGTAACAGTAGTAGTAGTAATAGTAGTAGTAGTAGTAGTAGTAGAAGAAGAAGTAATAGTAGTAATAGTAGTAGTAGTAGTAATAGTAGTAGTAGTAGTAGTAATAGTAGTAGTAGTAGTAGTAGTAGTAGTAGTAGTAGTAGTAGTAGTAGTAGTAGTAGTAGTAGTAGTAGTAGTAGTAGTAGTAGTAGTAGTAGTAGTAGTAGTAGTAGTAGTAGTAGTAGTAGTAGTATTGATTTATTACTGTAGAATAGTTTGGTATAAGTTCATATTATTCTTCAATCTTCTTATGAATGTTCCATCGGTACATAAATCCTAAAGAAAATTAGAGAAGCTAATAACTAAAGTACAACAGTCTGGAACTATACTCTTCTTTAGAGATAATTTAGAATTGTTATAATGGTTATTAATATCAATATAAAGTAGTTATATGAAATCACAAACAAATACACTGAGACAGAGACTGTAAAATATATTTTTTCTATATTTCTTTATGTTTATCCTTCTTTTCTCCCTCCTCTCTTTCTTTCTTCGCTTCTTTGTTTATTTGTTTCATTCTACTGATTTCCGACCTTCTTTCTCTCCATTTTCCCCCCTTTTTTTAAAGAATCAATTATTTCGGAGATACTTCTTGTAGTTTGTTTAAATACTCCAATCTTTATACTTTTCTCAATTTGAAAAAGCGATAATCATGTTTATTTGTTAGTTGTGCAAATAGAACCGAATTTCAAATGGAAACCAGTTATTTCTAAAAACATTTGAAAAACTGCGGTATTACTATATTTCTCTTTCATTTGCAAGGAAATCATAAATAAGATAGCATTTCTCTCAACAAGAAGTAGATAACACAAAGAGCGTTGGTAAGAATGACTTGTACAAGGAAGAGAAACACATGTGAAGGCAACTCGTCGGAGCTTTATTTGTGTGTATTATTGAAAAAGATACACCTAGACCTCGTAACAGTTCGTTACTGACTTTTGTGTAAAGTAAACAAAACAAATATCAAGAGAATTGTTTCATAGTTCCGATTGCGTAAGTAACTAAATAAATAGCCACAACTTTGTGGGCTGCCAAATATTTTATCCAGGTTCGAAGTTTTAAATAATCCAAGTAAAAGTAGATATAAAACCGGACTTTTAAACAACGTACCAGAAGAAATTTGTACAGCAGAAAACGTTTGTGTAGACAACAAAGGCGGAGAAAATAAAAGAGTGGAAAGGATGTGGGGGAAAGATGAAGGTGTGACTACTGTCTACTCACCACAAGGTAGGCGGGGCATGAAGAGCATAGAGGGTGATGAGTGTAAGAGTCACCCATGCTGCCAGATCTAATGCTTATTTCAGTTATTGCACTGATAGCTATTATGCACTGGTTGATTATATGATAACCACTGTGCATTTTAAATGAACCTGTCATCCTTATGATATCCAGAAGTCGAGCATAAACGTCATACGAGATGAAAAAGTGATTACGTCACACATTCCTCAGCCTTACCTTCTTGTGTTGCGCGGACAATACATGGGTTCGACTTGTGCACGTATTTATTTTAAAAAAGCAAGTAATTATTCATGATAAGCCGTTATATAAATAAAAATATATGAACCTTGAATTTAGTATAATTACTAAATATGGGTAATTAAATAAATATAATTAAATTTGTAGAAGGAATAAGGAACACTATCTGAACGTAGCATATATTCTCTCAAGAAATTTTGTCAGATAAAACCGATTATATTTAGGAAATATATATATTTCGTAAATTATCTAAATCTAAAACTGGCTTATGGCCATAGGAAATAGAAGAAAGTTTTTGAAAATTAAAATATGTTATACTTTAGAAAACATTTGAAAATATTAATAACTATGTACAATTAGCTTACGTCTATCTTTAACGGTTTACCGATTAGACAAGAATGACACAACATTCGTTCAGAATGAGGAAGTACTATTAGAAAACTCAAGATACACATTTCATTTCGTATAACTACTTTCATTAAATGACATGTCAAATAACCGTAACCGAGTTTAACCCATGTTTTGCAGACTTTGTGTAACGCTGTCCTTGTTTAGTTCAGGACTTCTTTATACAGGGAAATCTCGATATGACATTTTACATCTCATATGACTTCTACTTATTGCTAGCACTAATTGTTAGACGAAGTTATAAATTACAATAACTATACATTTAACATCGTTTGTTGCAATTGTTATCTTTCCTACTATAGAAAATGAGTGGTTATGAAAGACGGCCAGTAACCCAAAACATTTAGTCGTTTCGCTAATAATCACACCTGCATACATGTGATGTTCTCCTAATACGTCGACACGGAGCTGGAGCTCTCCATATACTTGCGCACTTCTCTCCCTTGATTTAGTTCTGTAAATATTCTTTTTCGCTGCACTTCTTGCAGTGGATATGATTGGTAATCCTGCAAATGTTCGTTCTATAAGGAGCACACCTGACTGATTTTTATGGTGATCATCTTTCCGCAGTTCAAATATTCTGTTGGGAAAAATTCTTCTTCAATGCTGCAAATGCTTCCGATTCAGGTATTCATTAGCTTTACAACAAGTCTGAAGAACACTTTCTACGTTTCGTTAAAGTTTATAAACTACGGGCATTATTATTATTATTATTATTATTATTATTATTATTATTATTATTATTATTATTATTATTATTATTATTATTATTATTATTATTATTATTATTATTATTATTATTATTATTATTATTATTATTATTATTATTATTATTATTATTATTATTATTATTATTATTATTATTATTATTATTATTATTATTATTATTATTATTATTATTATTATTATTATTATTATTATTATTATTATTATTATTATTATTATTATTATTATTATTATTATTATTATTATTATTATTATTATTATTATTATTATTATTATTATTATTATTATTATTATTATTATTATTATTATCATCATTATCATCATCATCATTATCATCATCATCATTATCATTATTATCATTATCATTATTATCATTATTATTATTATTATTATCATTATTATTATTATTATTATTATTATTATTATTATTATTATTATTATTATTATTATTATTATTATTATTATTATTATTATTATTATTATTATTATTATTATTATTATTATTATTATTATTATTATTATTATTATTATTATTATTATTATTATTATTATTATTATTATTATTATTATTATTATTATTATTATTATTATTATTATTATTATTATTATTATTATTATTATTATTATTATTATTATTATTATTATTATTATTATTATTATTATTATTATTATTATTATTATTATTATTATTATTATTATTATTATTATTATTATTATTATTATTATTATTATTATTATTATTATTATTATTATTATTATTATTATTATTATTATTATTATTATTGTTGTTGTTGTTTTATTAACATCATCATTAATAGGTAATAACGACATCATAGAATATTTGTCATAATGTCTTCTTATTTGTGTTCTACGGTACACAGCTGTAGCTTATAAACTGAATGAAGGAAATTTTTGAATTACAGATGCAATAATAAAAACTGTAAGTGCTAAAACATAATTAATATATTTATTAAAACTCGCTAATACAGCCGCTGGTGTTAAATTGTAACCAGCATTCGGTTTTGTAAAATGAGTAAGAAACGTTATGAAGATCACATACATTTTCCTAAAGACCGTTGTAGAATAATGCAGAGTATGTTAAGAAAAAATAGATGTTTAGTAAATTATGGTATTGTTTTAATTGTTAATCTGTGCGCAAAATAACTGACTGGACAAGGAGGTGTCTTTGTAATTGTATGTATCCTGTGCTGACGAATAGGAGCTGCAGTCTTCTGTCTGGTTTCATAAGTACTATATAAAGCGGGTATTTAGGATTTTGTTATAGAAAGCAAATTTATAACTTAAACCAAAGTTGAGCATTCATTTGCCTAAAGTATAACATAGGCAATAGTTTTTCAATTTTCATTTTATATGTTTCTTTTACTTTTTTACATTTTTATCATTTGAAATTTCAGCATCGAACAGTTTGGTCCTTGATAAATATACCAAGTGTTTGCTAAACTAAAATATCAAAGTGAGACTTTATCGCAGTGAATTGCATTCATTCTTTTTTATTTTATTGTTTAAAATTATATTCCTTGGCATTCACGCTTTTAGATGCAGAAATAGTACAACACACACAAACATTTGCTGGATGTATTCCTAACATATTAACAGTAGAGGGCATTTGGTAATCCTCTGGCTGCGTCTGTGTAGTGTTACCTCCTCGTACGTTATATAACCCTGCTCCCGCGCAGCTGCGATGTACCACTGTTGGAGTTGGACGTTGAAAACCTACATGGGTTTTTTCTTGCTGGCATTTATTTATTTCTTTTATATGTACTTATAGTATAATTATTCCATAACAAAAAGTGGGAGTGGCAGTTCTATGTTATGTGTTAACACTATGGGTGTAACTTCTTTTGAATCTTAATTGTGGTATCCTTGAAAGATGATCAAGATAGCAAGCAAGTTTAACTGTCCTTTATTTAACATTTGTGTGTTAATGGTCTATAGGGCACACAACTACATTGATTAGCAACAGTGTCTTTGTTTGAGTCCAGAACCTTTTTATTCCAGAAATTTAACCCTTCCTCCACTTCCTATAAGACCTGACTATAGTAGACAAAGTTGCAATCTGCAATAATTCCCATCATCACATTAATTGCCTCAATTAATTTCAAAAACGAGTGTTTAGTAAAATAACAACTGTCCATTTGGTTGCACGGAATGTAAACACACCTCCATCACTCTGCTGCGCTCCTTATCGAGCAGCACGTCCGTTAGGTGTCAGAGAACTGAGCATACTGTATTGATGTTGTTGTCACCTCTAAAGATATTCTGTTATCCTGTTTAGGTACAACTTTGAAACTACTGCAGTGGTAGTCTTTTTTTTTTTTATTTTTAAGATCTTTCCCAATTGTCAGATATGCTGTTATTATTAAATGGATGCGTGTGGATTCTTATAAGTATGATACAATCAAGAACAAAATTAATATAATTTTGAGTCGAAGTCGATGCTCCCTATATTATTTTTACGTATAGAACGCCTTTCATTAGGCCCTTACTATAACCTGCTATAACCTACTTCCATATATGTGATACTCTCCTAATAGTGAACATGAACCAACGGAGCTCTTCCATGATATGTTCACCAATGTTATTGATCCTGCACGATGCAGAGGAAGCTTTTTGATGTAATGTAATCTTTTCGGAAGTCAGCTATTCTTGCAACAAAATACTTAGCATAATATTATGAGTTTATGGGTTCGTAGAATTAAAACTCCAATTTGCAGAAATTCTAAATGTTCTTTATTTCCGTAGCAATACACTGTTCAATTCTCACGTAACAACATTACATCACATATACAACACAATCTACCAAGGTCGATGACAATAACAAACAGCTCTCTTTACACCATCATCATAATCATCATCATCAACAACAACATCATCCTGATCATCATTATCACCAGCAGCAGTATTAGTAATAATAGTAGTAGTAGTAGCAGTAGCAGTAGTAGTAGTAGTAGCAGTAGTAGTAGCATTAGTAGTAGCAGTAGCAGTAGTAGTAGTAGCAGTAGTAGCAGTAGTAGTAGTAGCAGTAGTAGTAGAAGTAGTAGTAGCAGAAGTAGTAGCAGCAGTACTAGTAGTAGCAGTAGCAGCAGTAGTAGTAGTAGTAGTAGTAGAAGTAGTAGCATTAGTAGCAGTAGTAGTAGCAGTAGTAGTAGAAGCAGTAGTAGTAGAAGTAGTAGCAGTAGTACTAGTAGTAGCAGTAGCAGTAGTAGTAGAAGTAGTAGAAGTAGTAGCAGTAGTAGCAGTAGTAGTAGCAGTAGTAGTAGAAGCAGTAGTAGCAGAAGTAGTAGCAGCAGTACTAGTAGTAGCAGTAGCAGTAGTAGCAGTACTAGTAGTAGCAGTAGCAGTAGTAGTAGTAGTAGTAGTAGTAGTAGTAGTAGTAGAAGTAGTAGCAGTAGTAGTAGTAGTAGTAGTAGTAGTAGTAGTAGTAGTAGTAGTAGTAGTAGTAGAAGCAGTAGTAGCAGAAGTAGTAGCAGCAGTACTAGTAGTAGCAGTAGCAGTAGTAGCAGTAGTAGTAGTAGCAGTAGTAGCAGTAGTAGCAGTAGTAGTAGCAGTAGTAGTAGAAGCAGTAGTAGTAGAAGTAGTAGCAGCAGTACTAGTAGTAGCAGTAGTAGTAGTAGCAGTAGTAGTAGCAGTAGTAGTAGTAGTAGTAGTAGTAGTAGAAGCAGTAGTAGCAGTAGTAGTAGAAGTATTAGTAGTAGCAGTAGTAGTAGTAGTAGTAGTAGTAGTAGTAGAAGCAGTAGTAGCAGTAGTAGTAGAAGTATTAGTAGTAGCAGTAGTAGTAGTAGTAGCAGTAGTAGTAGCAGTAGCAGTAGAAGCAGTAGTAGTACCAGTAGTAGTAGTAGTAGAAGCAGTAGTAGTACCAGTAGTAGTAGTAGTAGTATTAGTAGTAGAAGCAGTAGTAGTAGTAGTATTAGTAGTAGAAGCAGTAGTAGTACCAGTAGTAGTAGTAGTAGTAGAAGCAGTAGTAGTAGCAGTAGTAGTAGTAGCACTAGTGGTAGTAGAAGCAGCAGTATTAGTAATAATAGTAGTAGTACTAGCAGTAGTAGTAGTAGCAGTAGTAGCAGTAGTAGTAGCAGTAGTAGTAGCAGTAGTAGTAGAAGCAGTAGTAGTAGAAGTAGTAGCAGCAGTACTAGTAGTAGCAGTAGTAGTAGTAGCAGTATAAGTAGTAGTAGTAGAAGCAGTAGTAGCAGTAGTAGTAAAAGTATTAGTAGAAGCAGTAGTAGCAGTAGTAGCAGTAATAGTAGTAGTAGCAGTAGTAGTAGCAGTAGTAGTAGCAGTAGTAGTAGAAGCAGTAGTAGTACCAGTAGTAGTAGTAGTAGTAATAGAAGCAGTAGTAGTAGCAGTAGTAGTAGTAGCACTAGTGGTAGTAGAAGCAGCAGTAGTAGTAATAGTTGTTGTAGTGGTAGACGTAGTAGTAGCAGTAGTAGCAGTAGTAGCAGTAGTAGTAGAAGTAGTAGAAGTAGTAGTAGTAGTGGTAGTAGTAGTAGAAGTAGTAGTAGAAGTAGTAGTAGTAGAAGTAGTAGTAGTAGTAGAAGCAGTAGTAGTAGCAGTAGTAGTAGTATCACTAGTGGTAGTAGAAGCAGTAGTAGTAGTAGTAGTAGTTGTTGTAGTGGTAGACGTAGTAGTAGCAGTAGTAGCAGTAGTAGCAGTAGTAGTAGAAGTAGTAGTAGAAGTAGTAGTAGTAGCAGTAGTAGTAGAAGCAGTAGTAGTAGTAGCAGTAGCAGCAGTAGTAGCAGTAGTAGTAGCAGTAGTAGTAGTAGTAGCAGTAGTAGTAGCAGTAGTAGTAGAAGCAGTAGTAGTAGCAGTAGTAGTAGTAGTAGAAGCAGTAGTAGTAGCAGTAGTAGTAGTAGTAGCACTAGTGGTAGTGGAAGCAGCAGTAGTAGTAGTAGTTGTTGTAGTGGTAGACGTAGTAGTAGCAGTAGTAGCAGTAGTAGCAGTAGTAGTAGAAGTAGTAGTAGAAGCAGTAGTAGTAGTGGTAGTAGTAGAAGCAGTAGTAGTAGTGGAAGCAGTAGTAGCAGTAGAGCAGTAGTAGTAGTAGAAGCAGTAGTAGTAGAAGTAGTAGTAGCAGTAGTAGTAGCAGTAGTAGTAGCAGTAGTAGTAGTAGAAGCAGTAGTAGCAGTAGTAGTAGAAGTAGTAGTAGTAGCAGTAGTAGTAGCGGTAGTAGTAGTAGAAGCAGTAGTAGTGGTGGTAGTAGTAGTAGAAGCAGTAGTAGTAGCAGTAGAGCAGTAGTAGTAGAAGTAGTAGTATCAGTAGTGGTAGTAGTTGTTGTAGTGGTAGTAGTAGCAGTAGTAGCAGTATTCGAAGCAGTAGTAGTAGTAGTAGTAGTAGAAGTAGCAGTAGTAGTAGTAGAAGTAGTAGTAGTAGTAGAAGCAGTAGTAGTAGTGGTAGTAGTAGAAGCAGTAGTAGTAGAAGCAGTAGTAGCAGTAGAGCAGTAGTAGTAGTAGAAGTAGTAGTAGTAGCAGTAGTAGTAGTAGAGGCAGTAGTAGTAGCAGTAGTAGTAGTAGTAGTAGAAGTAGTAGTAGCAGTAGTAATAGTAGTAATAGTAGTAGTAGAAGCAGTAGTAGTAGTGGTAGTAATAGAAGCAGTAGTAGTAGCAGTAGTAGTAGTAGTAGTAGTAGTATAAGCAGTAGTAGTGGTGGTAGTAGTAGTAGAAGCAGTAGTAGTAGAAGCAGTAGTAGTGGTGGTAGTAGTAGTAGAAGCAGTAGTAGTAGCAGTAGAGCAGTAGTAGTAGTAGAAGTAGTAGTAGCAGTAGTGGTAGTAGTTGTTGTAGTCGTAGTAGTAGCAGTAGTAGCAGTAGAAGTAGAAGCAGTAGTAGTAGTAGTAGTAGAAGTAGCAGTAGTAGTAGTAGAAGTAGTAGTAGTAGAAGCAGTAGTAGTAGTGGTAGTAGTAGAAGCAGTAGTAGTAGAAGCAGTAGTAGCAGTAGAGCAGTAGTAGTAGAAGTAGTAGTAGTAGCAGTAGTAGTAGTAGAAGCAGTAGTAGTAGCAGTAGTAGTAGTAGAAGTAGTAGTAGTAGTAATAGTAGTAATAGTAGTAGTGGTAGTAATAGAAGCAGTAGTAGTAGCAGCAGTAGTAGTAGTAGAAGCAGTAGTAGTGGTGGTAGTAGTAGTAGAAGCAGTAGTAGTAGTAGAAGCAGTAGTAGCAGTAGCAGTAGCGCAGTAGTAGTAGTAGAAGTAGAAGCAGCAGTAGTAGTAGAAGCAGTAGTAGTAGTAGAGCAGTAGTAGTAGTAGAAGTAGTAGCAGTAGTGGTAGTAGTAGAAGCAGTAGTAGTAGTAGCAGCAGTAGTAGTAGTAGTAGAAGCAGTAGTAGTTGCAGTAGAGCAGTAGCAGTAGTAGTAGTTGCAGTAGTAGTAGTAGAAGTAGTAGTAGCAGTAATAGTAGTTGCAGTAGAGCAGTAGTAGTAGTCGTTGCAGTAGAGCAGTAGAGCAGTAGAAGTAGTAGTAGTAGCAGTAGTAGTAGTTGCAGTAGAGCAGTAGTAGAAGTAGTAGTAGTAGAAGTAGTAGTAGAAGTAGTAGTAGTAGCAGTAGTAGTTGTAGTAGAGCAGTAGTAGTAGTAGCAGTAGTGGTAGTTGCAGTAGAGCAGTAGAGCAGTAGAAGTAGTAGTAGTAGCAGTAGTAGTAGTTGCAGTAGAGCAGTAGTAGTAGTAGAAGTAGTAGTAGTAGTAGAAGTAGTAGTAGAAGTAGTAGTAGCAGTAGTAGTTGTAGTAGAGCAGTAGTAGTAGTAGCAGTAGTAGTAGTTGCAGTAGAGCAGTAGTAGTAGAAGTAGTAGTAGTAGCAGTAGTAGTAGTTGTAGTAGAGCAGTAGTAGTAGTAGAAGTAGTAGTAGTAGCAGTAGTAGTAGTTGCAGTAGAGCAGTAGTAGTAGTTGCAATAGAGCAGTAGTAGTAGAAGTAGTAGTAGTAGAAGCAGTAGTAGTGGTAGTAGTAGTAGCAGTAGTAGTAATAGAAGTAGTAGTAGTAGTAGAAGTAGTAGTAGCAGTAGTAGTAGTAGCAGTAGTAGTAGTTGCAGTAGAGCAGTAGTAGTAGTAGAAGTAGTAGTAGTAGCAGTAGTAGTACTTGCAGTAGAGCAGTAGTAGTACTAGTAGCAGTAGTAGTAGTTGCAGTAGAGCAGTAGTAGTAGTAGAAGTAGTAGTTGCAGTAGAGTAGTAGTAGTAGTAGCAGTAGTAGTAGCAGTAGTAGTAGTTGCAGTAGAGCAGTAGTAGTAGTAGCAGTAGTAGTAGTTGCAGTAGAGCAGTAGTAGTAGTAGAAGTAGTAGTAGTAGCAGTAGTAGTTGCAGTAGAGCAGTAGTAGTAGTAGTAGCAGTAGTAGTAGTTGCAGTAGAGTAGTAGTAGTAGCAGTAGTAGTTGTTGCTGTAGAGCAGTAGTAGTAGTTGCAGTAGAGCAGTAGTAGTAGTAGCAGTAGTAGTAGTAGTTGTAGTAGCAGTAGTAGCAGTAATAGTAGTAGTAGCAGTAGTAGTAGCAGTAGTAGTAGCAGTAGTAGTAGAAGCAGTAGTAGTACCAGTAGTAGTAGTGGTAGTAATAGAAGCAGTAGTAGTAGCAGTAGTAGTAGTAGCACTAGTGGTAGTAGTAGAAGCAGCAGTAGTAGTAATAGTTGTTGTAGTGGTAGACGTAGTAGTAGCAGTAGTAGCAGTAGTAGCAGTAGTAGTAGAAGTAGTAGAAGTAGTAGTAGTAGTGGTAGTAGTAGTAGAAGTAGTAGTAGAAGTAGTAGTAGTAGAAGTAGTAGTAGTAGTAGAAGCAGTAGTAGTAGCAGTAGTAGTAGTATCACTAGTGGTAGTAGAAGCAGTAGTAGTAGTAGTAGTAGTTGTTGTAGTGGTAGACGTAGTAGTAGCAGTAGTAGCAGTAGTAGCAGTAGTAGTAGAAGTAGTAGTAGAAGTAGTAGTAGTAGCAGTAGTAGTAGAAGCAGTAGTAGTAGTAGCAGTAGCAGCAGTAGTAGCAGTAGTAGTAGCAGTAGTAGTAGTAGTAGTAGCAGTAGTAGTAGCAGTAGTAGTAGAAGCAGTAGTAGTAGCAGTAGTAGTAGTAGTAGAAGCAGTAGTAGTAGAAGTAGCAGTAGTAGTAGTAGCACTAGTGGTAGTGGAAGCAGCAGTAGTAGTAGCAGTAGTAGTAGTAGTAGTAGTAGTAGTAGAAGCAGTAGCAGTAGCAGTAGCAGTAGTAGTAGTAGTAGCACTAGTGGTAGTGGAAGCAGCAGTAGTAGAAGCAGTAGTAGTAGCAGTAGTAGTAGTAGTAGAAGCAGTAGCAGTAGCAGTAGCAGTAGTAGTAGTAGTAGCACTAGTGGTAGTGGAAGCAGCAGTAGTAGTAGTAGTAGTTGTTGTAGTGGTAGACGTAGTAGTAGCAGTAGTAGCAGTAGTAGTAGAAGTAGTAGTAGAAGCAGTAGTAGTAGTGGTAGTAGTAGAAGCAGTAGTAGTAGTAGTGGAAGCAGTAGTAGCAGTAGAGCAGTAGTAGTAGTAGAAGCAGTAGTAGTAGAAGTAGTAGTAGCAGTAGTAGTAGCAGTAGTAGTAGCAGTAGTAGTAGTAGAAGCAGTAGTAGCAGTAGTAGTAGAAGTAGTAGTAGTAGCAGTAGTAGTAGCGGTAGTAGTAGTAGAAGCAGTAGTAGTGGTGGTAGTAGTAGTAGAAGCAGTAGTAGTAGCAGTAGAGCAGTAGTAGTAGAAGTAGTAGTATCAGTAGTGGTAGTAGTTGTTGTAGTGGTAGTAGTAGCAGTAGTAGCAGTATTCGAAGCAGTAGTAGTAGTAGTAGTAGAAGTAGCAGTAGTAGTAGTAGAAGTAGTAGTAGTAGTAGAAGCAGTAGTAGTAGTGGTAGTAGTAGAAGCAGTAGTAGTAGAAGCAGTAGTAGCAGTAGAGCAGTAGTAGTAGTAGAAGTAGTAGTAGTAGCAGTAGTAGTAGTAGAGGCAGTAGTAGTAGCAGTAGTAGTAGTAGTAGTAGAAGTAGTAGTAGCAGTAGTAATAGTAGTAATAGTAGTAGTAGAAGCAGTAGTAGTAGTGGTAGTAATAGAAGCAGTAGTAGTAGCAGTAGTAGTAGTAGTAGTAGTATAAGCAGTAGTAGTGGTGGTAGTAGTAGTAGAAGCAGTAGTAGTAGAAGCAGTAGTAGTGGTGGTAGTAGTAGTAGAAGCAGTAGTAGTAGCAGTAGAGCAGTAGTAGTAGTAGAAGTAGTAGTAGCAGTAGTGGTAGTAGTTGTTGTAGTCGTAGTAGTAGCAGTAGTAGCAGTAGAAGTAGAAGCAGTAGTAGTAGTAGTAGTAGAAGTAGCAGTAGTAGTAGTAGTAGTAGAAGTAGTAGTAGTAGAAGCAGTAGTAGTAGTGGTAGTAGTAGAAGCAGTAGTAGTAGAAGCAGTAGTAGCAGTAGAGCAGTAGTAGTAGAAGTAGTAGTAGTAGCAGTAGTAGTAGTAGAAGCAGTAGTAGTAGCAGTAGTAGTAGTAGAAGTAGTAGTAGTAGTAATAGTAGTAATAGTAGTAGTGGTAGTAATAGAAGCAGTAGTAGTAGCAGCAGTAGTAGTAGTAGAAGCAGTAGTAGTGGTGGTAGTAGTAGTAGAAGCAGTAGTAGTAGTAGAAGCAGTAGTAGCAGTAGCAGTAGCGCAGTAGTAGTAGTAGAAGTAGAAGCAGCAGTAGTAGTAGAAGCAGTAGTAGTAGTAGAGCAGTAGTAGTAGTAGAAGTAGTAGCAGTAGTGGTAGTAGTAGAAGCAGTAGTAGTAGTAGCAGCAGTAGTAGTAGTAGTAGAAGCAGTAGTAGTTGCAGTAGAGCAGTAGCAGTAGTAGTAGTTGCAGTAGTAGTAGTAGAAGTAGTAGTAGCAGTAATAGTAGTTGCAGTAGAGCAGTAGTAGTAGTAGTAGTTGCAGTAGAGCAGTAGAGCAGTAGAAGTAGTAGTAGTAGCAGTAGTAGTAGTTGCAGTAGAGCAGTAGTAGTAGTAGAAGTAGTAGTAGTAGAAGTAGTAGTAGAAGTAGTAGTAGTAGCAGTAGTAGTTGTAGTAGAGCAGTAGTAGTAGTAGCAGTAGTGGTAGTTGCAGTAGAGCAGTAGAGCAGTAGAAGTAGTAGTAGTAGCAGTAGTAGTAGTTGCAGTAGAGCAGTAGTAGTAGTAGAAGTAGTAGTAGTAGTAGAAGTAGTAGTAGAAGTAGTAGTAGCAGTAGTAGTTGTAGTAGAGCAGTAGTAGTAGTAGCAGTAGTAGTAGTTGCAGTAGAGCAGTAGTAGTAGAAGTAGTAGTAGTAGCAGTAGTAGTAGTTGTAGTAGAGCAGTAGTAGTAGTAGAAGTAGTAGTAGTAGCAGTAGTAGTAGTTGCAGTAGAGCAGTAGTAGTAGTTGCAATAGAGCAGTAGTAGTAGAAGTAGTAGTAGTAGAAGCAGTAGTAGTGGTAGTAGTAGCAGTAGTAGTAATAGAAGTAGTAGTAGTAGTAGAAGTAGTAGTAGTAGCAGTAGTAGTAGTAGCAGTAGTAGTAGTTGCAGTAGAGCAGTAGTAGTAGTAGAAGTAGTAGTAGTAGCAGTAGTAGTACTTGCAGTAGAGCAGTAGTAGTACTAGTAGCAGTAGTAGTAGTTGCAGTAGAGCAGTAGTAGTAGTAGAAGTAGTAGTTGCAGTAGAGTAGTAGTAGTAGTAGCAGTAGTAGTAGCAGTAGTAGTAGTTGCAGTAGAGCAGTAGTAGTAGTAGCAGTAGTAGTAGTTGCAGTAGAGCAGTAGTAGTAGTAGAAGTAGTAGTAGTAGCAGTAGTAGTTGCAGTAGAGCAGTAGTAGTAGTAGTAGCAGTAGTAGTAGTTGCAGTAGAGTAGTAGTAGTAGCAGTAGTAGTTGTTGCTGTAGAGCAGTAGTAGTAGTTGCAGTAGAGCAGTAGTAGTAGTAGAAGTAGTAGTAGTAGTTGTAGTAGCAGTAGTAGTGGTAGTAGTAGAAGTAGTAGTGGTAGAAGTAGTAGTAGTAGTAGAAGTAGTAGTAGTAGAAGTAGTAGTAGTAGAAGCAGTAGTAGTGGTAGTAGTAGTAAAAGCAGTAGTAATAGAAGCAGTAGTAGTAGTAGTAGCAGTAGAGCAGTAGTAGTGGTAGAAGTAGTAGTAGCAGTAGTAGTAGTTGCAGTAGTAGTAGTTGCAGTAGATCAGTAGTAGTAGTAGCAGTAGTAGTAATAGTAGTAGTAGTAGTAGTAGTAGTAGTAGTAGTAGCAGCAGCAGTAGTAGTAATAGAAGCAGTAGTAGTGGTAGTAGTAAAAGCAGTAGTAGTGGTAGAAGTAGTAGTAGCAGTAGTAGTAGTTGCAGTAGAGCAGTAGTAGTAGTAGTAGAAGTAGTAGTAGTAGTAGTAGTAGTAGTTGTAGTAGCAGCAGCAGTAGTAGTAGTAGTAGAAGCAGTAGTAGTAGTAGCAGCAGTAGTAGTAGAAGCAGTAGTAGTAGTTGCAGTAGAGCAGTAGTAGTAGCAGTAGTAGTTGCAGTAGAGCAGTAGTAGTAGTAGAAGTAGAAGTAGCAGTAGTAGTATTTGCAGTAGAGCAGTAGTAGTAGTAGTTGCAGTAGAGCAGTAGAGCAGTAGAAGTAGTAGTAGTAGCAGTAGTAGTAGTTGCAGTAGAGCAGTAGTAGTAGATGTAGTAGTAGAAGTAGTAGTAGAAGTAGTAGTAGCAGTAGTAGTTGTAGTAGAGCAGTAGTAGTAGTAGCAGTAGTAGTAGTTGCAGTAGAGCAGTAGAAGTAGTAGTAGTAGCAGTAGTAGTAGTTGCAGTAGAGCAGTAGTAGTAGTAGAAGTAGTAGTAGAAGTAGTAGTAGCAGTAGTAGTAGTTGCAGTAGGGCAGTAGTAGTAGTAGCAGTAGTAGTAGTTGCAGTAGAGCAGTAGTAGTAGCAGTAGTAGTAGTTGTAGTAGAGCAGTAGTAGTAGTTGCAGTAGAGCAGTAGTAGTAGTAGAAGTAGTAGTAGTAGCAGTAGTAGTAGTTGCAGTAGAGCAGTAGTAGTAGCAGTAGTAGTAGTTGCAGTAGAGCAGTAGTAGTAGCAGTAGTAGTAGTTGTAGTAGAGCAGTAGTAGTAGTTGCAGTAGAGCAGTAGTAGTAGTAGAAGTAGTAGTAGTAGCAGTAGTAGTAGTTGCAGTAGAGCAGTAGTAGTTGCAGTAGAGCAGTAGTAGTAGAAGTAGTAGTAGAAGCAGTAGTAGTGGTAGTAGTAGTAGTAGTAGCAGTAGTAGTAATAGAAGTAGTAGTAGTAGAAGTAGTAGTAGTAGTTGCAGTAGAGTAGTAGTAGTAGAAGTAGTAGTAGCAGTAGTAGTAGTTGCAGTAGAGCAGTAGTAGTACTAGTAGCAGTAGTAGTAGTTGCAGTAGAGCAGTAGTAGTAGAAGTAGTAGTAGCAGTAGAGTAGTAGTAGTAGCAGAAGTAGTAGTTGCAGTAGAGCAGTAGTAGTAGTAGAAGTAGTAGTAGTAGCAGTAGTAGTTGCAGTAGAGCAGTAGTAGTAGTAGTAGTAGCAGTAGTAGAGTAGTAGTAGTAGCAGTAGTAGTAGTTGCAGTAGAGCAGTAGTAGTAGTTGCAGTAGAGCAGTAGTAGTAGTAGAAGTAGTAGTAGTAGTAGTAGTTGTAGTAGCAGTAGTAGTGGTAGTAGTAGAAGTAGTAGTAGAAGTAGTAGTAGTAGAAGTAGTAGTAGTAGTAGAAGTAGTAGTAGTAGTAGAAGCAGTAGTAGTGGTAGTAGTAGTAAAAGCAGTAGTAGTAGTAGAAGCAGTAGTAGTAGTAGCAGTAGAGCAGTGGTAGTGGTAGAAGTAGTAGTAGTAGCAGTAGTAGTAGTTGCAGTAGTAGTAGTTGCAGTAGATCAGTAGTAGTAGCAGTAGTAGTAATAGTAGTAGTAGTAGCAGCAGCAGTAGTAGTAGTAGTAGAAGCAGTAGTAGTGGTAGTAGTAGTAAAAGCAGTAGTAGTGGTAGAAGTAGTAGTAGCAGTAGTAGTAGTTGCAGTAGAGCAGTAGTAGTAGTAGAAGTAGTAGTAGTAGTAGTAGTAGTAGTAGTAGTAGTAGAAGTAGTAGTAGTAGTAGTAGTAGTAGTAGTTGTAGTAGCAGCAGTAGTAGTAGTAGTTGCAGTAGAGCAGTAGCAGTAGTAGTAGTAGTAGTAGTAGTAGTAGTAGTAGTAGTAGTTGTAGTAGCAGCAGTAGTAGTAGTAGTTGCAGTAGAGCAGTAGCAGTAGTAGTAGCAGTAGCAGTAGTAGTAGAAGTAGCAGTAGTAGTAGTAGTAGTAGAAGTAGTAGTAGTAGTAGTAGTAGTAGTAGTAAAAGCAGTAGTAGTGGTAGAAGTAGTAGTAGTAGCAGTAGTAGTAGTTGCAGTAGAGCAGTAGTAGTAGTAGTAGTAGTAGTAGTAGTAGTAGTAGTAGTAGTAGTAGTAGTAGTAGTAGTAGTTGTAGTAGCAGTAGAGCAGTAGCAGTAGTAGTAGTAGTAGTAGTAGTAGTAGCAGCAGTAGTAGTAGTAGTTGCAGTAGAGCAGTAGCAGTAGTAGTAGTAGTAGTAGTAGTAGTAGTAGTAGTAGTAGTAGTAGTAGTAGCAGTAGTAGTAGTAGTAGTAGTAGTAGTAGTTGTTGTAGTTGCAGTAGAGCAGTAGCAGTAGTAGTAGTAGTAGTAGTAGTAGCAGTAGTAGTAGTAGTTGCAGTAGAGCAGTAGCAGTAGTAGTAGTAGTAGTAGTAGTAGCAGTAGTAGTAGTAGAAGTAGTAGTAGTAGTAGTAGTAGTAGTTGTAGTAGCAGCAGCAGTAGTAGTAGTAGTAGAAGCAGTAGTAGTAGTAGCGGTAGAGCAGTAGTAGTGGTAGAAGTAGTAGTAGTAGCAGTAGTAGTTGTTGCAGTAGAGCAGTAGTAGTAGTAGAAGTAGTAGTAGTAGCAGTAGTAGTAGTTGCAGTAGTAGTAGTAGTAGTATTTGCAGTAGAGCAGTAGTAGTAGTAGAAGTAGTACTAGTAGCAGTAGTAGTTGCAGTAGTAGTAGTAGTACTAGTAGTAGTACTAGTAGTAGTAGAAGTAGTACTAGTAGCAGTAGTACTAGTAGTAGTAGTGCTAGTAGTAGTACTAGTAGTAGTAGTAGTAATAGTAGTAGTAGTAGTTGCAGTAGTAGTAGCAGTAGTAGTAGTAGTAGTAGTAGTAGTAGTAGTAGTAGTAGTAGTAGTAGTATTGATTTATTACTGTCAAATAACTTGGTATAGGTTCATATTATCTTTCAATATTCTTATGAATCTTCTCTCGGTTCACAAATCATAAAGAAAATGAGAGAAGCTAATAATTAAAGTACAATAGTATACAACTATACTCTTCTTTAGAGAAAATTTAGAATGTTTATAATGGTTTTAATATCAATATAAAGTGATTATATGATAGCACAGGTAAATACACACACACACAGAGAGAGGGAGAGAGAGAGAGAGAGAGAGAGAGAGAGAGAGAGAGAGAGAGAGAGAGAGAGAGAGAGAGAGAGAGAGAGAGAGAGAGAGAGAGAGAGAGAGAGAGAGAGAGAGAGAGAGAGAGAGAGAGAGAGAGACTATGAACTATTTGTTTTTTTTCTATATTTCTTGACTTTTATCTTTCGCTTTTTCCCTCTCTAGGAACGTTCTCAGCTAAAATCGATTATCTTAAGATGAAATAAATATTTCGCAAGTTATCTAAATCTAAAAACTGTTTAAGACCATAGGAAATAGAATAAATTTTTTGAAAATTAAGATATTTTGTCCTGTAGAAAACCTTTGAAAAGATTAATATAAACGTACAATGAGCTTCGGTCTATCTCTAACGGTTTACCAATTACACAAGAATTATACAGCATTCGTTCAGAATGAGGAGATATTCACAGAAAACTGAAGAGATACCTCCTATTTCATATAACTATTTCGATTAAATGACATTTTAAATAAAGGTAACCGATTTTAACCGATGTTTTACATACTTTGTGTAAAACTGTCGTTTACTTTAGAATTTCTTTATACATATGACATTTTTAGCTGAAAAGTGCTACTTCTGATACTTCTGCTTCTTGCAAGAACCAAGTGCTAGAGGAAGTAATAAATCACAATAAATTTACAATTAACATAGGTGGTTAGATTTGTTATCTTTCCTCATATACGAGAATAAAAATGAGTGGTTATGAAAGAGTGCCATTATCTCCGAACATTTAGTCGATCCGCTAATAATCACACCTCCATACCGCTGATGCTCTCCTAATACGTCGACACGGAGCTTGAGTCCTCCTATACTTGCGCACTTCTCTCCCTGTGATGTAGTTCTGTAATTATTCTTTTTCGCTGCACCTCTTGCAGTGGATATGGTTGGTAATCCTGCATATGTTCATTTATAGCGAGCACAGCTGACTGATTTGTATAATTACCATCGTTCCGCAGTTCATATATTCTGTTGGGAAAAATCCTTCACAATGCCGCAAATGCTTCCAATTCAGGTATTAAATATTGATAATGGAGACTTTGGTGTTAAATTATAGTTGTAACCAGCATTTGGTTTTGTAAAATGAGTAAGAAACTTCCTGAACGTAATATAGATTCTCCTAAAAATGTTGTAGAATAAAACAGATTATCTTAAAGGAAAATAAATGTTTAGTAAATTATTATATTAGTTTAATAGGTAATCTGTGTGCAAAATAAGTGACTGGAAAAGGAGCTCTCTTTGTAACTGCATGTATCCTGTATTGACGAATAGGAACTGCAGTCTTCTGTCTGGTTTCATAATTATTATATAAAACCAAGTAATTGGGATTTTTTTATGGAACGGAATTTTTTGTTATAGGAACCAAATTTATGAATAAAACTAAAGTGGTGCATTCATTTCCCTAAAGTACATTATAGGATAACATATATTATACGATTGTCCTTAGCCCAAGTGAATATTTAATGTGCCTTCTACATCTGACGACGAAGGAGCGAGCTTCTTAGCGTTAGAAGAAACAAAAAGATTTTTGAAAATACAAATATTTTATTCTTGATAAGAAAGACTATCCGCCAGATGATTAATCATAGAAAATGTTATTTGCCATAAAATCTATTTTAATATGTGTGACAATTTTTTGTGAGTTTTTGTCTCTCTCACTATTTACCAAGTAAAATCATTTAAGTCTTTTATTTTTCCTTTTATATTTTTGTTTATTTTATATTTAGAACATTTTTATCTACTGAAACTTCAACATCGAAGTATTTCGTGTTTACTAAAAATACCAAGTGTTCGACAAAATAAAAAATTAACGTGAATCGTTTTCCCAGTGAATTGTATTAATTCAATTTTATTTCATTATCTAAAATTATATTTATTTGCATTCACGTTTTTAGATGCAGAAATAGTATAATACACAACCAATTTGCTGGATGTACTCCTAACAGATGTAATGTTAGCGCGTTTCTGGTAAGCTTCTCCGTGCGTCTGCGTAGTGTTACCTCTTCGTATGTTATATAACCCTGTTCGCTTGGAGCGGAGATGCAGCACTGGCACACCTAGCCACGAGATTAGCTAAAATGGCCACATACATTGGGTGTTTTTCCCCGGAATTTTCCTTTCTTAAGAGAAAAAACCTGTGCATATTTATTGCAATGCAGATATGCTATGATTATTTCATAATAAAAAGTGGGAGGGACATTTGTGTTATGTGTTACCACTATGAACGTAGTTTTATTTATCTTTGTTGTGGCAATCCTTAGTAAGATGTTGAAGATGACTCCAGGTTTAAACAACATTTATTTAAAATTGCCTTTGAGGTGTACGGTGTTTAGGGCCCACAGCTACACTGGATATTACAGCGCCTTTGTCTGAGCTCAGATCGTTTTTTATTCAAGTAATTTTTTAGCTGGAGTGTAACACTTGATGTAATTTCTATAAGACCTAAGTATAGCAGAGAAACTGGATTTGTAAATTCAATAATTCCCATCGTCACATTAATTGTCGATCTGGTTCCTTCCCTAATATCTAAAAGGAGTGTAGAGTAATAATATTTTGCTATTAAAACCAAACATTTAATTGTCAGCATGTAAACACACCTCCATCCCTTTGCTGTGCTCCTAATAGCAGCAGCACGTCTATAAGGTACCAGACCATATTGACTGTATTGCAGTATTCCAGTACTATTACCTCCACAGACGTTCTGTTCCCCTGTTTCCTTGAAACACTGAAACTTCTGCAGTGCGCATTGCCCATGTTGGCTTTTGCTTACGGGAAACTTTCTTCATAACTTAACGTTTTCGTGAAGGCCTGTGCACTAACTCTATATGTTGTTATATTATTCATAAATGCATGTGTGAGTGCGTGAATCAAGTGCAGATCGATATACACGCCTCATTATCATCATCAGTATATACAATGAAGTATAAAATTAATGTTACGTATAGAACGCGTTTCATTTGGACTTCCCTATCGTCCTCAGCAAACCTTATATAGATCGTTCTCCTAATGGAGAAGATGTCCCAACGGAGTCACCTTAACTTGCAACAAAATACTTAACATAACATAACATGTTAAGTATTCAATAAGAAGCTGCGTGAAAGCTACTGCAGGCATCATCATCATCATCATCATCATCATCATCATCATCATCATCATCATCATCATCATCATCATCATCATCATCATCATCATCATCATCATCATCGGCCGCCTTGGTAGCGTGGTGGTAGCATGTATACCTCACGTTCAAGAGGTCCCGATTTCGAATCTCGGTCAGGGAAGGTTACCTGGATAAGGTTTTTTCCGGAGTTTTCCCTTATCCTGTAAGACGAATGTCGGGTAACTCTAAGCTCCATGGACCCCGGACTCATTTGAGCATCATTTCATCCATTCCATTCATCGTCCGATATGACTTAACGTTGAAGGACGTAAATTACAAAAAAAAAAATCATCAGTATCAGTAGTACTAGTGGCAGTAACAGTAGTAGTAGTAATAGTAGTAGTAGTAGTAGTAGTAGAAGAAGAAGTAATAGTAGTAATAGTAGTAGTAGTAGTAATAGTAGTAGTAGTAGTAATAGTAGTAGTAGTAGTAGTAGTAGTAGTAGTAGTAGTAGTAGTAGTAGTAGTAGTAGTAGTAGTAGTAGTAGTAGTAGTAGTAGTAGTAGTAGTAGTAGTAGTAGTAGTAGTAGTAGTAGTAGTAGTATTGATTTATTACTGTAGAATAGTTTGGTATAAGTTCATATTATTCTTCAATCTTCTTATGAATGTTCCATCGGTACATAAATCCTAAAGAAAATTAGAGAAGCTAATAACTAAAGTACAACAGTCTGGAACTATACTCTTCTTTAGAGATAATTTAGAATTGTTATAATGGTTATTAATATCAATATAAAGTAGTTATATGAAATCACAAACAAATACACTGAGACAGAGACTGTAAAATATATTTTTTCTATATTTCTTTATGTTTATCCTTCTTTTCTCCCTCCTCTCTTTCTTTCTTCGCTTCTTTGTTTATTTGTTTCATTCTACTGATTTCCGACCTTCTTTCTCTCCATTTTCCCCCCTTTTTTTAAAGAATCAATTATTTCGGAGATACTTCTTGTAGTTTGTTTAAATACTCCAATCTTTATACTTTTCTCAATTTGAAAAAGCGATAATCATGTTTATTTGTTAGTTGTGCAAATAGAACCGAATTTCAAATGGAAACCAGTTATTTCTAAAAACATTTGAAAAACTGCGGTATTACTATATTTCTCTTTCATTTGCAAGGAAATCATAAATAAGATAGCATTTCTCTCAACAAGAAGTAGATAACACAAAGAGCGTTGGTAAGAATGACTTGTACAAGGAAGAGAAACACATGTGAAGGCAACTCGTCGGAGCTTTATTTGTGTGTATTATTGAAAAAGATACACCTAGACCTCGTAACAGTTCGTTACTGACTTTTGTGTAAAGTAAACAAAACAAATATCAAGAGAATTGTTTCATAGTTCCGATTGCGTAAGTAACTAAATAAATAGCCACAACTTTGTGGGCTGCCAAATATTTTATCCAGGTTCGAAGTTTTAAATAATCCAAGTAAAAGTAGATATAAAACCGGACTTTTAAACAACGTACCAGAAGAAATTTGTACAGCAGAAAACGTTTGTGTAGACAACAAAGGCGGAGAAAATAAAAGAGTGGAAAGGATGTGGGGGAAAGATGAAGGTGTGACTACTGTCTACTCACCACAAGGTAGGCGGGGCATGAAGAGCATAGAGGGTGATGAGTGTAAGAGTCACCCATGCTGCCAGATCTAATGCTTATTTCAGTTATTGCACTGATAGCTATTATGCACTGGTTGATTATATGATAACCACTGTGCATTTTAAATGAACCTGTCATCCTTATGATATCCAGAAGTCGAGCATAAACGTCATACGAGATGAAAAAGTGATTACGTCACACATTCCTCAGCCTTACCTTCTTGTGTTGCGCGGACAATACATGGGTTCGACTTGTGCACGTATTTATTTTAAAAAAGCAAGTAATTATTCATGATAAGCCGTTATATAAATAAAAATATATGAACCTTGAATTTAGTATAATTACTAAATATGGGTAATTAAATAAATATAATTAAATTTGTAGAAGGAATAAGGAACACTATCTGAACGTAGCATATATTCTCTCAAGAAATTTTGTCAGATAAAACCGATTATATTTAGGAAATATATATATTTCGTAAATTATCTAAATCTAAAACTGGCTTATGGCCATAGGAAATAGAAGAAAGTTTTTGAAAATTAAAATATGTTATACTTTAGAAAACATTTGAAAATATTAATAACTATGTACAATTAGCTTACGTCTATCTTTAACGGTTTACCGATTAGACAAGAATGACACAACATTCGTTCAGAATGAGGAAGTACTATTAGAAAACTCAAGATACACATTTCATTTCGTATAACTACTTTCATTAAATGACATGTCAAATAACCGTAACCGAGTTTAACCCATGTTTTGCAGACTTTGTGTAACGCTGTCCTTGTTTAGTTCAGGACTTCTTTATACAGGGAAATCTCGATATGACATTTTACATCTCATATGACTTCTACTTATTGCTAGCACTAATTGTTAGACGAAGTTATAAATTACAATAACTATACATTTAACATCGTTTGTTGCAATTGTTATCTTTCCTACTATAGAAAATGAGTGGTTATGAAAGACGGCCAGTAACCCAAAACATTTAGTCGTTTCGCTAATAATCACACCTGCATACATGTGATGTTCTCCTAATACGTCGACACGGAGCTGGAGCTCTCCATATACTTGCGCACTTCTCTCCCTTGATTTAGTTCTGTAAATATTCTTTTTCGCTGCACTTCTTGCAGTGGATATGATTGGTAATCCTGCAAATGTTCGTTCTATAAGGAGCACACCTGACTGATTTTTATGGTGATCATCTTTCCGCAGTTCAAATATTCTGTTGGGAAAAATTCTTCTTCAATGCTGCAAATGCTTCCGATTCAGGTATTCATTAGCTTTACAACAAGTCTGAAGAACACTTTCTACGTTTCGTTAAAGTTTATAAACTACGGGCATTATTATTATTATTATTATTATTATTATTATTATTATTATTATTATTATTATTATTATTATTATTATTATTATTATTATTATTATTATTATTATTATTATTATTATTATTATTATTATTATTATTATTATTATTATTATTATTATTATTATTATTATTATTATTATTATTATTATTATTATTATTATTATTATTATTATTATTATTATTATTATTATTATTATTATTATTATTATTATTATTATTATTATTATTATTATTATTATTATTATTATTATTATTATTATTATTATTATTATTATCATTATTATCATTATCATCATTATCATTATCATCATTATCATTATCATCATTATCATTATTATCATTATCATTATTATCATTATTATTATCATTATTATTATTATCATTATTATTATTATTATTATTATTATTATTATTATTATTATTATTATTATTATTATTATTATTATTATTATTATTATTATTATTATTATTATTATTATTATTATTATTATTATTATTATTATTATTATTATTATTATTATTATTATTATTATTATTATTATTATTATTATTATTATTATTATTATTATTATTATTATTATTATTATTATTATTATTATTATTATTATTATTATTATTATTATTATTATTATTATTATTATTATTATTATTATTATTATTATTATTATTATTATTATTATTATTATTATTATTATTATTATTATTATTATTATTATTATTATTATTATTATTATTATTATTATTATTATTATTATTATTATTATTATTATTATTATTATTATTATTATTATTATTATTATTATTATTATTATTATTATTATTATTATTATTATTATTATTATTATTATTATTATTATTATTATTATTATTATTATTATTATTATTATTATTATTATTATTATTATTATTATTATTATTATTATTATTATTATTATTACTATTATTATCATCATCATCATCATCATCATCAACATCATCATCATCATTATTATTATTATTATTATTATTATTATTATTATTATTATTATTATTATTATTATTATTATTATTATTATTATTATTATTATTATTATTATTATTATTATTATTATTATTATTATTATTATTATTATTATTATTATTATTATTATTATTATTATTATTATTATTATTATTATTATTATTATTATTATTATTATTTTTATTATTATCATCATCATTACTATCATCATCATTATTATCATCTTCATTATCATCATCTTCATCATCATCTTCATCAACATCATCCTTATCATCATCCTTATCATCATCATCCTTATCATTATCATCCTTATCATTATCATCCTTATCATTATCATCATTATCATTAAAATCTTTATCATTATCATCCTTATCATCATCATCCTTATCATTAACATCCTTATCATTATTATCATTATCATCATTATCATTATCATCCTTATCATTATCATCCTTATCATTATCATTATCATCCTTATCATTATCATCATTAACTATAAAGCATGTAGTATTACTATGTAATGGAGCATGCTGTTGATATCAATAAAGCAAAAAAAATCATTATCATTATCATCCTTATCATTATTATCATCATTATCATTATCATTTTCATCCTTATCATTATCATTATCATCATTACCATTATCATCATTATCATTATCATCATCCTTATCATTATCATTATCATCATTATCATTATCATCATCCTTATCATTATCATCGTTATCATTATCATCCTTATCATTAGCATCCTTATCATTATCATCCTTATCATTAGCATCCTTATCATCATCCTTATCATTATCATCATGATCATCATTATCATCCTTATCATTATCATTATCATTATCATCCTTATCATCATTATCATTATCATCCTTATCATTATCATCCTTATCATCATCCTTATCATTATCATCCTTATCATTATCATCATTATCATTATCCTTATCCTTATCATCATCCTTATCATTATCATCATTATCATTATCATCCTTATCATTATCATTATCATCCTTATCATTATCATCCTTATCATCATCCTTATTATTATCATCCTTATCATTATCATCCTTATAATTATCATCATCCTTATCATCATCCTTATCATTATCATCATTATGATTATCATCCTTATCATTATCATTATCATCCTTATCATTATCATCCTTATCATCATCAGCCTTATTATCATCCTTATCATTATCATCCTTATCCTTATGATCATCCTTATCATTATCATCATTATCATTATCATCCTTATCATTATCATCCTTATCATTATCATCATTATCATCATCATTATCATCATCATCATCATCATTATTATTATTATTATTATTATTATTATTATTATTATTATTATTATTATTATTATTATTATTATTATTATTATTATTATTATTATTATTATTATTATTATTATTATTATTATTATTATTATTATTATTATTATTGTTGTTGTTGTTGTTGTTGCTTTATTAACATCATCATTAATAGGTAATAACGACATCATAGAATATATGTCATAATGTCTTCTTATTTGTGTTCTACGGTACACAGCTGTAGCTTATAAACTGAATGAAGGAAATTTTTGAATTACAGATGCAATAATAAAAACTGTAAGTGCTAAAACATAATTAATATATTTATTAAAACTCGCTAATAGAGCCGTTGGTGTTAAATTGTAACCAGCATTCGGTTTTGTAAAATGAGTAAGAAACGTTATGAAGATCACATACATTTTCCTAAAGACTGTTGTAGAATAATACAGATTATGTTAGGAAAAAATAAATGTTTAGTAAATTATGGTATTGCTTTAATTGTTAATCTGTGCGCAAAATAACTGACTGGACAAGGAGTTGTCTTTGTAATTGTATGTATCCTGTATTGACGAATAGGAACTGCAGTCTTCTGTCTGGTTTCATAAGTATTATATAAAGCGAGTATTTAGGATTTTGTAACAGAAAGCAAATTTATAACTAAAACCAAAGTTGAACATTCATTTGCCTAAAGTATAACATAGGCTAACATATACGATTGTCCTTAGCAGTAATAAATATTTAATGTGTCATCTAAATCTGACGATAGTTAAGGAGCTTCTTAGATTGCCAAAAAGAAAAAAGTGTCTGAAAACACAAATATTTTGTTCTTGATAAAAAAGAAAATCCTCCAGATGGTTAAACATAGAACATTTAATTTGCCGTAAACTCCATTTTAATGTGTGACATTGTTCCTTTTTTTTAAGTAAGCTTTCGTTTCTCTTAGGATTTATCAAGCAAAGTCACTTTGCTAAAATCATTCCAGTTTTTTAATTTTCATTTTATATGTTTCTTTATCTTTTTACATTTTTATCATTTGAAATTTCAGCATCGAAGATTTTGGACCTTGCAAAATGTACCAAGTGTTTGCTAAACTAAAATATAAAAGTGAGACTTTATCGCAGTGAATTGTATTCATTCTTTTTTATTTTATTGTTAAAAATTATATTCCTTGGCATTCACGCTTTTAGATGCAGAAATAGCACAACACACACAAACATTTGCTGGATACATTCCTAACATATATAACGGGAGAGCGTATCTGGTAATCCTCTCGCTGCGTCTGTGTAGTGTAACCTCCTCATATGTCATATAACCCTGTTCCCGTGCAGCTGCGATGTACCACTGTTGGAGATGGACGTTGACAACCTAGATGGGCTTTTTCTTGCTGGCATTTATTTCTTTCTTTTATATGTACTTATAGTATACTTGATCCATAACAAAAAGTGGGAGTGACACTTCTGTTATGTGTTAGCACTATGGGTGTATCTTCTTTTAAATCTTTATTCTGGTATCCTTGAAAGATGAACAAGATAGCAAGCAAGTTTAACGGACCTTTATTTAACATGTGTGTTAATGATCTATAGGGCACACAACTACATTGATTAGCAACAGTGCCTTTGTTTGAGTCCAGAACCTTTTTATTCCAGAAATTTAACCCTTCCTCCACTTCCTATAACACCTGACTATAGTAGACAAAGTTGCAAACTGCAATAATTCCCATCATCACATTAATTGCCGCACTTAATTTCTAAAACGAGTGTTTAGTAACAAGTTTTTTTATTTTATTTTTAAGATCCTTCAAAATTGTCAGATATGCTGTTATTATTAAAATCAATGCGTGTGGATTCTTATAAGTATTGTCACCCAATTAGGGAAGGGGCGGACAGGCGACAGTTGGGAGGGACCCTAGGCACTGGGCCACGCCCACTCATCGGTCTCTGTCACTAACTGAGGGAAATGTCACTGTCCCTCGAAGTTTCTCTCCCCTTCTCCTCTCCTATGGAACGTTCGGGTAATTTGCGGAAAACCAGAGACTTCTAGAATAGCAGGATATTCCTATAAAAGGGACTTCAATTAGGGGTGAGTCAGTCAGTGTTTGACGTGCTAGCGAAGGACGTGTTAATGAACGAGAAGACTGTGCGTGCATCGGAGTTTACGTAATCGCGAGTACAAGGAAATTGTAACGGACGAGCTGGTGAATTGTAATTGTGTGCAGCACGTAATTCTGTGTAATTGGCAAGTGTTAAACTGTAAGTCGGTGGAAATAAAGAACATTTTTGAGTGGTGAAATTGGACTTTTCATTTCACGAACCCACAAAGTCATACTGGTGTCAGGAAGCGGGAAGATAACATCACCGAACATTACAACCATGGACGCGGCATTGGAGAAAATTTTGGAGAAGATGATGGAAATGAAGGCGGAACTGACAGAAATGAAGACGGCCAACGGCAACATCACCGAGAAGATGGAAGAAATTAAGAGCGAATTGACCACGGAAATGAGGGCAGCGAACGAGGTCCTCGCCGCCAAATTTGAGGAACAGTTGGCCGGCATGAGGGATGACGTCACGAACCTGGGCAAGCGGATAGGTCAAGTAGACGACCGCCTTAATGATTTAGAGGAAAAAGCCGACACTAACGCCAAGACCCTGAACGCCGTGGTGGAAGACGTCGAAGACCTTGCTAACCGCGTTAACAACCTGGAGGGAAAGGCCGACAGCAGCGTCAAGTCCCTGAACGCCATGGTGGAGGACGTCGTCGGCAGGAAGCTGAAGGATTTGAAGGCCGACGCGCCGGGAAGCGACACAACATCTGCGCGCGTCAAACCTCCCAAGTATGACGGCGCGTCAAAGTTTGAGGTCTTCCGCCGCCAGTTCGACACAGTGGCCAGGCACAACAGATGGTCACCAGAGGAGGAGGCCACACAGTTAATAGCCAGCCTCCAGGGACGGGCCGCGGAAGTGCTAAACGCGGTGCAGACGATGGCGGCGCCCAAGGACATCTGGGAGGCCCTGGAGAATCGCTTCGGGAACCACCGCTTAGCCGCAGCATACCGAAGCCAGCTAAAGGCAAGGGCGCAGCAGCCGGGGGAGACGCTGCAGGAGTTCGCCATAGCCATCGAGCAGCTGGCTAGCAAGGCCTTGGTTGACCTGCCACTGGAGTTCGTATCCCGGGAAGCCGCCTACAATTTTGTCGACGGGGTACGGGACACGGAGATTCGTCAGCGCCTAATGCTCGGCGAATATAAAACCATACACGAGGCGCTGACAGCGGCATTAAGGATGGAGGCGGCCAAAGTAACATCTATTCCGACGTCGAGAACGAGGAGTGTCTGCTACGCCGGAGACAGGAGACCAGCTGAAGGACGCCGGCGAACACCTAGTGGCCTGTGTTGGGGGTGTGGACAGCCCGGACACCTACAGAGAGACTGCCCACGCCAGGAAGAGCAGCCGGAAAACGAGTAAGGGCCGTCGTGGAGAGGGGCACGTCGGCGCCATCACCACCATCCCCTCGAGTGACACTGCGCGCCGTCAGCCGGCGTATGGATGACAGCCTCATCGCGGACGGTTGGATAAGAGGAAAGCCGTGCCGCGTGCTGGTGGACACCGGGGCGGCCGTGACCATCATCAGACCTGACGTGGCGAAGGGTTTGCCGACAAGGAAGCCAAGCCGGCCATACCAGCTTGTCATGGCATCGGGTGACACCTTGCCTGTGGAGAAGGAGGCCCTGCTGGAGCTGAACTTGGGACGGAGTGCCGTTCGTCTGTGGGTGTTCGTCGCGAAGGTGGCTGAGGAGGTGATCCTGGGACTGGATGCCCTCAGGAGCCATGAGGCGACGGTCGACGTCGGCAAGAAGGTCCTGCGGCTTAACGGAGAAGGGGTTATACTCCGTCAACCCGGAGAGCGCCTTGGAATGTGCAGGGTTGTCTTGGACGAAGACGTGGTTGTTCCCGCGAGGAGCGAGGTGGTGGTGACGGCGCGACTTGAGGGCCAGAGAACCAGGAACATGATGCTGGACCAGAAGACGCCTGTACACGGACTGTGTGTAGCCAGGGCATTGCTGCCGTGCCGAGAGGAGGTGCCAGTGAGACTGCTAAATCCAACGGACACCGATCACGACGTCCAGGCCGGGACGGAGTTGGGAACGTGCGAGCCCGTAGTGAGCGTAACAGCAATCGACAAGACACAGGAGCCGGCGCCGAAGCAACACCTGGGGCCCCGGCTAGAAGGCTTACTGGAGAGGGCGGCCGACCACCTGACCGCAGAACAGCTGGAGCAGGTTCGACAACTACTGGGGCGATACGAGCGCGTCTTCAGCCAAGGTGATAGTGACTACGGCCGCACGGACAAAGTGCTTCACCGCATCGACACCGGAGACGCCCGGCCTATTCGGCAACCACATAGACGCGTTCCGCTGGCGAAGCAAGGGGCGGTACGAGACATGCTGGAGGATATGAGATCCAGGGGAGTGATTGAAGAGTCCGACAGCCCTTGGTGTTCCCCTGTAGTCTTGGTGACGAAGAAGAACGGCGAGCTGCGCTTCTGCGTAGACTACAGAAAGCTGAACGCTGTCACCCGGAAGGACTGCTTTCCCTTACCCCGGATTGACGACACCCTGGACACGCTAGCTGGTGCACAGTGGTTCTCGACCCTGGACCTGAAGTCGGGCTACTGGCAGCTAGCTCTAGACCCGAGAGACAAGGAGAAGACCGCATTCTCGACGGGCCAAGGTCTTTGGCAGTTCACGGTTATGCCCTTTGGCCTCTGCAACGCACCAGCTACCTTCCAACGCCTCATGGAGTCAGTGATGAGAGGACTGACTTACGATGCCTGCCTGCTATACCTGGACGACATCATCATCGTCGGGAAGACTTTTGAAGATCACCTCGAGAATCTGAGTAAGGTGCTACAGAGACTGCAAGCGACCAACTTGAAGCTGAACGCGAAGAAGTGCCAGCTCTTCCGCAAGAAAGTGAACTACTTAGGCCACATAGTCTCAGCAACCGGTGTGGCCACAGACCCGGAGAAGACACAGGCTGTGAGAGACTGGCCTCGCCCAAAGGATAGGAAAGAGTTGCGCAGTTTCCTGGGGCTGTGCAGTTATTACCGCCGCTTCATAAAGGGGTTCTCCAACATCGCAAAACCACTCACCCGCCTGACAGAGGAACACCGGCCTTATGTGTGGGCAGAGGACGCCGAAAACGCTTTCCAGCACCTAAAGGAGACCCTGTGCAGTGCTCCAATTTTGGGTTTCCCACAACCGGGTGGCGCCTTCATTGTGGACACCGACGCTAGCGACCATTGCATTGGAGGTGTCCTATCGCAGATCCAGGACGGCCATGAGCGGGTGATAGCCTACTACAGCAAGACGCTATCCAAGGCAGAGAAGAACTACTGCGTCACCCGACGAGAATTATTGGCGGTAGTAAAGACCTTGGAGCACTTCCACAAGTACCTGTACGGTCAGCCATTCCACCTGAGGACTGACCATTCCGCCCTAACCTGGCTATTGAGCTTTAAGAACCTGGAAGGCCAGACAGCACGTTGGGTCCAGAGGCTGCAGGAGTACGACTTCACCTCGGAACATCGTAGAGGGAAGAGCCACGGTAACGCAGACGCCATGTCCCGAAGACCCTGTCCAGAAGAGTGCGGCCAGTGCACAAGAGTGGAAGAGAAGGAGCGTGCCGCAGCAGTCCGAGTAGTTGTGGCAGTGCCTGCGGACGGTTGGGATAGCGCAGGCCTGAGGAGGGAGCAGCTGGCGGACGCAGACTTGGGGCCACTCTTGAGGGAAGTGGAGGCAGGGACAAGACCAACCTGGGAGGATATCGCACCAAGGAGCGCCACCTACAAGTCGTACTGGGCCCAATGGGACTCGTTGAAGATCAGAGAGGGCGTGCTGTTCCGGGTATGGGAATCACCCGATGGGAAGACGCAGAGAGAGCAGTTGGTACTTCCCCGGAGTAAGGTCCCGGAAGTCCTGGAGGAAGTACACGCCGGTACTTCGGGAGGACACCTGGGAGCGAACCGAACGATTGACAAACTACGGCAGCGCTACTACTGGCTGAGGCTCCGAGCAGATGCTGAGAGATGGTGCCGTCAGTGTCACGTGTGCGCGGCGAGTCGCGGCCCCCAGACTAGGAGCCGGGGTCGCATGCAGCAGTACAACGTCGGAGCGCCATTCGAACGGCTCGCCGTTGACATTGCTGGACCGTTCCCAGTTTCCGACCGAGGCAACAAGTACCTAATGGTGGTCGTGGACTACTTCACCAAGTGGCCGGAGGTGTATGCCATCCCAAACCAAGAGGCAAAGACAATCACAGACTGCCTCGTGGAGCAAGTGTTCTGTCGATTTGGGGTGCCGTTAGAGCTACACAGTGACCAGGGTACCAACTTTGAGTCCAACCTAATGAAGGAGGCATTACAAAGGCTTGGGGTGAACAAGACTCGCACTACGCCTCTACATCCCCAATCGGACGGCATGGTCGAAAGGTACATCAAGACCTTAGAGGAACACCTGAGGAAAGTCGTAGCCAGCCATCAGCGAGACTGGGACGTCAAGGTGCCACTGTTCTTGCTGGCCTATCGCTCGTCTACACACGACACAACTGGGATGACGCCAGCCAGCTTAATGTTTGGCCGAGAGTTACGCCTCCCTTGTGACCTGGCTTTTGGAAGCCCTCCGGAAGCGAAACAGCCAGCGACCGAGTATGTGGAGAACTTGGTGGACCGTCTCCACGACATGCACGAGATGGCTCGCCAGAACATCCAGAAGGCCAGCGACCGCATGAAGACCAGATATGACAGGCAAGCCAACAGCCAAGGGTTCCAGCAAGGTGACCTGGTCTGGTTGTACCGTCCTACCCGGACCAAGGGACGCTGCCCGAAGCTCCAGCAGCCATGGCAAGGACCGTACCGAGTGGTGAAGAGGATTAACGACGTGGTCTACCGCATCCAGAAGGTTCCCCGGGGGAAGATGTTGGTGGTACACCTGGATCGTCTTGCACGCTACGATGGTGCTGTTCGGGACAACCAGCTTTGAGGAGGGAGCAGTGTCACCCAATTAGGGAAGGGGCGGACAGGCGACAGTTGGGAGGGACCCTAGGCACTGGGCCACGCCCACTCATCGGTCTCTGTCACTAACTGAGGGAAATGTCACTGTCCCTCGAAGTTTCTCTCCCCTTCTCCTCTCCTATGGAACGTTCGGGTAATTTGCGGAAAACCAGAGACTTCTAGAATAGCAGGATATTCCTATAAAAGGGACTTCAATTAGGGGTGAGTCAGTCAGTGTTTGACGTGCTAGCGAAGGACGTGTTAATGAACGAGAAGACTGTGCGTGCATCGGAGTTTACGTAATCGCGAGTACAAGGAAATTGTAACGGACGAGCTGGTGAATTGTAATTGTGTGCAGCACGTAATTCTGTGTAATTGGCAAGTGTTAAACTGTAAGTCGATGGAAATAAAGAACATTTTTGAGTGGTGAAATTGGACTTTTCATTTCACGAACCCACAAAGTCACAGTATGATACAATCAAGAACAAAATTAATATAATTTTGAGTCGAAGTCGATGCTCCGTATATTATTTTACGTATAGAACGCCTTTCATTAGGATCTTGTTATAACCTGCTTACCTAACCTTATATACCTCCATATATGTGATACTCTCCTAATAGGGAACATGAACCAACGGAGCCAGGTTCTCTCCCATGAAATGTTCACCACCGGTATTGATCCTGCACGATTTTTGCAGTAATGTAATCTTTCCGGAAGTTAGCTTTTCTTGCAACAAAATACTTAGCATAATATTATGAGTTTATGGGTTCGTAGAATTAAAAGTCCAAATTGCAGAAATTCTAAATGTTCTTTATTTCCGTAGAGATACACTGTTCAATTCTCACGTAACAACAGTACGTCACATACAACACAATCTACCAAGGTCGATGACAATAACAAACAGCTCTCTTTACACCATCATCATAATCATTATCATCATCATCATCAACAACATCATCCTGATCATCACCAGCAGCAGTATTAGTAATAGTAGTAGTAGGAGTAATAGTAGTAGAAGTAGTAGTAGTAGTAGCAGTAGTAGTAGAAGTAGAAGTAGTAGTAGAAGAAGCAGTAGTAGTAACAGTAGTAGTAGAAGCAGTAGTAGTGGTAGTAGTAGTAGAAGAAGCAGTAGTAGTAGTGGTAGTAGTAGAAGTAGTAGTAGAAGAAGCAGTAGTAGTGGTAGTAGTAGTAGTAGAAGAAGTAGTAGTAGAAGTAGTAGTAGAAGAAGCAGTAGTAGTGGTAGTAGTAGTAGTAGAAGAAGTAGTAGTAGAAGTAGTAGTAGAAGAAGCAGTAGTAGTGGTAGTAGTAGAAGTAGTAGTAGAAGAAGCAGTAGTAGTAGTAGTAACAGTAGTAGAAGAAGCAGTAGTAGTAGTGGTAGTAGTAGTAGTAGTAGAAGAAGCAGTAGTAGTAGTGGTAGTAGTAGAAGTAGTAGTAGAAGAAGCAGTAGTAGTAGTAGTAGTAGTAGAAGAAGTAGTAGTAGAAGTAGAAGTAGAAGAAGCAGTAGTAGTAGTTGTAGTAGTAGTAGAAGAAGTAGTAGTAGAAGTAGTAGTAGAAGAAGCAGTAGTAGTGGTAGTAGTAGTAGTAGAAGAAGTAGTAGTAGAAGTAGAAGTAGAAGAAGCAGTAGTAGTGGTAGTAGTAGTAGTAGAAGAAGTAGTAGTAGAAGTAGAAGTAGAAGAAGCAGTAGTAGTAGTTGTAGTAGTAGTAGAAGAAGTAGTAGTAGAAGTAGAAGTAGAAGAAGCAGTAGTAGTAGTTGTAGTAGTAGTAGAAGAAGTAGTAGTAGAAGTAGAAGTAGAAGAAGCAGTAGTAGTGGTAGTAGTAGTAGTAGAAGAAGTAGTAGTAGAAGTAGTAGTAGAAGAAGCAGTAGTAGTAGTAGTAGTAGTAGAAGAAGTAGTAGTAGAAGTAGTAGTAGAAGAAGCAGTAGTAGTAGTTGTAGTAGTAGAAGTAGTAGTAGAAGAAGCAGTAGTAGTGGTAGTAGTAGTAGTAGTAGTAGAAGAAGTAGTAGTAGAAGTAGTAGTAGAAGAAGCAGTAGTAGTGGTAGTAGTAGTAGTAGTAGAAGAAGTAGTAGTAGAAGTAGTAGTAGAAGAAGCAGTAGTAGTAGTGGTAGTAGTAGAAGTAGTAGTAGAAGAAGCAGTAGTAGAAGTAGTAGTAGAAGAAGCAGTAGTAGTAGTGGTAGTAGTAGTAGAAGAAGTAGTAGTAGAAGTAGTAGTAGAAGAAGCAGTAGTAGTAGTAGTGGTAGTAGTAGAAGTAGTAGTAGAAGTAGTAGTAGTAGTGGTAGTAGTAGAAGTAGTAGTAGAAGTAGTAGTAGTAGAAGTAGTAGTAGAAGAAGAAGTAGTAGTAGTAGTGGTAGTAGTAGAAGTAGAAGTAGTAGTAGTAGTGGTAGTAGAAGAAGCAGTAGTAGTGGTAGTAGTAGTAGTAGAAGTAGTAGTAGAAGTAGTAGTAGAAGTGGTAGTAGCAGTAGTAGTAGTAGAAGAAGTAGTAGTAGAAGTAGTAGTAGAAGAAGCAGTAGTAGTAGTAGAAGAAGTAGTAGTAGAAGTAGTAGTAGAAGAAGCAGTAGTAGTAGTGGTAGTAGTAGAACTAGTAGTAGAAGTAGTAGTAGTGGTAGTAGAAGAAGCAGTAGTAGTGGTAGTAGTAGTAGAAGTAGTAGTAGAAGTAGCAGTAGTAGTGGTAGTAGCAGTAGTAGTAGAAGAAGTAGTAGTAGAAGTAGTAGTAGAAGAAGCAGTAGTAGTAGTGGTAGTAGTAGAAGTAGTAGTAGAAGAAGCAG
>CM060950.1:392432753-392797753 GCA_030765055.1 Mantis religiosa
AAAAGTGCTACTTCTGATACTTCTGCTTCTTGCAAGAACCAAGTGCTAGAGGAAGTAATAAATCACAATAAATATACAATTAACATCGGTGGTTACATTTGTTATCTTTCCTCATATACGAGTATAAAATGAGTGGTTACGAAAGACTGCCATTAACTCCTAACATTTAGTCGATCCGCTAATAATCACACCTCCATACTATTGATGCTCTCCTAATACGTCAACACGGAGCTGGGGCTCTCCATATTCTAGTGCACTTCTCTCCCTGTGTTGTAGTTCTGTAATTATTCTTTTTCGCTGCACCTCTTGCAGTGGATATGGTTTATAATCCTGCAAATGTTCATTTATAGGGAGCACAGCTGACTGATTTTTATAATGACCATCTTTCCGCAGTTCATATATTCTGTTGGGAAAAATCCTTCACAATGCCGCAAATGCTTCCAATTCAGGTATACACTAACTTTACAATTGCATTACTAATAATATCATTATCATCAGCAATAACAACGAAGACGATAACATCATAAAATAATTGTATATGTCCAAATGACATTATGGCGTTTTGTCTTCACATTTCTGTTCTACTGTACACCGCTGTAGCTTATAAATTAAATGAAGGAAAGTTTTGCAATACAGATGCAATAATAAAAAGTTTTAATGTTAACAATGTAAGTAATATACCTATTAAATATTGCTAATGGAGCCTTTGGTGTTAAATTATAGTTGTAACCAGCATTTGGTTTTGTAAAATGAGTAAGAAACGTTCTGAACATAATATAGATTGTCCTAAAAAAATGTTGTAGAATAAAACAGATTATCTTAAAGGAAAATAAATGTTTAGTAAATTATTATATTAGTTTAATAGGTAATCTGTGTGCAAAATAAGTGACTGGAAAAGGAGGTGTCTTTGTATTTTTATGTATCCTGTACTGACGAATAGGAACTGCAGTCTTCTGTCTGGTTTCATAATTATTATATAAAACCAAGTAATTAGGATTTTTTTATGGAACGGAATTTGTTGTTATAGGAACCAAATTTATGAATAAAACTAAAGTGGTGCATTCATTTCCCTAAAGTACATTATAGGATAACATATATTATACGATTGTCCTTAGCCCAAGTGAATATTTAATGTGCCTTCTACATCTGACGACGAAGGAGCGAGCTTCTTAGCGTTAGAAGAAAGAAAAAGATTATTTAAAATACAAATATTTTATTCTTGATAAGAAAGACTATCCGCCAGATGATTAATCATAGAAAATGTTATTTGCCATAAAATCTATTTTAATATGTGTGACAATTTTTTGTGAGTTTTTGTCTCTCTCACTATTTACCAAGTAAAATCATTTAAGTCTTTTATTTTTCCTTTTATATTTTTGTTTATTTTATATTTAGAACATTTTTATCTACTGAAACTTCAACATCGAAGTATTTCGTGTTTACTAAAAATACCAAGTGTTCGAGAAAATAAAAAATTAACGTGAGTCGTTTTCCCAGTGAATTGTATTAATTCAATTTTATTTCATTATCTAAAATTATATTCATTTGCATTCACGTTTTGAGATGCAGAAATAGTAAAATACACAACCATTTGCTGGATGTATTCCTAACAGATACAACGTTAGCGTGTTTCTGGTAAGCTTCTCCGTGCGTCTGTGGAGTGTTACCTCTTCGTATGTTATGTAACCCTGTTCGCTTGGAGCGGAGATGCAGCACCGGCACACCTAGCCACGAAACTAGTTGAAATGACAAGATACATTGGGTATTTTTCCCGGAATTTCCTTTATTGAGAGAAAAAAACCTGTGCATATTTCTTGCAATGCAGGTATGCTATAATTATTTTATTACAAAAAGTGCGAAGGACACTTACTTCTATGTTATGTGTTAGCACTATGGATGTAGTTTTATTTTTTAACCTTTACTGTCGCAATCTGTTGAAGATGACTACCAAGTTTAAACGATATTTATTTAAAATTGCCTTTGAGGTGTACGGTCTTTAGGGCCCGCAGCTACACTGGATATTAACAGCGCCTTTGTCTGAGCTCAGAACGTTTTTATTCAAGTAAGTTTTTAGCTGGAGTGTATGTCACACTTTATGTAATTTCTATAAGGCCTAAGTATAGTAGCCCGTCCGATATGACAACGCTGGAGGACGTAAATTAGAGGAGGAGGAGGAGAAGAAGAAGGAGAAGAAGAAGAAGGAGAAGAAGAAGAAGAAGAAGAAGAAGAAGAAGAAGAAGAAGAAGAAGAAGAAGAAGAAGAAGAAGAAGAAGAAGAAGAAGAAGAAGAAGAAGAAGAAGAAGAAGAAGAAGAAGAAGAAGAAGAAGAAGAAGAAGAAGAAGAAGAAGAAGAAGAAGAAGAAGAAGAAGAAGAAGAAGAAGAAGAAGAAGAAGAAGAAGAAGAAGAAGAAGAAGAAGAAGAAGAAGAAGAAGAAGAAGAAGAAGAAGAAGAAGAAGAAGAAGAAGAAGAAGAAGAAGAAGAAGAAGAAGAAGAAGAAGAAGAAGAAGAAGAAGAAGAAGAAGAAGAAGAAGAAGAAGAAGAAGAAGAAGAAGAAGAAGAAGAAGAAGAAGAAGAAGAAGAAGAAGAAGAAGAAGAAGTATAGTAGAGAAAGTTGTAAAATCAATAATTCCCATCTTCACATTAGTTGTCGATCTGGTTCCTTCCTTAATATCTAAAGGCAGTGTGTGCCATTAAAACCAAACATTGTAAACACGCCTCCATCCATCTGCTGCGCTCCTAATAGCAGCAGCACGTTCATAAGGTACCAGAGAGCTCCCGCCATATTTTCTGTATTGCAGTACTACCTCTACAGACCTTCTGTTCCCCTGTTTCCTTGAAACCGTGAAACTTCTGCAGTGGGCATTGGGTTTTACTTACGGGAACTTTCTTCTTAACTTAATTAAAGTTTTCGTAAAGGCTTGTGAACTACTCTATATGTTGTTATATTATTAATAAATGCAAGTGTGAGTGCGTGAATCAGCGAGCAGATCGATATACACGCCTCCTTATTATTATCAGTATGATACAATGAAGTATAAAATTAATTTTACGTGTAGAACGCGTTCCATTAGGACTTAACTAACGTTCTCAGCTATCCTTACATAGATCATCCCTTAATAAGGGAGATGTCCCAACGGAGCCACTGCTCTCCTCCTTGTTATGTAATTGATGTACTCTCAATGTGTTCTCTTACTTTATTTTCTTTTGTTGGAAGCCCTGCAAATGTTAACCAAACTGCATGATTCAAAGAGAGGTTTTTGAGATAATGCAAGCTATCCGGAAGTCACCTTTACCTGCAACAAAATACTTAACATGACATGTTAAGTGTTCCATTAAGAGCAGCGTGAAAGCTACTGCAGGCATCATCATCATCATCATCATCATCATCATCATCATCATCATCATCATCATCATCATCATCATCATCATCATCATCATCATCATCATCATCATCATCATCATCATCACCACCACCACCACCACCACCACCACCACCACCACCACCACCACCACCACCACCACCACCACCACCACCACCACCACCACCACCACCACCACCATCATCACCATCATCATCATCATCATCATCATCATCATCATCATCATCATCATCATCATCATCATCATCATCATCATCATCAATATCATCATCATCACCATCATCACCATCATCACCATCATCATCATCATCATCATCATCACCAAGCTACTTCCGTTGTTTCATCAGTCTGCATAGAAACAAAATTGGCAGCATTTATTTCTTTTATTAATTAGTCAACTGAACCTGATATAATCCCATAGTTCATTCTGTGTAGTATGTGAAGTATATTTACATAACTGCACCACTATACTATTGAGGTGGTCATCTAATGTATTGTTGAGATTACAAATCTCAGAAATTGCCACAGTTTGCTGATTTCTACGTTTCATCATGACCTATCATGGGTTCTGCAAAATTTTATTAACTCTATCACACTGTTCAGTATGTCGTTTTCTTTTTGGGCTATTTCATTGAGTTTCCAGATTGATATTTTATGTGCAGAATGAATCTGAGCAGCAATGTTTACAGTTCCCAATAATTTAAATGTTCAGACATTTTATAAGTGAAGTGCACTTACCTTGTGCTTTGCAATTCATTCACTCAAATGTTTTCAATCCTTACAACCAACCGCCATTCAAGAGGCCTTCACCACCAAATAATAAACAGTACAGTTTCATTCAGATTAGATGGCAGCTCTCGAAATATGCATAGGAGATTAGAGGAGTTCATCTGGTGTAGTTAGAGGAGGAAACATCAGTTCTGATTGCAAGATACACATGGTAGCATATCGACAGGTTGATAATAACATTAACATTAGGCTCGTACCTATGTTATAAAATTAAGACTCATAATGTTAATTAGTGTTATTAATTGTCTATGTGTGCGTGCATGACTGTGAGTGAGAGAGAGAGAGAGGGAGAGAGAGAGAGAGAGATATCTGGGCTTGTAAAAACATTTAATTCTTTTTTTATTTTCATATTTCATTCATAAGCATCTGAAAATGTCATTAATGGTGAGCAAACTGAAAGGAAAAATGTTACATTCACACATTCGTAAAGTGATAAGCACCTTGTATATTTCCATGGCAAAGTATGTACAGAGAGATGTGGTCTATATTACTAACCTTGGGAAAAGTGTAGCTGATGCTACATGTGTGTCAGAAAGAAGTGTTAAACAAATAATTAAGGAGACTAGAGATGTGATTTTCTGTTCTACTTCTTTTTCTAGGCCCACAGTAAAAGGCTCCAAAGATAGTTTCAAAGAGACAATAGTTCGCTGAACAGTCAATGAATTATACAAACTGAGAAAAAGACCTATTTTAAGGAAGGTATATGCTAAGTTTAAATGTCCAGAAGAAATTTAATGATAGACTGGCTTAGACCAAACCTTCCAACAGAACCATTCCATGCCATTCACTTCTTTACTCTTATCAATCCCGATATTTATTGCTTAACTATTCCTTTAAAATCTACATGTACCACCTACAAAACAGTCTTCTCCACCAACACAATCATACGACTACCTCTGTATCTTTCTGAACTAATTCCCATTAACTTATTTGGGCTACCACAAAAAACTAGATGGCTGACAGAAATGTTCAGCTAGCTGATAACAAATTTTCAGGCATTCAGCACAGGATTGATAAGAATGATGCAGGCACGTGAAGAAAACAGAAGCAGAATATATGCAGAAAGATGGATTTTAGGATGCAGGGCTGGAAATAGTAATTCATTTAGGAGGGTATGGCGATGATTCTTTAAGTGGAAAGGATGAAACTCCAGTTTGAAACAGAGGAACCAATAAGAGATGAAACAGCCACTTCTGTCTAAAATACATCATGGACTGCAATAGCACATAATACATGAAATCAGCCTCAAGGTAATGGTGCAAGCATATTTCAGCTTGCATTGAGATAAGAGAGTTAACATCCTCCCCACCACACTACTCCCTACCCCTTCACTGCACATTGGACTGCCATGTCATATGAATCAAACTCTAAAAACAAAAGACACTTTGTTTCTCCTCATTAGCAGTTAAGTATGATTTCTAGCCAATTGTTACATACAGTCCATTGTTTTTGCCTTCTTGTGGCGTCAATGTAAAATTATTTGGTTGATATACACGTAACCATTTAATTTCAAGTTTTTCTTCTATCTTTAATGAATGAAAGGAACATTTCAATAAATAATCCACTTCATTCATTTTAAAGCTACACTACTTTGTCCACCAAATAATTAAAAATTCCAACAACAACCACACATATGCTAAACTTCATGCAGTGGGCCGCTGGCCCCAAGTGTTGCTGTGAGCAATGTACGAAGAGGAGAGTAGGGCAGCTAGGGAGGTATAGACACCTCACTGGCAGTGTTTAGAGGGGAGAGGAGTGACTGCAGGCCCGTATACTCTAGTTCTGCTTTGCGAGGGTCAATAGACCTTAGAATTTCCCAACATTCATCTTTCAGAATAACGGAAACCCTGGAAAATACCTTATCCAGATAACTCACCATGACCAAATTCAAACTTGGGACCTCTTGAATGTGAGGCAGACATGCTCCCACCATGCTACAGAGGTGGGTTAACAAGGTGAAAGTAAAATGCATAGGATGTCCTACTCCTAATCTAGAATTAAATACAGAGCAAAAAGGGAAATGTAAAGTGCATTAGAAACTTCAATAGGGATATTTATTATATAGGTATATAATGGATTTATGGATATGAGGAAAAAAAAAGGTGTTTTCTGCTTCCCATGTATACTTCTTGGTGGTGATAATCACTGGTCGAAGAAAGTTGTGGTGGATTTAGTTCACCTGTGGGAAAAGCTGAAATCTACCAGAAACCCAAGTGGCGTACAAACACAATGAACTTTGCTGTACTGAGCAGCACAAACATCCAAGCTAAACTTGACTTGTTATTAACGTTTTTCTATTATTTACACAAAGGCAGACAAAGGCAACAAGATAGTCATAATAGAAAAATCAGATTATATTGAAAAAATGGAAGAAATGCTAACTGACAATGAATATGAAATCATTAACAAAAATCCTCTAAAAACTTGCATACAGTCATTTGAAAAAACAATAGAAAATCAAGCATAATACCAAACAAATATACAGTTAAACCGGATAACCCAACCTTACCTAGAGTTTATGGCTTACCCAAAATACACAAACCATCCATAACAATGAGACCTATAGTTAGCAGTATAAATTCACCAACATACAAACTTGCAATGTGGCTAATAAACAAATTCAACTCATTTCCAAAATTCGACAGCCTAAGCATCAAAAATACCTATGAACTTATAGAACACATTAAGGATACTGAACTAAATGAAGAGGACACACTAGTCTCGTTTGATGTTAAATCACTGTTTCCCAGCATACCAGTTAATCAACTCCCACCGTTGATAGAAAAATGGCTCAAATCACTTGGAATGGCATCACCTGAAATTTCAGACTACATCAAACTAACCAAATTATGCATAGAACAAAATTTCTTCCAGTTTCAAACAAAATATTTCCACCAAACTTCAGGGTTAGCAATGGGCAACCCCCTATCACCCTTCCTGGCCGATCTGTACATGAGTGCATTAGAAATAAGGATCAACAAAGGTTTCCCTTGGATGTTCCAACTCTGGCAACGATATGTAGATGACATCTTTGCAATAGTACCAAAAAAACACATCAGTGAAGCACTAAAACTTTTAAATATCCAAGAAAAAAGCATCAAGTTCACTGAAGAAATAGAAAAAGACGAGTATTTACCATTTTTGGATGTAAAAATAATGAGGAATACAAACAGACTAAACTTTGGCATTTACAGAAAACCAACACAGACAGACAACTACATAAAAGCTAATGGCTACAACCCAAGATCCCACAAACAGGCAATCTTCAATAGTTTAGCACACAGACTGGTAAACATCCCTCTCACAGCAGAAGAATACAAAACAGAATACAACAAAATAATTGAAATAGCCCAAAAAAAAAAAAAAATAACTTTCCCAAATCATTAGTAGACAAAAAAGTGAACTTAGCAAAAAAGAAGAAGCTACTAAAGGAAACCACAACCCTCTCAGCTACAGAAACTAATATGATTTTCAAAAAATTCACTTACCATCCATGGGCCTATGATAAATTCAAAAAAGTCTTCAAAAAACAAAACATTCAACTAGCACCAGTCAACCATTTCTCCTTATAAAACCTAATTTGCTCAAACATCAAAGCTGCCATTCCATCTAACAAAAAATCTGGTATGTATCAAATTGAATGCAATGACTGTAGTCAAATTTATATTGGAAAAACCAAAAGAAATTTAGAAACAAGAGCAAAGGAACACTTTTGGAACATAAAATATAAACAATTAGAAAAATCAGCAGTTTCCACACATTTTTGGAAAAAAAAAAAAAAAAAAAAAAAAACACAACATAAATCCAGAACCAAAACTACTAAAACATACATCAGGAAAACAAGAACTATCCACATGGGACCAAATCTTCATTTCAAAAAATAGGAACAAAGTATTCAACATCCCCCAGAAAGATTTGTTCAGCAAGTTCCTTGAACCGCCACCAGAGGAGACCTGTAACAAAATATCGTCAACTACACCAATGAGAACCAGTCGATGGCCGGCTGAGGATAGAGGCAAAGTCTCTGAAACATGTTCCGGAAAAATTTAAAAGTAAGTGTTGTTTAGTGTCATTAATCGACTCCCTTTAAATTTAATTTATCATAACAACACTGTTTTCAACACTTCCAAGAAAGAAATTATATGATGGTATTTCCATTTTCTAAAATCCTACCTATAGTTTATTTAACCAAAACACTTCTTATACCACAAAAAATGAAATGTGTAGTGTTTAATGCCCACTTTTAGTGCATACGACACAGCAGGTTGTGACACCCATGATACATGAGATGGTATCTCGGTGGAATGAGATGGTGGGGGAAACCGGAGATCCTGGAGAAAACCCGCCCCAGTGCCGTGCTGTCCACCACAAATCTCACTTAAACCACAACAAACTGCATTGATTATGAAGTAATATTACTTTCTATTTGTTTTAATTTTGCAATACTTTTCTCAATTGGGGATATCTTATTCATTTTTTCATCTCTTGGCCATGCAGAGGTTCAAGTGTAGGAACCTCTTCCTAAAAGATTTGAGTTAGACTAAAGCCTTTACCCATGGGTAAAGGTGCACTTTAATGGCGTAGCAATAAGGCAAGCGTGACGTCATGGGTCGAGCGTTGCCAACATTCCAAGCATGCTTTCGCGGAAAATACCAACACTACTTAAACTAGCGATATTGTAATAGGAAGGAAACTGACGGAAGGAAACTTCATTATCGATTATCGCTTCTCGGCCCTTTGGCCAAGCAATCATCATCATCATTTAAAAACTAAAAGGAATTGTAGCACAAAGCTTTCGAAATAGAGAAATTCGTTTGTAGAACTCCTTTCCGTGACGTCATTCCATACCAACATAACACTACGTCAAAGTGCACCTTTGCGTTACGATGTGCCTATAAGAAGATTAGCAATACGACAATTTATGCAAATGTTTATCCCAATTAAATAAAATAGAGTAATATACTTTTGTAATAATAGTTTGTTCATGAGTACAAGAAGGTTTGTGTGCGCAAATACATGTTCTTTTTCGTAAGTTTCCGAGATTGTTTTCTCTAGCCTATGTTCAATTGATGTTTATTTTTAGCAAATCGATTTTGATGGTGAATGGCGCTTTCGTAAAAGTTTGGTAAAAGGTATAAGAATTTTGTTTGTAAATCAAAAACAGTTTGATTGCGGTGAACGCTGTCATTCGTATTGCAAACAGTGAAATGGAGGCGTCAAAAGAAGAGCAAAGAGGAGTTATTCGTTTTCTGACAGCGGAAGGAACAGGAGGAACGGACATTCATCGACGAATGTCACAAGTGTACGGTAAAGACTGCATGTCCCTTGCAAGGGTCAATGAGTCGTTTAAGCGCTTCAGGGAAGACCGGGTGCATGTTAGCCGATAGTGCACCGTATTGAGCACCACACTGCATTAACGATTACACATCCAAGTCGTTGATGCCGTCATTACCCACGACCGCCGAGCAACAGTGAAAGCCATAGCCGCTGAGGTTGGATTGGACGTCGGAAGTGTTCACACTATCATGAAAGAAAGACTTCACTTGCGGAAAGTGTGCGCCCAGTGGGTGTCCCACAGTCTTCAACCACACAAGGAAGCGTGTCGAATGGCCCACTGTTTTGGTCATCTGCAGCACTATGCTAGGGGAAGGAATGAGTTCCTGGCACGAGTGGTGGCTGGAAATGAGCCTTGGTGTCATCACTTCAAACCAGAATCAAAACGACAAAGTCTCTAGTGGAAGCATCCTAGGTCACCACCACCAAAAAATCTAAGGCCATCCACATGAGTGCAGGAAAGGTTATGCTGATGTTTTTCTTTGACCAAGATGGCCCCCTTCTGATGCACTTCCTGCAGCACAAGACAACGGTGAATATCCACCGTTACTTGCAAACCTTGACCGCCTTTGGCCAAGCGATCAAATCAAAACGACCAGGCAATTTCATCCGTGGGGTCATTCTGCTCCACGACAGTACAAAGCTTCCTACAGTCAACACAATCTCGGCACTCTTACAGAAGTTCAAATGGGAGGTTCTCGGCCACACTCCATGCAGTCCAGATCTCCCTTCCTATGGTTACGCAATGTTTAGTCTCCTAAGAGAAGCTCTGAGGGGCAAACGATTCACCTTGGACGACGACGTCAAGCTGTACGTGCAGAATTGGTTCAAAACGCATCCCCAGGAATTTCATGAGACAGCCATTCACCACCTTGTATCACAGTGGAATAAGTTTCTCAACAGCCAGGGCAAATACTTCTAACATACAGGTACTGGTTTTTGTTCTTATGCTTATGGATCATTTCTTTTTGAATGTTCCTTATATGTAAGCTGCTTCATTTAAGTGGGGGGGGGTGGGGTACTACCCTATTTTCACCTTTGGAGTAATGTTGTGTGGACCTGTGTGTCTAGTTACATCAGATATTGTGATTACCATATTGGTAAGTACAATTAATTTGATAGAGTCAACATGAAAAATTCAATACCACGGCAGGGATTTGAACCACGGATCTCTTAGTTTCCATCCAGTTGCTCTAACCCATTGGGGTACCATGGCCAACGTGCCGTCCTGACATTAAATTCTCCATTTGACTCATATATTTCCCCAGTAGACCACTAGGGGCTCTCGCATCCGAGATACTATCATAAGTACTTGAGTCACAGGCTTCATTTTAGTTAATTGATGGAAATTAATCAATTGTTACAATAATAAATTTGTAGTATTCCGTACTTCTTTATTTTTTGTGTATCTGTTTCACAAGTTAATGAAGAGAAGGATGTATAATTTAGAAGCATAATTACCAAAATTACAACAATATTTGCATGCATTATTTAATTTTGAATAGATTCCTTGATGGGAATCTTGTTTGGGACTTTCATATTGTAAAGTGTGGGTTTCGCTTCATCTCTCTTCGCCGGCTATACATAAAAATTCTTAAAAACTATCTATGCAGCAAGGCCTCTTACTTGGTACAGGAATTTATGGATGATTGTTAACGTCCTGTCCAATAAAGAGAATGTAGTTTATCACTGTATGGTTTAATGTGTTGTTATCTCCATGAACAAATGGTTGTCACATTTTCTTGGACTATGTGACATGTTTGTGCATGTCAAATTACACATTTTATGCTTTATAGGACAAAATTAAAATTTCTGTAAATACACAATTATTTATGGTCATAGCTATGCAGTAGGCTCATGAATCAACAGAATAACAGTAAAACATTAGGGCATACAGCTACTGACAAAAATGTTTGGTCAAAGTTCAATTCAAACTCAGAATTGACACAAAAAGAAACCTCAGAATTCATAAAAGGATCTGTAAACAGTAAAGTAAAAATAAATGCAGATAAATATATCCATTTGCAACTATAACAAATACAATTGCTCTCCTAAAGTGGAACAGGTGTTGACAAAAAATATTTTAGTACATTTGCTGGAATTTCTAGAGTCACTTAAATATTCAGTCAACAAAAAGATACGTGTGTTCCCTCACAGTGGTTAAATTCGGTAGTTTGTAGGATATCCTTTATGCTTGATTTCATATTAGAAATTATTTTTTCATATAGGCAGGCTCAATTTTTACCCATTCTTCAAATAGTCTTTTCTTTAGTTGATTTTATAGGAGATGGGAGAATTTCTGATGTTTTATTTACCCCACTCCATAAATTCTGTATTAGTTTAAGATCTGGACTCTGTGGGGCAAATGTATTACTTTTGGGCAGCTATATAACAACTTTTCCCATGACATGGGGCCTTCCTACATTATCCTCATAAAACTTAAAATTATTTCTTATTTCTCCACGTACTAGTAAAGGTTGTCTCTAAGAATGTTGAGGTGCTAGTGTTTATCCCTGGTGTTCTCAGTGAATACCAAATTTCCACTCTACCTGCTTGTCACCTTTATGTTTCACTGTAGGAAGTAAATTTTTTATATTCAGCTCTGTTTTGGACTTGTGCCAAACAAGAGCCCTCCTTTCCATATTAGATACATAAAAGGGACTTTCATCAACAAAAGTTACATCACTCCAACATTCTCAGTCTTTTTTGCACAACTGCAACCTCTTTGCCATGTTAGTTTTCTTTGCATGAGGCCTTTTTCTGGCCGCTCTTCCATTGTAGACATCCTCGGTAAATACCCTTTTGTTTCTGGGTGCACTTCTTTACAAGTAGTCAGATGCGATGCAGTCGCCAGTTTTTAGGCACTTAATTTAGGATTACTATTTTTATTACCTGTCTCTTTTCTCTCTGACTCAGCTTCTGACGTCCCATTTGTGGAAAAGATTTGGTTCTGTCTTCTCTGTATCATCAGATGATATCTTCAACAATGCTCCATGGTATATTCACCTCAGTAACAATTTATCTATGTGTAAGATCTTTAGCATAGTGAAAGATCACAAGCTGTTGCTGTTCAAATGTTATTTTGTTTCTTTTGCATCCCATTTGATTTTATGATTCACCACGACAGTATAGGTTTGTCATTTATGTTAACAGGTATGTGAGCTTCCCGTTTTTATAATTTTCTAAGCTGATGAATACAAGCCTAACTAAGAGTGACCGAATATTTAAGTGGTAAGTGTATATCTTGCTTTGGAGCCAAACGGTACCTAGTAACTGTTATCTTTGTTGTAAAAATCTCATTTATCAGGTTTTATGTAATATTAACTTCACACTTTACATTCACAATAAGCTTCATTTAATAACACTTCATAATTTCAAATAACTCTTCATTATGCAGTAAAGTCTTATATGATCAAATATTTTTGTGAATACCTGTATATAATTTAGAAGTGTAATTACAAACATCACAACAATATTTGCATACATTACTTAATTTTGAGCAGGCCTTTGATATACAATATTTGCATTCATTACTTAATTTTGAATAGGTTCCTTGATGCATAGTATTTGAGACTATCAAATTCTAACATGTCGGTTGTGGTTCATCTCTCTTTTCCAGTTATATATAATATGCAGTCGCCTTTGTTAACTTGTGAAACAGATATGCATACAAAACAAAAAATAAAAATAAAGAAGTAAGGAATGGTGCAAATTTCTTACTGAAGCAAATTAATCACATGTTACAATATGGTAATTAAAATATGGAATCATGGGTTAATGGTTATAACGTGGAAACTAATGCTCAATCATCCAAAGCTCATTCAATTACAATATGGTAATCACAATATTTGGTCCTACGCCATGGTGTAGTGAGCTAAGACAGCATGCATTGGTTCCTTGCCACGGAAAGTGACCCAGGATTGATTCCACCCCTGGGGGTGTAATTTTAAATCCCGGGTATAGGACTGGTGCCCTCTCAGCATCGTGAGGAAATTGAGGAGCTTATGATAGGTAAGCGGCCCTGGTCAAGAATGCCAACTTTCCGGCTAGGGGTGCCGAGATGCTAACCACATCTCCTCCCCGTAACGGTTGGATGATCACCCACCTCTACCTTGCATATGTGGGCGTGATGCTGGCAGTCGAGTTGGCAGGCCTTGGCCCTCTATGGTCTGTCGTGCCATGGGTAATAATTATTAATCACAATATTTGATGTAACTAGCATATATGTGTAGGAAATAATGACTCCAGAGTCTGAAAAAGTAAATTTTTAGCCTATTTTGGATATTTTCAAAATCACATATTTAGAGGGTTTTGTTGTAATTGTACTTACTTTTTAGAAATTTCTGATCTTTACAGAAAATATTTAAAATATGCAATTTATTTATTAACCTTTGTAAATATAAGAACAAAGAATTATAAATAATTTGGATATCGTAAGCTTAACAGTAACAAACATTCATTCTTGGATGACTGGCAATCTCAGCGAATGTAAATGCCATGACCATAACAGATCTGGTCTAAATGTTTGTCTGCAAAGATAAGTTACAGGGCTTAGTAGTGCCTAAGAATATTAAGATTACGAAAACATATTGCTCTTGTATATATTACTACATATTGTGAGGTCTGTTTTCATCAATGTGACAGTGCTGGAAGCTTTCAAGCTTTAATTATTCAGTCCTCTGCATTCCAGTTCAGTTTTGATTATGAATGTTGAATGCTGAGATGTTATGTTTTAGTTTCAATTCAATTCAAATCAAATTTATTCATCCTTTAAAATCAAATATGTACATAGTACCTTGATGTAGGATACGTAAGTAAATTTACACATAATATTACAAAGCTAAACATCAAATATACCTAACCTACATTCAGTTATAATGTAACACAAATTCGGTATAATTATAAATGAGAGAAATGAACAAGCTAAGTAAATTCATGTTTTATGATTATCTGGATTTGTTAAATTGCAGATATTCCTTTACTGTGTAAAAGCAGTGCTCCTGCAAGAAAGCCCTTGTTCTAGTTTTAAACACGTTGTAGTTATCTATGCTTTTGATGTCATTAGGAAGGGAATTATAAACTATTGTACAGGAATGCAGTACTTCATTCTTAAACATTGTAGTTCTGATTGAGGTTACGTGTATATTCTTAATATGCCTCATGCAATGCATATGAACACTTCTGTTGTTTTGAAAGTTAAATCTATTTCTTTTTACAAATACAGCTCTCTCCAGTATATAAACACATGCCAAAGGAAGTATGCAAAGCTTTTTGAACAGTGGCTTACATGAACATAGCATTCTTTCGTTGCCTATAATTCGAATGGCTTGTTTTTGTTTAATAAATATATCTTTGGCTTCTGATGAATTTCCCCAAAATATTATTCCATATTTAATTATAGAATGTATATGTGCATAATAGGACATTAAAAGTACACGAAGGCTGACATTTTGACTTAATATTCTTAGAGCATATATATATATATTCCTGCTTAATTTGGTTAGTTTCTATAGTACTGTAATTAAACTTTAGTGTTTGCTTGTAGAAAAATGCCATCAGTGAATTAATGGTTATTTACTCAACTCAGTATATATGTACGTGAAAATGGTGTGCTTACTAAAGATGGGCTCATGTTATTTTGCCATCAAGGCACTTTAACAAAATGATGTATTGCTGTCTTGAAGTATAAGTGCAATAGAAAATCTCTTACTTGAGATTAAATCAGTGCCAGGTGAAACTGCAAAGAAGGTATTGTAAAACCTTGGTACCAGTTTTTTTTTTGGGGGGGGGGGGCGAATGTTGTTTAACATTGTAAATGAAGACTTGTTTTATAGACCATGAATTGATATTCTCAATAGGTACATTACTCGAACTCTTTTGCCAGCAAGCAAATAAATTTCATTCACCCCCCCCACCTGCTTGGAGCCAGGTTGGAAGAGAAACTTTGATAAAGTCGTGGAAAAAGTTGTGGCCCTGTGTGTGCATGGGTGTGTGCGTGCGTGCGTCAGAAAACAAGATTGAAGAAGTAACAATAAGTGTGGAAGAAGATTTTATAAACATTTTTAAAAATATGGATGAGTGTTCCAATATTGATGAAGACATTGACAGCGATGAAGGTTATAAACCAATTACAGAGGAAGGGATTGTTGCATCATGCAGTGTTACTGAAAATGAAAATAAAGAATATTCAGATTCAGATAGTGTTGATGCATCAGTCGTGGTTATGACTCGTGCACAAGTATAGTCCGGCCGTTGTATCTCCGGCTCTGACATTTTGCGATTGCAAGAGGTGGAGGGGCGAGGTTAATAGTACCAACATACAGTAATGAGCAATTGAAAGCATATCCTCAAAATTATCTTTAGAACGAAAATATAGGAGTATATTAGCTTTAAAACACTGAAATACAAGTTACAATTTCATCATCATGCAAGATAGTTATTACAACACCACTCTATTCGAATATTTCGTTCACACCTTTCACACACACTAACAGCATCTGTTGGTAGTACTGGGAGTTTCTACATCCGGTGTTGTGGTCAGGAAGTTAAAACTGTCTGCTAGCGCCAATCAGCATTGTCGCTGCTATGCGTGACTCCCGAACCCAACACTGTGTTGCCAGGTTAAATTTGTTTGAGCCACGTGGTTTTAGCTGCTTGCGCTGGTAAACTTTCTTTGCTTATATTTTGCGTGTGTGAATTCCGATTTTTAATGTTCGTAAGTCCTATTATTATCGCTATTATAATAATATGGCTCCTGGTTCGTGTAATATGCAAGTACTGAAATATTTAAAATAGGCATTATTCCTCTGCTTGAAATACCCGCTAAAGAACTGGCAACAGCCTGCTTGCCCCTCTCGAGAAATGTCAGAGCCGGAGATAGAACGGCCGAACAGTAGTAACAAACATGAAAATCAATGCTTTATTTTGAGAGTCAAACCAAAACATTGCCAAATGAACTTACAGTGTTAAATTGGATGTTAGATTGCATGCTCATAAGCAATACACTAAACTGAGACAGCAGAAGCTCACTTTTTCTGCCGACTAGTTTGTAGCTATATTGTGTACAGCTTAAATAAGTAAGCTGTTACAGTATATAGAGTGTATGTGTCTCTAGGTGAAAGTGTTCCAATAGTAATTTCTAAATTCCATTAAAAATATTTTGGTTTTGTTGCACATGTTTTTTTTTTTTTTTTTTTTTTTTTTTTTTTTTTTTTTTTTTAAATTTATCATTTTTCTGCCATTCCCTGGATAAACTGGATTTTTGTTAACTCAGATCGGTCCTGGTCCCAGTTGATCTGGGTAAACAGGATTCCACTGTAATAGAAAAATTTAATTACGTACTTCAGAATAATCTGGGGTACCATACATTACAGCATATTGCCAATATCTCATCTGGTAAAAGAGAAAGCAAATTATTTGAAAAAAAAAAAAACTATATGTAGTCGGTTTTTCACACACCATCACTTACATTTTTATTTTTTGAGGGACTAGTATCAAAAGCTGTTATATTCATTTTAAACCTCAAAGATCTGACTATCGCCTGTTGCTGCTATTGTCTGCTGTTTTCTCTGTGGTGGTGGAACTGTAAACTTCTTTATCAAATTATCAACTGGTGGGATTTAAAGTTCATTACTCGATCCTTTTTTTCCATATCCAGATGTGCTCCCATGTTATCTGTTTGTTTTGGTTTATCACACCTTTTAATAATCTTGGATTTAGGTCAAGGTCATGGGTTTCATTCCAAAACTGAAATGCCACTGCTGACTTATCTTCCTGTTTCGTTTCTATTTGAAGTTTATAAACTGCACTTTGACTCCAGATTTTAAGTAAATTGTTTGACAGTGAAGAAACATTGTTGGTAGAAGAAATAGCAAACTATAAATATGTGTCTATAACATCTGTTGTAGCTGAACTTTGTTTTTCTCAATACAGATTTATTCTTAGATGTAACAGGGAATTGTTTTTTAATTCAAACCTTAAAATTATTTGGGTAGGTGGGGTCAGACTGAAAAATTAAATTCAATAGCCAGGATTTCAACCACAGTTCTCCCAGTCTGCATCCGGTTGCTCTTATCCATTGAGCTACCATGACAAATATACCAGCATGACATTAAATTCTCCAACTGACTTATACTCTTTCCGGTAAACCACTGGAAGATCTCATATACAATGAGTATGTGCCTTTTGTGGTGACTTAATATGTTGTAAGTACTTAAGTCCCAGGCTTCATAGTTTAACAACAATTAGGTCAATTGATGGAAACTATTTTTCCACACTATGTGTAGGGCAAGGTTTGGAAAGGCATAGGCCATAGCTGGGATTTGAATCACAGATCTCCCAGTCTCCGTCCATTGATCTTAACCATTGAGCTATCATGACATTAAATTCTCCAACTGACTCATATTTTTTCTGGTGAACCAGTAGGAGATATCATATACAATGAGATACCTACCTTTTGTGGCAGCTTACTATGCTGTAAGTATCTGAGTCCTAGGCTTCATAGCTTAACTATTAGGCCAATTGATGGCAATTTAATACTTACAACTTAAATTAGTTAAGTCTGGTAGTGTGAAAGAATTTGTTGGTAATTCGTTTGTTCAATGTACAATATAATGCCTCTTTACATATCTAAGCAAGATACTTTCATTTTAACACACAATAAAAGTGCAGTACTTCAGTAAATATCAGTAAATAGTGACAAAAACAAAAGCAGACCAAAAGAGCAAGATTACTTATATTTCCCTATTCAGGCAGAGATTAGGAAGCAAGCAGGTCAAGTATGTAAAAATGTATTTCAAAATTCAGGGCACGAAAATTTTGCAATTCTCTAGAATCAGATTGTCGAGTAGGATCCAAACACGAGTATATCTTCAGTGATCTCTCTGTTGTAAAGTTGTGGAAACAGTGTAACAAAAGGTTGTTGTCAACTTCAAAGTGAAATAATAATAATAATAATAATAATAATAATAATAATAATAATAATAATAATAATAATAATAATAATAATAATAATAATAATATTATTATTATTATTATTAATTATTATTATTATTATTATTATTATTATTATTATTATTATTATTATTATTATTATTATTATTATTATTATTATTATTATTATTATTATTATTATTATGATTATTATTATTATTATTATTATTATTATTATGATTATTATTATTGATATTATGATTATGATTATGATTATTATTATTATTATTATTATTATTAATCAGTATTTTGCAAAGTACAATATCAACTTTGGTTCATCATCATCTTTTTTTTTTTTATTTAATTTCACGTCATCGAACATTAAGTCATATTGGATGATAAATGGAATGGGTGAAATGATGCTCAAAGGGGACCAGGGTCCATAGAGCTTAGAGTTACCCAACATTCGTCTTTCAGGATAAGGGAAAGCTCCAGAAAAACCTTACCCAGGTAACTCAGCCTGACCGAGTTTCAAACTTGGGACCTCTGGAACATGAGGCAGACATGCTACCATCTACGCTTACGAGGCAGGCTTCACCATAAGTTGAATTCTCCAAGTGCCCACAATTAAATTTTCATTTGACTATGGAAAAACCTTGTACTGCCAAAAATGCCAGACCAAATTGCTTATTATAGCAGACATTGGTATCAGTAATAAACCTTGACATTAATTTTACTCTATGTTGAGGTTCATCCACTTGGAACAAACAGGATACCTACATCTCTGCCTGAAATGAAGTGGAGAGCAGAAAGGGGTCAATGAGCTAGCCTCATTTTTGTATCATTGTCTGATGAGCACTAATTTCCTGGCAAATATGGAAACTGCAGAGAGAGGTACCAAACAAAATAACTTGACTGTCTTAAGCATGTTACCTGCATGGCATTTGGATAATGGCCCAGTGATGATTAAACATATAGAGTTCATCTTCCCTGTACTAAATATTCTTACATGCCTCCAGAGTATTGGGTCTTGTAGAAAAATTAATAAGAAAGAAAAATTTTATTGATGACCTTAATGAATACATAGGTATAGTTCATATGAAGGAGTTACAAATATCAATTATATTATGTATGTCTAGGAAACTGCAGCCAGAGATATACTAAAGCCACCAAATCTTTGGCACTTCAAATTTTCAGAAGCAAACTTTTTCATATTAACAAATTTTGGGGGACTGTATTAGACTATGCTACATATGAAATTTGGCACGGAGATACAAACTTGGTCTATTTTACCTATGCCCCAAGTGGGACACCTCCAGGAGGAAGGAGAAGACAGAGGGCGGCCATCCCAAGGAGCCATGACAGTGCAGAGGGCAGGGTCAATACACTTTTAACAGTTGGAAACTCCCCGGCAGGCCAGTAGAACTTGCATCCCACCGTGCTGTGGTCTGGAAACAGCCTCACCGGACCAGTTTCGGAGACCAGAGACTGTCCTACCAGAGGAGGTAGTTTTACCAAGAGCATATAATCCTGACATGCAACTCCGTTACTTCTACCCTGAAAGAATCCATCAGATAAGAGATCATGTGAAATGATAATGGAGTGAAATAGAGGGACAGGAAATTTGGGGTAGTAATTAATCTCCCAGCATTCGCCTGGCGACCTGGGGAAACCCCTCGAAAAAACCCATGGGTCAGGTAGGTCAGCCACAGGAATCTAACCTGGACCTCCCAAATGCAGGCCACAGACAAAACTTACTGAGCCATCCCCTTGGTTAAATTTATAGGGAAGGTTGTTAGAGGAGAACAGAATTAAAATAACTCAAGTGTCTGTAGAATGCTGTCCAAGGGTGTTAACATTAAACATAACCATGTTTCTTCAGGCTGTAAATCCAATGCCAAGAAATTAAGAATTTAAAAAAGACTACTGGTAAAACAATGGTGAAAATTGGTGAAACCTGGATATTCTCTCATGCTACAGATATGCACTAATCTAAACTGTAAATCATCCTCTGGCAGGTACTGATGGAAATGAAGAGGATCACCCAATGGTTGATATTGATTTGAATGTATAACTTGCTATAATACATGAAAACTAATGTGACTGTATCTGCACACCTTGCAAAATTTGCATTATTCTTGTGCTAAGGACTTATAAAATTATGAACAATTGTAAACCTTGGTTTTGTATTAAATCTATGTAAAGTCTTACAAGACATTACAGCAAAATTGCTGCATGAGAACTTATTAGCACGTATAAAAACTAATCATCTATACATTATGACTAAAATTTTACCCATTCCTCCATAAATATGTTAAGAGTAATAGGATAGTCATTTGACATCACAATTTTGACAATGTCATGTCTTTAATGATTCCATTGAAAGTGTGTTGTAAAGAAGTTTTCATCTCTTCTGTAAAGTATTAGATACTGGTCTACTCAAGTGTTATAATGCTTATTTTCAGCAGGATTCCAACTGCTCATTCAGCAGATGAAACATTAAATTTATTAAATAAAATGTTTGAGATAAGGATTATCAATACAGAATTTTGACCTTCTAGGTCCCCCAATTTATCAACCTGTGATTACTCTTTATGGGGAAATCTAAAAAATAAGTGTACAAATACATTCTGCACACAATTCATGAGTTAATAGGCAGTATAGTAAGAGAAACTGGGAGAACTACAGTGGGTGTACTGCACATGTAAATGACAATTTCCATTGGAGGTGTCAGGGATACGTTCTGTAAATGAATATAATTTTCATTACCTTCTGTGTTCAGGGTTAGTAAGCAAAATGAAAACTGTATTCTTTATAGCCAACTGTGGCTAATGCTGTTCACCACCAAATGAGGGTGTAGGGAATGCTTGCAGCTTAAATGCTGTAAAGAATCTCAAGGAATATACACAGAGTATATTATGTTTTTGACAATTTTATTTTGTAATATGACAAATATTACATTTTAAAAGCATTTTGACTTAGGAATAAAATATAATTTGTTTTAATGTAACATTACTACAAAATTAATGGCAACATACTGTTTTATAAAAGCATAATGATCAAAATAAAAGTAATATGACAAAAAGTAAACAAAAGTTATTCAATGAAATTCCCTCTGTTGATTCAGCACTCTCATTGTGGCTAAGAAACAAGCCCTTGTTTCCCAAAAAGCAGACACATATGAAATGTTACAGTATTGCTCTATTTCTTCTAACTTCTATGTTATATTGCTCAATTGATAATTTATATTGGTAACTTAAAATTCTATTCTCCTGATTTTACCAAACATTTTTAGTACTTTCTCACAAATAATGTGACTGCAGGATTTGTGTGTTTTTACTGCTTTATATATGTTGTTCAAATAACTGTATCCTCCTGCGGTCCAAAATGAATTTTCTTAATAAAAGATGTGACCTACAAAACAATTTATTGAGGGTCCTATACCCATAGAGCCATGCTTCACTTTCATACACTTTATCACTGAAATGCCTCAAAGAATTTTTCGGGGGTCCTGCTTTGATTGTTTTCTTTTTCAGTAAAACTTAAATGATGAAAGTTCTCATTTTCAGTATGATTGCACGGTACTCACATTCCATTTTCGGTACACTTAGTTTAAGAAAAATGCAGTGCCCTTTCTATGACACGTGTTTCCATTGTGGTGATTCGTGCAGATGTGCATCAGCAACGTACATACTCCGCTCTCAGTTGCTTGATGTATTTTCCACTTGCACTACAGTCATAATTATTGTCCAAAATACTGCTTGTTGTGTCTAACATGATCACAAGTTGCTAGAAGTATGAAATTAAGCTTCACTGCCAGGCAAAATACCAAAATCTTCAATTTAAAGCACTTTAACCATAACAAGCAATATATACTCTTCTGTGTTACATCCACTACACGTGCTTCATTGACTAATGCATGAAATAAAGTGTGTTGAATTAGACACAAATGCAATTAAATTAAATGACTTTCACCAAACACTAGGTGGGGGTGACGAGAAAGCTGTCACAGACAAGATCGAAGACTGGCTAGACGGAGATAAGATGATCCAGCCTATTACATCAAACTGACAAAGAAATTATGCAAAGTGTAAGCAATGCAGGAGATGCTAGTAGTGAATCTGAGGCTGAGAATGTGGATTTCGGAAAGTCAAAACTGAAATTAATTGAGGTTAAACAGCATCTGAATTGTGTAATGGACTTGTCGAGAAAACTGATTTCTGCATACCACCATCATATAAGCCTTCGTGATCTCATTGTGAAAGAGACATGTTATAAACCACAAAAGAAAATTGGTTTCTTCAAACCAAACAAAGAATGTTTATTTAAAATCATGTGGGCCTATTGTATCTTCTGTTCTAATAAAATTATACAGTACTTACTCTAATTATTGTCCTGCCCCGTGGAATAGTGGACTAAGGTGTCATGCTTTGATCCTTGCCACGGAATGCAGCCCAGGATCAATCCCATTCTTGGGGTTGCGGATTTTAAGTCCCGAGGGTAGGACCGTTGCCCACTCAGCATTCGGAGGGAAGTGAGTGGCTATGATAGGTGGCGAACCCCGGTTGCGAAAGCCAATTTTCTGGCTGGGGTTGTCGAGAAGCTGAGCCCATCTCCTCCCTCTATCTGTTAGATGATCGCCCACCTCTGCCTTAAGTATGTGGGCATGAGTTCGGCAGTCGGGTTGGTAGGTCTTGGTCCACTAGGGCTGTTACACAATGGGTTTTACATACTCTAATTTCATTCACAGTTTTTCTCTGTGTTGTTCACTTAATCTGGACTTTTGATAATCCGGACATTAAGACCCAGTTTTTCCGGATTAAGGAAGTTCTACTGTATATATTGTGAGGCTCTGTACATAATTTCACTGGGATTGGTTGGTTGCCATTGCCCTTGTGCTTGGTTGTATTAGCCCAACTGTAAGCGACTCCACCTCCTGCCTTAGGCAGAAAAGAACCTCATCACTAATAATATTTGAGATGTTTTTGTGAAAATCTCCCGGGCCATAAACATTACATGGCAAGTTATCTTTGTGCCCTGGCTGATACTCTTAGTAATAATTTGCTTGCTCAAGATTTCTAACAGTTTTGTTCAAGCATCTTCTTTCTTTAAACTAATTAGCATTAAACAGTACTGTTTCCTTATTTTCCTGTTATCTAGAGTGAAAGTTTCTGATTTATAATCTAGTATTTAACTTTTCCTATATTATCTCTTTCACAGAAGTGGAATATAATATCGCTGAGGTACTTCAACCCTGTTGGGGCACACCTTCTGGTCTGATTGGTGAGGACCCCACCAAGGCCTTTACAAACCTAATTCCATATATGGCTCAGGTTGCTATCGGCAACAAGGAAAGTCTTACAATCTTTGGTGGGGATTACAATACAGTTGATGGCACAGGTAAATATACTCATAGCACCTTAAATCTATGTCCTTATGTATAAAGAATAAAATTGAGTTATACCTTTTAGTTGTTCTACTTTAAGCTAATCATAGTTTTTTTTCCACTTGAAGGTGTCCGAGATTACATACATGTAATGGATCTTGCATCAGGACACGTTGCAACTCTCAACAAACTGAAAAAGGAACATCTTCGTCTTAAGGTAACAAAATATTAATATTTGGAGCCGTTATTATTTACCTATTGTAAATAGGAGTATTTTGTTCGATCCACCAAAATGCATTTTTGTAGGTTCCTGAAGGTTAAAAAAATTAGAGAAAGTTCCTCTGTGTGGGGTATGGGTGGTGGCTGGGTGGTTTGTGTACTAGAGCTGAAAAAGCAAAAAATTGGATAAATATGAAATTACTTGAACCAAAAACTGAATAAGCATGTCAAGCAAAGCTATTCAAGAATGTTCTTCCTCCCCAAACTGTTCTTTAAAGAGAAAACTTAGTGACATTTATTTTCTCAAAGATGGTTCCAACACTTCTGATTAAAATGCCATATCACTGTTGGTGACCAAGCAAGGTTGTACCATGGTAACCTGTCTCCTTCATCACCATACCAGGCATTGAACTGGTTCTACTATGATCCAAAGATTGATTGTTCCCCGGCAGGCTACTGACCCAAGGTATTGACTTGAAAGTCCTACACAGAAGAGGTAATCCATTAAAGAGGAAGAAATGGTGGAGGAAGAGGAACGAGGTGAAAGAAAAGGGAAAATTGTAGAGATAGACAGAAACTCTCACACAAAAACTGAAGGCTTTACTAAAACATAATTTATATAAAGTAAAATGTACTTCCAAGAAAGTCATTTGTATTGGTTTGTATTTTGCTATACTGTATAATTATGGAGCGGATTTAAGGCACCAAAAATGTGTGAAATAGGCAGGCAAAGAGGCACCAAAAATGGGCAAAATAGGCACTAAAAATTTGCGAAGAAAACACAATTTTAGCAAAATGGCTCTTAAAGTGAACTGTAAATGCACTATAACAAAATGACAATCATTGCAACATATGCTACATCAAATTTGCTAAACACATACTCTTTTGCAGGTCCCTAGGCGAAATAGTTCTACATTTATTCCAAATTTCATAAATGGCTCCACATCAAGTCAAATTAGCAGATATTGTCCTATAATTAAAGTACATATAAATCTACTTCGCTAAGTAAGAACCATAATGTGCAGAAAGGTGTGAAGTAATTAACTATGTCAAAAATATGGGTTTGGGGGGGCTTAAGGGTGAAAATTGAAGTATCTGAGGCTTTTCTTAGATTTGTTTCAAATTTATACCATTTATTTATGTGATCAATCAAGAATGGAATAATACCAAGTTTCAGCTTTCTAGTTACAATAGTTTCTAAGAAATTAACAGTTTTTCTAAATTACAGGCAATTTTCAAAATGTCCCACATATTGTAATTTTAAAAATTATTGCTTGGGATATAAGTTTCTGCACCATTTTAACCTATTAATGACCTGTACCTATGTGAAATATTTGTCTTCGCCATATCAAGGAAGGGAAAAAATAATCGTACCTATTAAACAATTTTTATTTTCCTAAGCGTTTTCAGTAAGAAGTAAGCATTATAATCCTTTTCAATACAAATAACAAAAACACAACAAATGTAAATGGGTACACTTAATATGTAGTTGCCCTTACAAGCATGTTTAGAATTTCATACAGATTAATAGAAAACTGCATCATGTGGAACATTTTGAATTTAAGAAACTGTAGAAAATATGGAATCTGAGAAATCTGAGGTTAAAATTACGTAATAGCAGCTATGATACAGGTGTAAGTTTATTTAAATAGTCATGTGACATTTTCTGTAGTGCCGCTAGAAAAAAACATTATTGAAGTATGTCTATATTAATTTTAAAACAAAACAACTAAATTTGGGGTTGTAGGTTTTGGGCCAATTTGCACAGATGTGTCTTCTTAATATAAACGATTGTTGGAAAGATAAATTCAAAAGTTCATCACAGGAATCTTAATATCGCTTAAAATGATGTCATGATGTGTCAGAAAGATACAAAGCACAGAACAAAAATTAATTAAAGGCTAAAGCTACAGAATCCTAATTTTTGTAATAAAAACCCTAAATGCCCCATGGCTTGGGACTTTGATTCATGTCAGAAATGGAAGAGGTTCAGTGTAACCTGGCTAGTAGACGTCTGCCTTGTGCTGCCTACCCCTCCCACCACAGTTACATGAGTACCAAAAACTACTAAGGTTTTTTCCCAACTTGTAAATCTATACTGACAGTGAAGCAGTACAGATATTATAAATAAATTATAACAATTTGTGACAAACTTCACTTATCTGTTTTTGACAAATCTTCTAAGGCTAGTTCTGTGATATGTTCATCACAGCTTCAGCTGGAAACTGAGTGTACTTTGTGGTTACTTCTAAAAAATATAATATTTCAGATAATAAAAAATCTGGCATTTATCAATTTAACTGTTTAGAATACAATGAGGTTTACATTGAAAGGACCAAAGGTAATTTGGAGAACAGTGAAGGAGCATTTTAGGAATATTAAATATAAACGTATTAATAAGTCTGCAGTGGCAGATCATCTTTCATCATTTAACCATGAAATAAATCAGAAGTTAAATTATTAAAACAATTAAATTGACCGATAGATTAATGGTTTGTGAGAAAATGTTTATCTTGAAAAATAGAAATCGTGTGAAGCTTTAATTAATAGTGCTCGCTGTGAAAGTCTTGCAAATTTTAAAATGCTGCCAATAGATTCAGTCATTAAGTTTGTTTTGCTCCCAATAGATGTTTTTTTGTAATTTCTGTCCTCCAACGTTAAGTCATATCGGACGAAGAATGGAATGGGTGAAATGATGCTTAAATGAGCCCGGGGTCGATAGAGCTTAGAGTTACCCGGCATTCGTCTTTCAGGATAAGGGAAAACCCCAGAAAAAACTTTATCCAGGTAACCCACCGTGACCGAGATTCGAACTCAGGACCTCTTGAACGTGAGGCAGACATACTACCATCTACGCTACTGAGGCGGGCTCCCAATAGATGGTAGGACAATAGCGAATTATCCATCACCTAGCAGAAGTAACCAAAAAGTACAGTCTGCCAGTTGAAGCTGCACATCATGTAACTAGTCCTGGAGAATTCATCAAGTAAAAAACAGGTAAGTGAAGTTTGTCACACATTGTTGTAATTTATAATAATAGCAGCTTTATTATCTCAATACTATTTCATCAAATGTGCAATGTACTTCTGCTTGTATATTCAGATATGTTATCTTGGTTTTCTCTTAAATGTGTAACGTACTTCTGCTTGTACATGCAGCTGTATTATCTCAGTACTGTTTAATTGGCTGTTTACCTTTGCTTACATATTCAAGTATATTATCTATTCTTTTACCAAATACTTAAGGCACATATTTAAGTGTAATATCTCAGCATTTTGATTCTATATGTCTTGGGTCCTTTGCTTATACATATATTTAAATATATTATCTTGGTACTTTTTCACCAAATGTTTAAGACACATCTGCTTGTATATCCAGGTATATAATCTTGGTGTGGGAAATGGTCTGTCTGTGCTGGAGCTCCTACAAGAGTTTGAAGCTGCATCAGGAAAGCTTATCCCTTATGAAATGGGACCTAAGCGTGTGGGTGATGTGGACAGCCTGGTCTGTGACGGTAGTAAGGCATCTGTTGATCTCCACTGGACACCCAAGTATGGCGTAAAGAGAATGTGTAAGTAAACTAAAGCTTGTTCTGGTTTGCAGACATACAACCTGGGAACCGGTCAGGGAGTGTCCGTTCTGCAACTGCTGCTCACTTTCGAGGCCGTTACTAAGACCTCTGTACCGTTTGAGATACAGTTTCGTCGCACCGGGGACATTGTCTCCATGTATGCCAACACGTCTCTTGCTGAGCGTGAACTTGGCTGGAAATCAAAATACACTTTGGAGCAAATGTGTAAGTCAAGCTTTGGTAAACTGCTCATAGTTAAAGTCATAACTTGTGTTTAGTCTAACTAACGTTGGCACCATTACTAATGTATAGTACACTACCAACAGTCACAAGTAGACAAATGGTTTCAGCACAGTTGCAAGGGGACAGAGCATGTAACTAATTCACAATATAGGTAGATATTTACTAACACACATACCAATTAATGGTATGTAAAGAGAAATATTATATGTATACAATGGCAGAATACAATGACAGTAATTCAACAAATTATAGCAATTAGCTACTAATTTTCACTTATCCTTAATATTAATATACCAGTTGAGTCACCTGCCCCTATTTATTTTTTAATTTATGCAACATGCTAAATGACATGTGACTTACACCGTTCTTGAATGGCATCTAATGAATGATTTGTAGTGCAGTTTATAGAGGAAGGGTAGATCACTAGTGCATAAATGTTATATGGGACAGAAAGCAATCACTATGTATGTTGATTTCAAAAGCATCAAACCCAAATACAGAGAGCTGCAGTAATAATTTTAGACAAGTTGACAAACTTTAGTTAATTGATGGAAATTAATAATTTCTTCACACTAGCCGTATAAAGGCTAAGGTCTTTGATAGATAGAGTCAACATGAAAAATTCAATGCCACAGCCAGGATTTGAACCACGGATCTCCTGGTTTCCGTCCAGTCGCTCTAACCCATTGAGCAACCATGGTCAACGTGCCATCTCGACATTAAATTTTCCATTTGACTCCTATATTTCCCTGGTAGACCACTAGGGGCTCTGGCATTCGAGATACACTGTTTGTAGCGACTTACTATCATAAGTACTTGAGTCCCAGGCTTAATCATTCAACTTTTATTATTTATGTTAATTGATGGAAATTAATCATTTCTTTGCACTAGCCGTATATCGGCTAAGGTCTTGTCAACATGAAAAATTCAATGCCATGGCCAGGATTTGAACCACGAATCTCCTGGTTTCCATCCAGTCGCTCTAACCCATTGAGCTACCATGCCAACTTGCCTTCACGACATTAAATTCTCCATTTGACTCATATATTACCCCGGTAGACCACTAGGGGCTCTCGCATTTGAGAGACACCATTTGTGGCAACTTACTATCGTAAGTACTTGAGTCCCAGGCTTCATCATTAAATTTCAAAATTTGTAATTTCACCAGAAATATTTGTTTAGAGGACCTACTGAACCTAAAAAAAATGCATATTTAGAGAACAAGTATGTGAGCATGTGTGCATTCATACATAAATTGAAATTTAATTTTTATTTATCAGTGTTCTTTAACTACTGTAGTTCTCAGTGTTCCATTCTTTATCGGGTGTGAAAGACTGTTTAATTTGGCTCAGAGGCCTCTTTATCGGGCTTGTGGCCCTTTTATGTGCTGTAAATCTATAACACAACCATCGACTTTCCTTCGCTTTCCAAAGGAAGCTATGCTAAGGATTTTTACACCCATAAAAGTCCATTGCCTTTTGCCAGATTTGAACCCACAACCTCATGGACCAGCATCTAGTATGCTACTGTTAAAACACAGAGAATGACCTTGGATATGTGAATACATAACTCAAAAATGAAATGTAAATAAATACTTTGGTATTTAAGTTTACTACATTCCAAAGATAAAATTAAAAGATTTTCAAGAAAATTCCCCACCCCAAATTATTCTTTCTTTGGAACTATTTTCCAAATTTTTTATTTTATGAAAAATGGCTTACGAATTTTGATTAAAACTTTGATAAAGATATTTACATAAGAAACAAAATTTTTCCCATGTAGTTTCTAGGAAGAGCTTTTGAAGTTCACTACATTTGGAAGGAAATTTATATAATCTTACATAACTGGTAAACTTTAGCAGTACAAAAATGCACTACACAAAAAGTGTAGATCTCACACCAAGTTTATTTCAAATACCTTACTTAATAGGTATCAAATTTTTCCAAAATACCCTTTATTAATGGTTTGAATTGTTCAATAGTCATTCTTTTAAAGAAATAAAAATTGATGTTGATACTTTGACCTTGTAGATAGTCAACATGAAAAATTCAATGCCATGGCTGGGATTTGAACCAAATCCCGCCATGGCATTTAATGTTTCATGTTGACTCTATAAAAATCCTTGGCCTATATATGGCTAGTGTGAAGAAATGATTAATTTGCATCAATTAACTTAAATAATAAGAGTTTAATGATGAAGCCTGGGATTTAAGTACTTAGGATAGTAAGTTACCACAACCGATGTATCTCGGATACAATATCTCGGATACAGAAACATATATGAATCTATTGGAGAATTTAATGTCAGGACACATGTTGGCCATGGTAGCTCAATGGGTAAGAGCAACTGGACGGAAACCAGGAGATCCCTAGTTCAAATCCCGGCCATGGCATTTAATTTTTCATGTTGACTCTATCCAAAACCTTAGCCTATATATAGCTATTGTGAAGAAATGATTTATTTCCATCAGTTAACTTAAATAATTTCACTTTATACTTTACGATGGAAGATATGTACAAGATATGAAGATATGTACAAGATATGAAGATATGTATTATTCAGAATGAATATCAGTTATTCAGAATGAAAATCAGTTGGAAAGAGATTGAAAATGGATGTGAATGCCTTTGAAACTAGTCTCTCATAAATATAAACAAGTAAGTGACGAGTATTAATAAACCAACTACAAATAGTTTCTGAGATTCAGAATGAACTTTTCTGATTCTTTTATGGCATGTAAGGCATATGCAAGTGCTGATGTTGAATAGCAATAAACTTGCTAAGTTGAGATGTACTAAAAGCCCAAAGTGAAACCAGTGAATTAAGCAAGGAAATCAAAGAGCTAAGTAAGGAGAAAACATATAACTGTGTGAAATAAACATACTCTTTGGAGACAAAAAAGGGACGATCAGCAATAATACCAAAACAGTGCTAATTTCAAAATGTACCTATGCAAAATCATTTTGAAATTCTTAAAGAAGTAGAAGAAAAATGCTGAGAATGGAGGAAAGGAAACAGTAAGTCTTAAAAGTAAGAAAGAGTCTCAAGAGAAATGTCCTTGTAGTGAACGACTTAATTTTAAAATTTTCACGTGAAGTATGCTATTTTCCAGGCATAAAGCTGCATGAAATGGAAGAAAAATAGAGGTTGGTCTTAAAAGTCAGGGGGGAGGGAAAAAAAAAGAAAGGCCTGAGGAATTAATGGGGAAACTAGATGTATTAGCATTAGATAAGAGGTTTCTGACGTAAAAATCGTAAATGGTCTTTTCTGCCAAAATGATGTTGCCTGTAGCAGAATTATGAGAATAAACAATGAGCTTTGTACTAAAATAAACTATTTGATTTAAAAATAACCAAACTATTTATTCAACTTTGGAAATTCTGACTCTGGAAAAATGACTTTGCTTAAGATGGGGTACATTTAAATTGAAGGGGACCCAATCAATTTAGTAATTTGTCAAATAATGAGAGAATGTAGGCCAGAGGTGCTCAACAGTGCAGCATGTTATCGCTTCCCATACTCATTATTTTCCTGCACCAGTTACCAAGGCAACAAGAGACAGGCCTAGTAGTGAGAGGCAAATGAATCTGTATGCCTTTAATTTCCTGTAAGTAAAAACGAACTGCAGTGCCATCATTGAAACTCATTAACCATGGAAGTAGGTCATTTTGTCACACCAAGTAGAAGGATGTGAGTTGTACCTCTTCTCTCTTGCTCCTACTTGAGCACCACTTATGTAGGTTTTACGGCATAAGAGCTTGAAAATAATTTGTGATATATTATGTTAAATAATGTCATGCCAACAATGGTAAAGAAAAACTAGGATGATGTTCAATGTAAAATCAAATGAATATGATGCAGGGACCCAGCTAAATTGGGGAGTAATTCTCTGAATATGGGAAAATTTTTTGAACCATATAAAAAATATAAAATAGAAATGGCCAAAAGACGTAAGAATTTGTTTATTTGCTGTTTAAATATTCAAAGTTTATTTAATAAAAATAACTAAACTAGAAGTATTGTTACATTCAGATTTAGAGGAAGTAGTTATTCTTTGCATCATGGAACATTGTATAAACAAAGTACTCATTGCATAAAAATAAATAACTTTAAACTGTCATCTGTATTTTGTAGAAGTATAAATATGCATGGAGGATGTGGAATATTTGTAAGAGTAGAATTGGTGTGCAAAGAAATAAAGGATATGTTAAATTTAAGGGTGGCAATGGTCTATATGAAGCCTGTACAGTAACTTCAATATATTGGTTAATATTTTACAGCCCCTTTCAAAACATTAACATCAAAATAGAAAACAGGTATTTTCTTGGGGACTGGAATGTTAATTTATTACAAGACAAAAGATAATTGAAGTGCATAGTTCATTCTTGTGCCAGGACCTGCAGTGCAACCATCAACACTCCAGGTCCAATGTTAACAAGCCCCCCTTCCTGACCTACGTTAATGCCACCCATTGTCAAGAACAGCATCTACCATGCGCCTGAAAGTCTTCCTGAAAGATGATAATGAAAAATGGAAATGTTGGAGAGGGAATCGTGGCATAAAAGTAAGCATCCCAGCATTCGCCTAAATGACAAGGGGTTACCATGAAAAATCCAGGTCACTTTCTCCCAAGTACATGTTACAACAGCACCACCTTGCTCTGTGAACGGAAGGGCAACAAAAAAGATCAGGGTCCCATCAAGGTGATCTAACATTTTTAAGTGTGTTGGGAAAAAGTGGAGGTGCTTAAAATGAAATGCTGAACTATTCACATAAATACCAATAAGGCATTTGAAACTCATCAGTGCAGCAAAAAAATTACAAAATAGGTACATACGAGGGCAAGTCAATAAAGGCTGAGAATTTTTTTTTAAACACATAAAATACACTAGTCTTGGTCCAGATTGGTGTGGTCTTTTTCAAAGTATTCTCCATTGAGTTGAATGCACTTTGCCCAACACTTCTGCCAATCCCTTGAACATGTCCTGGAAGCCATCTTTTAAAATCTTTATAACTATAGATTCAAACTGAAGAATCCAATGCCATGGCTGGAATTTGAACCACGGATCTGTCGGTCTCCGTCTGGTCATTCTTAACCATTGAGCTAACCAAAACCTTAGCGTATACACAGCTAGTGTGGAAGAATGATTAATTTCCGTCATTTAACTTAATCTTTATAACTGTCTCAGCAATCTTCATGACAACCTCCAAAGTAGCAAAACACAAGGGGGGAACCCTTAGTTCCTTTTTCAGACAGGGAAAGCGATAAAAATCGCAGGGAGCCAAGTCTGAAGAGTATGGAGCATGGGAAATATAATCATTTGTTTCTGCAGACCAAATACTGGGTAACAGTGTTGCTTACATGAGGGCAGACATTTTCGTGGTGCAGACGATATGTTTAGCAAGGATATCCAAAACAGACTTGTAATGCTTGCCGTTAACCTTGTATAAGAAGGGGCTTGATGTTTGTACACAATTCCATAGCTGTCAAATGAAAGGACCATCACTTTTCCTGCTGAGCGTACAGCCTTTGCTTTCTTTGGCATTGGAGAATCAGGAGATTTCAATACTGAGGAGGCCTGTTTGCCTTTTTTGTCATAATGGTGAAGCCAATCTCCTTTAATGATGGAATTCAGGTGTGCATCTCAACCAGCAGTTGCACTTGCACCCGCATCGACACGTCTCATGTACGTGATTATACAGATATTACAATAAAATATAATTATTTATCACGAACTTCACTTATCTTTTTAAGAAAATTGATGAACCTTTCACAGCATTCAAGAGAATAACACCACAAAAATTTTTCCGTATCTTTTTCTCTCTCTCTCATTTTTTTCCCCTCTCTGTGAAATGGTTCTTTTTCCTGCATTGTTTTATGAGATCCACATAATCACCTACCGAAAATAGAGATTTGGCTTTGTGTTTAGTAGATTCAATGCTACTCTTACATTAGGTAGGAAGGAATGACCTGATTCTATAAATGTTTGATCTATTATCTTAAACTGAGTGTGATGGACTAAACAGGCCCACAGAGAAGCTATTTACTGGTTCCTGTTTTGTCCCCCACATGTGTCAGAATATGTCATTAAGTGGTTAGCTTTTGAATTTCTTGATTTGAGGTAGGATAACAGACATGATCCCACTTCATTAGCACTACTCTGAGCAGTATGTTCCCCCAACAGATACATGTGTCCTAAATCATGTTCACAATCATGCATTCCTAGATTGTGCACCCAAAGGCTCTAACTGCTCCCTCATGGAATTAAAAATATTCCACTGTTTCTCCTTTCCAAACCTTGTTCTTCTAATAGTTTATTAGCTGCAGTCAGGTACAATATAGTTCTGTCTGCAAATTATGTATTTTCTTCGGTAACAGAAGTTGCTGTGCCTTGGAAATTGCACCTGCATCGGCTGGATACATAGAAAGCAAAAATTCTTTAATTTTGTCAAAATTCTCACACAACATAGCAGCACACTCAATAAAAGTTCCACAGCATGGAATGACCAGGAAATTTTGAAGGGGCAGGCCAGTGGTTTCTTTGTAGACCACATCATTTGTAGATTTCAGCAGAATCTTCTTCAGGGCAGAGATGAACTGATTTGTGATGTCATATTCGTTCCTTATGGATTCACAAACTGTCTGAAGGGCGTGAACTAAGCATGTCACATCTTCAACTTAGGAAATAAAGGCTTCAGTTGGTTAAAATCTGAAACCATGTATAGAGCCTGGTCCGTGACCACAAGAAGAAGTTTTTCAAACTCGATACCAGCAGCCAGGGGATTTGACAAAAGTCCATAATTGATTCCATTACTTTATTGGCATCAAGTTTCTCATACATTTTTAACAAATGAGCTTAACTTTCTCCCCTGCTAAGGGAAAAACAAATGTTCAAAACATATCATTCCATTGAGTCTATGGTTTCATCCATAAAGATTTCCACATCGCAATCGGACACTTTCTTCTTGATTCTTTGTATGGTTTCTTGGTAAACAGGCTCCATGTAGTTTTTTCTTAAAGTACTCTCATATGGCATTGACATCTTTGTGTATTTTTTAAGAAATCCCTTGAAGTCTGGATTGTTCACCATATTGAAAGGAATTTATGCTGGTGTAAGAGCCGCACACAATTCAATGTTGATTCCCTTAAAATTTTAGCTTTTTGAGGAACTCTGTTGAAATGCATTTTGTACATAATAGAGTTTGCCGCAATTTGTTTGCCTGAAGAGTCTTGTTCATTTGATGCAATCTTGCTGGTGTTTTTCATCTATCAAAATTCCTTAACTGCAAATAGTACATCGAATAACAGTTCCATCAGTGTCTATGAAATCTTGTTTGAATTCCTGCGCCAGAACAATAAGTCAAGCACTGGACACCTTTGGCATGGTAAAATGCAGTAATATACTCGTTCAGTAATGTAACAAAGGACTAACACCAGTTCACCTGCTAACTCAATATGACTGTTACACAACTCATTCACTTGCTGTCCACACTCTTACATAACATTGCAACAATTACCTGAATGTTCTCATTCATACTGGAACTGCACACTCAGGAATTTCTAGTAGCTTGAAGCCGAAGCCAGAGTTAATTAATGGAACTACGTGTGTATGGTTACTGCTTCCTCTGCGTGATCTTGGAATCTGCACGAACAGATGACGTCTGTCACAGTAACGAACTCACATTCACGAACAGTATAGAACATGTAATACGTGTATAGCTTGTAGAGAAGTGTAAATTATAAAGGTTTTTGGAAAGGGGCTAGAATAAGATTTGAAGACATGGAGATCCACAAACTGTTTAGTCAATTAGCAGAGAAGAGATCACTTGTTTTCTATATTCCATTGAAATATAGCTGGGGGAGGGAGAGGTATATAGATAGCACGAGCAGTGAAGAGAGAAAGTGGTTATCATGGTTAAGAGCAGGGATATGGAGATTAAGAGGTCAAAGAAATGGATACCCGCAAGATGAGTGCCCATTGTGTGCGGGCAAAGAGGATATAGAACATATACTGTTTGATTGTAAGGAATGGAGATGTGGAGGAAAGAATGTCAAATACCAAAGATGAATAGGATAATCAGCTTAATCAAGGTTTTAAACAAAAATTATAAAAACATAGGGCAGTTTTTAAGTAAGGTAAAAACAAGTGGATATGGACTGTAAAAAGAGAGAAGGAATAATAGGGACTATTCTGTAATAATACATATTGTAGCACGTCTGTAAATATACTTAATGAACTGTCCTGTGTAGCAGTGGCCTGGGCCAAAACAGAGGGCAGTCCAAAAATTGTAAAAGCTTAGTACCCCAATAAATATTATTATATATTATATTACTATATATAGAGAAGTGTACCAGCTAACAAAGTGGTGGAACCCTTGCTTTAATAGGTTCCATCTAATAATACCTTTTATGACTTTTTAAAGAAATTTATGCTTGGGGAAAAAAATTACATCAATTAGATTAAAAGTAGCAATATATATTTCTATGGAGCAAAACCTTTTTAAATAAATAACAGACTTCACATCCTGATAATCGCTTGTTGCAGGTGAAGACTTTTGGAGATGGCAGACAATGAATCCAGAGGGCTACCGTCGAGACCTCAAGCATACAGCAAATGGTGAAGAGAAAATATCTCCAAGCAAACTCAATGGCAGGGCATCTGTTATAATAAACAGGAACTATGTGAATGGTCACTGACAAGACCTCAGGATCAGAATGTTCCTTCAGTCAACTTACTTCCCCAGTGCAACTTATATATAAACCAGCCATAGACCTTTCTCATTTCTTTCAGCAACACTGCAGTTTCAGTTCTACTTAAAATTACCATTCTCCTCTCACCTTCATTTTCATTAAACAGAAACTTTTATGGAATAATATACTTGGATGCTGAAAACATTGTAATTGGGGACAATAATTATTGTGGCATTGCAAATGGAATGATTTTGAGTGTAACTTTCATGCAAATGGAATGATTTTGAGTGTAACTTTCATGCAGTTTGTAATTTTGTCAGCTGTTGGTGTGTAAGTGTGTGTATGTGCTTGTTGGAGTATTGAGAGATATGTTTGTCAGATTCTGACTGGAAATGAGCTGTCAAGATCAAGCTTGTTATTTAGTAAGATTCATATTTATTTGTTAAAATAAATATTCTGTTTTATCCAGAAACCTCAAAATAAAATTATGAAATACAATTAAATAAAGGTAATAGTGTTTTTTAAGTATCTTTAGTTACCCATACTTTTAACTGCATTTCTTCTGTATACTTGCAAAACTGCATGTCCACATTTTCCTAATTTAATAGAAGGAAAAGAAAGCATGTTTATGTTCATAATTTATTCATAGTGATGATTAAAATTGCAAAATTCATAATAAAGAAGTTGAATCTATGTAAACAAAAGATGTAGGCTAACGTAAATACAAAAGTTAAGGCATAAAAGGCTGACCAATGTTTCCGCCGAACACTTGCCAAGCGTAGTAGGCATTTACCAGTAGTAACTCTGTACATCAAAACATATTAAATATCCTTGAAACTTAAAATTTTATCCTTATGATATTAACCCATGATGCAGTTTGGATTGGAGAGCATTAATGACGATGTTTCTACCCTGAGCATGAATCATTTTACACTTGCTAATTGAAAAATCACTTATCCCAGATTTTATGGACATGTTCATAAACACAGGGGATAAGAAAAATGTAGTAATTTCATTGTTATATTCATATTTCAGCACAAACTTGAAGCACAACTTAACATATGATGAGTTGGACATTAACTCATTCCTTTTCAAACTGCAGAGTTTGTACTTTCATAGTATGCTGTTTATATTTCTAATATGAGTGTAGGTAGCATACAAAATTAGTCGCCATCCTTGAATATCACAACTGTGCTGTGAAAGAGAATGCAGGAACCAGCTTATTCTAATTAAGTATGATAGGGAAGCTGCACTGCATGCCCTAACTCGTACCAGTTTAAATCCAAACTGTTCTGGGAAACATATCAAAAGTTCGAGATTTAACTGTATTGGAACACCACAGTGAAGCGAAAAATTATTAATTTTTAGATGAGTCGTATTTATTACACATCTAAAAATTAATAATATCAAAAGTTCTTAATGAGTATAGACTATGATACAATGAAACACAAAATTATGCATCAAAAGTTATTAAATCTTTCATTCACCAAGAAAGTTAAAGTAGATTGGGTACTGACCATACAGGTAATGAGAGCTGATTTTCTGGACAAAAGGAGGTTATGACCCATATATAGTTTCAAATCAGCTAACATCACACTCAACAATTAGATGGCTAGGAATAAAACTTATCCTCTTTATGAAGGGTCGAGTCAGAGTGAAAAAATTCTATCCCATAGCCAGGTTTGAACCTTGGATCTCCCTTTTATAAGTATGTATATATGTATAGATAGGTAGGTAGGTGGGTGGGTGGATGGATGGGTAGACCGACAGACAGACAGATAGAGAGTGTTCCAGAATTAGAGTGACAAACTTTGGGAACTGATAGATAACATTATTTTAAACACTTTTTGTTAAGGAAAGTTTATTTGCTGTGGTGCTTCGTTTAAGTGCTAGATGCATTAGTGTCATTACTGCATCCCACCCACTGTAAGTATTTATGGCAATGGGTCTAGCTCTACCTAACCAGTGATTGCTGTATGTAGCCGTAAGATAACATACTTCAGCACTGAAGTGAGCTGGCACCCCATCATGTTGAAACCACATGTCCTGACTGATATGAAGGGGAACTGTTTCCATTAGATCAGGCAAAATTTGTTGCAGTAATAATAATTAATTGTAAGTATAGGTAGGACTGGCAAAATGTATGGTGCTATTAAGAAGATATCCACAATATTGATCGACACATACACATCAAATCTTCGTTGATGTGACCTCTGAAATGTAGCATAAGGATTTTCAAATGCACAGCATGTGAATTCTGACAGTTAATTACTCATGTGTGAACGTTGCTTCATCTGTGAACATGACATGGGATGCAAACAGTACTTCGTTTTCAGTGTTTTTCAGATACCACATACGGCTAGTGTGAAAGAAATCACTATTTCCATCAATTTACCTGAAATAAAAACAAGTGGTTTAACTATGAAGCCTGGGACTTAAGTTCTTACAGCATAGTAAGTTGCTACAAAACGTGCGTGTCTCATAGCATATGAGAACCCCTAGTGGTTTACTGGGAAACATACGAATCAGTTGGAGAATTTAATGTCATGTTGGCATGTTGGCCATAGTAGCTCAGTGGTTTGTTATTGTTATTTATCTGCCGATTAAAATTATAATAATTCATGGCATTGTCAAGGTAAGTACAATATAAATACAATGATTATCTAACCTACATATATACAAATTATTTACAGGTAATAATAAAGAAAATATTTACATTCTTAAGCTAATATGTACAGTTCTGTAACACTAAGCTTACAAAACTATATTATTAATTACTGCTCTAGAAATTTGTCAATTGAATAGAAACACCTTTGGATACAAAACTTATTTAGTTCCCTTTTTAACCGCTTAATATCTTTAATTTCCTTTAGATACATAGGTAATTTATTAAAAAGCAAACAGGCAGCTACAGAGGGTTTCGTTTTAAATAAGTCTAATCTATGTGAGGTTATATGAAAATGCATGTTGCCTCTGGTGAAATGATCATGAACCTGACTGTTTACTTTTGGGTGGTCATCCTTATGTTTTAGAAACATGATGTTTAGAGCAACAGCATGGAGAGTGGGAGATCCGTGGTTCAAATCTTGGTTTTGGCATTGAATTTTTCAGTCTGGCTCTACTCATCCAAACCTTAGCCTACACACGGCTAGTGTGAAAGAAATGATTATTACCACTGAGCAAATCGCTTTTGCAGAGGATAGTCTTCAGGCCTCATTGGTGAACCTTTTCAAGGTGAAAAGAATACAATATTTTCTGCATGATTCTTCTTGCAGTGCTAAAACTTAGGTGCAATTGTCGAGAGACGGTGCGAGTACTAGCTGCAGGATTGTTCTGAATGCGCGAAAATACATCTTCCTTCTTCCTCGTTCTCAGGAGTCCATACAGAACATAGCCGTTCTTGACCTGCTCGTCTATCCAAGGAACCTCTTTCACGTATTTATATTCAATGCTGCAAATGTAGGGTGATGAGGAGCCTTTTGGTTTTGGAACTGTACTTGGTAAAGCCTGACAGCCACATGACCTGACATTAACTCATTTAGCACTTAAATTTTGTCCGATATGACTTAACATTAGAAGACATAAAAAAAAAAAGCACTTAAACAAAGCACTGCAGCAAAAAGTTTTCCTTAACAAAAAATTTTTAAAATTATGTTATCTATCAGCTCCCAGATTTGTTGGTCTAATTTTAGGACAACCTGTGTTATATATATTGTAACTTTGAGGGTTCGTGAAATTAAAAGTCCAATTGCACAACTCAAAAATGTTCTTTATTTCCACCGAATTACAGTCAGAACACTTGCCAATTACACAGAATTACGTAATGCACACAATTAGAATTCACCAGTTCGTCTGTCACAGGTCTACTGCACGCTCACAGTTACGTATAACTCCTCTGATGCACGTTCACAGTCTTCAGGTCCGTTAACTCATCCGGCGCTCCTCACGGCTACTCGCCAAGAACTGTTTCTTTAAGTCTCGTGATTCGGTGAATCATCCTGCAGGTTCCAGATGTCAAGGAGGGGGAAAGAGATGGCTAACGATGTTTTTCCAACCATCCCCCTCGTTACCGCTACAAGACATGGGTAGGCGTGGTTGAATGCTTCCCGTCTGCTGCTGCTAGCTGGCCATGCCTTCCGATAATTAGGTGACAATATTATATGGCATTATATATAAAACAATGTTTAATATGGCATTGAATTTTTCCTTCTGTCTCTACCCTTTGCAAACCTTGTCTTACACACAGCTAGTGTGAAAGAACAGTTAATTTTCATCAATTAACCTAATAGTACAGGGGTGGTAGGCACTATAGGTGTGAATTCACCCTCCCTCTTGTCCGTACTACTTTCTAGACCCAGCTAGATTGTACCAACTAAACCGGTTATAGTTGCCTGGCTTCATTTCAGTGGTGGATTCTCTGTGCTACATGAGCAAGCAAGTGTTTAATTGGGGCTGGTAGAACAAGCATTTTTTGTTCTTCATTATCATGAAGCATATATCCTCTTAATATTGAATACATTACAAGCTTATTTCTAAGGATTCATTCAATGTGCCTCATGCTGAAGCTATAATGAAGACAAATTGTCAGAGCTATTTTCAGCAAGTAACATTCTGTGTGAAATCAGCCACTGTGAATAAAATGTTCTGTGTTAAAACTGTAATTCTAATTACAACTCATGTACTGCTTCTAAACTTTTTTACAATCTGAGACTCAAAATATTTAGGTTTACCATACTACTGCCAGGTAAGATGGCTAAGCGGAGGCAAAGTGTTGCATGGAATACTGGAGGCTGCAGAATTCACATTTTCATAACAAAGGAATTGCCATTCCAGAACTTATGGATGAAATTTCTTGTTTGTGATTTGACTTTTCACCTCACCTAACTTAACCTTAGTTTACAAAGTAAACACAATATTAAAATAAAACTCAATATATTTATACCTTTAACAGATTGTTTGAAAGCAGTTATGGAAAAATTAAAAATGTGGCAAAGCTAAATAGAACAGAACAAACTACTCCATTTTACATGTTTAAAATCAATTGTGAAAGGTTTAGTGCATAATACAAAACAAAAATAGATTACTGTATTAGAGGAACCATTAGAAGTGTTCTGATTATAATTTTAGACGTGGAGTAGCATTTCAGATGAATATCTTCAATCTGTTCTATGCTTAATTTCATCTATTTGCAGCTGGAGTTGAAAAATTAATATTTAAAAAATATTTAAAATATACAACATAAAAATATTTAAACATTAATATTTAATATTTTGGATGAACATCAATCTGTTCTACGCTTAAGTTGATCTATTTGCAGCCAGACATTGAAACATTAATATTTAAAAGGATAGCAATTGGGTAAGGTATGATGAGCTAATTTATGCTTCACTGACCCTACGCTTCTTTCAAGTTTTTTCTTTGAAGGTATGATGAGTAAGTCACTTCTTTGTTAATATGCCAGAGAGAAGGAAAAAGGAAGGGGTGACCTTAGGGGTAAAGCATTTCATATTTCGGGTGCTCATCTTATTGGCCCTGTAATAGTGGTCTAAAGCATGAATCCTGGCTCTTAAGTATTTACATCATACTAAGTTGCTACAAAAGGTATGTATCACATTGTATATGTGATCTTATGATCTTCTAGTGGAAAATATTAGTCAGTTGGAGAATTTAGTGTTATGCTGGCATGTTGCAGTGGTTAAGAGCAACTGGACAAAGACCAGGAGATATATGGTTCAGATCCAAGCTATGGCATTGAATTTTTCATTTTGACTCTACTCTTTAAAACTTTGTCCTACACACGATTAGTGTGGAAGAATAATTTCCATTAATTGAGATTAAATGTATCTTAAACAGAGAACCTAATAAAAATCCAAGTTTACTGCCTCATTAAATTAAATAGCAACTTTTAAGAGAACTCATTAGCTATCTTTTCAGACATGATGTGTTCAAGAAAGGTGTTCAAGAAAAGAGTGATAGGGATATTCCACAATGAACCGAGATATAGCCTCTTTAAACAAGCTGATGAAACAGCAGTTGATCTTCTGGAGTGTGAAGCTCTAGAAAGAAGAAGGAACCCATCTTATAAATGGTCAAGCATCTCAGAGAAGGGGCTGAACTTGCAAGGCAAATAACTAGGCTTATTGAATGGGTTGAGAACTAAACCTATAACAACCCAAAGAACTGTACAAAAAGCCTTTTGGGCTGAGGTGTATAGAGTTTAACTCTGTTACACTCTCAAAATTATCACCTTTATATAAGTGATAAGCACTGTGATGAAGGAATAATTATGATTTTCTGGCTTTTCTGTGTTAAATGACAGTAACCATATGAAAATAAAAAGGTACATAATTCGTTTTCTGTCATAGATATAAGATTTTTGCACAGCCATGATGAAAAAAAAGAAGAAGAAAAGAAAAAGAAATTCTATTCAATTATAACATTGGCATATATTGAAAAAAACTATTTGTAGTTGGGTTTTAAAACTTCGTCACTTTCATTTTTGTGGTATTAAGGGACTAGTATCAGAAGTCATTGCATCCATTTTCAACCTCAGTCCAAAAGCCAAGGAAGTGATTAAGAACATTAGTGAAAAGTGTCTAAGCTATTGACATTGGCAGGTAGTAATGATGTAGGGAGTGATGCAAATAATAATGTGTATAATCTTGAAAATGCTATAAAAGAACTCAAGCATACTAATGTAGTTACAGTTAAACTTCCTCAGAGATAGGACTTAGGTCTGCATTCTTGGGTAAACCAATAAATAATTCAAGTGAACAATGACCTAACCTATATCTGCAGAAAATATTCACATGTAAAACTAATTAACACTTTTAATGCCCGACAAGAACTCTATACTGCACATGGCTTGCATTTCAACAAGCGTAGGGAAAAAAGTGTTGTGCATGAGTATATGTAGGGCCATCTTGGATTTCTCCAGTCCAGTAAATAATGATGTAGATGCATGTTTAACTGATTCAACAGTCTCTAACAATTCCATTGTATCTAACCCAAAAACTAGGCACTTCTTCACTGGCAAAATCTGGGCATAAGTACTTGAAAATTATACATCAGAATGCTCAAAGTCTGCTTAATAAAATTGATCAATTTAACATTTTTATTATAGAGCATACACCTGATGCACTAGTGATTACTGAACATGGGTTAAAAAATGAACAACTTAGTTGTAACTTATTCCCAAATTGACATTAAAATCCTCATTCTGTAGATCGATTCATTCCTGGGGGAGGTGCCTGCATTTATGTCACGTCAGGTGTTTCAAATATTACCATAGATCTGGATCTCCATAGCTATTGTGCTGAAAGTCATATTGAATGCTGTGGAGTAAACATACAGCTAGATAAATCGAAAATAGTTATAATTGGTATATATTGTCGTCCTAAAGGTAGTATGGATATATTTTTGGATAAGGTAGCCCCGATATTAGATATGGTGACCAAGTCAGACTGTAACATTGTAATGGTTGGAGAATTTAATACTGACTTCTTAAAAAGCTCTAATGACAAGGAGAAGTTTAAGTATCTGTTAAATGAATACAATTTAGAAGATAAAATTAAAGAGCCAACACGTTTAACACAAATATCCAAAACAGCTATTGACAATATCATTACCAACATAGTCAACATGCCATATAATGTAGAAGTTATACAGTCATGTCTGTCTGATCACACTGCACAGTGTATTAATATACTTGGTGACACCAAACTGGAAGTCTTTAGAAATATTAGTATAAAGAAATGTCACTCCTTCAGTGATACTAACTTAGAAATTCTCAGGAATGCCCTAACTACTGAAAACTGGGAAAGAGTTTACTGTGCTCAGGCTCCTAACCTAAAGCTTTATATATTCTATGAAATATTAAATTTCCATATTCAGCTAAATTGTCCCTTAATTACGATACAGCGATCATACCTCTTTACTGGATAGCTCCTGAAATAAAATTTTTGCATACTTGGATTAAACTGGTAATGGTACAAAAAAAAAAATACTAATCCAAACTATAAAACATTGACTTAAAGAAATTGAAATGTCACTATGACCAAACTGTTTTAGAAGCTAAGCAAAATGCTATTAGTAAAAGAATACTACTTGCACCTAACTTAGGCAAAGCCAGTTGGCAGGTGATAAATAGTTTTAGAAAACTACCATTCTCAGCTGTAAATAAATTTGAAATCAAAGTTGGGAATAGCATTGTAAATAATCCTACTCAAATTTCAACTATTTTTAACAAACATTTTGCATTGATTGGCAGCAACTTAAAATCCAAAACTTAAGGAAACATCACTTTCCAGGAAAATCCAAAATAAACAGCAGATAACAAGGAAATTATGAATATAATTGAAATACTTAAATCCAAAAGCAGCACTTTACCAATTGCATTGATAAAAAAGTGTAGCATGTTGTTGTTTTTGTGTTTGTTGTCGTCAAATGCTAGGCTTTGGCAATGAAGCCATTAGCTCTCTTGCTCTCCAATATTTCTTTGTAGTGGGTCCGGCAGGTAGGGCTTCACAGGTTAGAAGATGTTCTTCAATCATTTCCTCTTCTTTGTTGCACAGAGGACAATTTGGACTTGTGTAAATTCCTATTCTGATTAGGTGTTTGGCCAAATAATCATGTTCCGCAAGTAATCTAAAATTTGCTACTGCACCTTTACGTGGGATTTCTGGAATAATTTCTGGATTTTTAATTAAAATGTTCCATTTTTTTATCTTTGGCTTTGTTAGATATTGATTGATTTTGTTTGTTTTTGTATTTGTTTTTAATTAATCTTTTTATGATTGTAAAGGGTAAGTTTTTACTTTTGTTCTGAATTAAATTTGCACCTTTTTTGGCAAGAAAATCAGCTGATTCATTTCCAGCAATTCAACAATGTGCAGGTATCCATTGTAATATAATTCTTTTCTGTAGTTTTTGAAGTTGTTGGAGCATTTTGTGACATTCTTTAATTTGGATTGACCTCATTTTATATGAACTTATTGCACAAAATGCTGCTTTAGAATCAGAAAGTATGACAGCATTTTTGAATTTATCTTTTCTGTATAGAAGGTGTTGGAGTGAAATATGAATAGCCGTTACTTCTGCATCAAAATTTGTTGTGTGGTATCCTGCTGGTTGATAGAATGAGAACAGTGCACACTTAATTCCTGCCTCTGAGTTGTTGTCCAAGTTAGATCCATCTGTGTAGATATGTAACCATTCTTTGGGTGGGTTTCTATTGTTCACAGTTTCTAATGCTAGTGCTTTTAGTACAGGTTTGGGAGTTTCAGATTTTGTAACAATTTGTTCTAAATCTAGTTGAATATTAATTGGTTCAAAAGTCAGTGAGTTTTCTTTGATTAAAATGTTTTCTTTAGAATTAGGAAGATTCAGATCTGTTTTTAATTTCGTAACTTTGTGTAGGAAACTTGTTTGTGTTTTCATCTTGATTAGTTGTAGTAATCTTTTCTCCCATTTTGTTGTTTTTAACCGCAACATTTTTTAATGTTGTATTAGTGCCTGCTCTTCTAAAGTTAGATGTATTGGGTAGTTCCGAGTTAAGGTTTGCATTGCCGTGATTGGAGTTGATTTTGCTGCACCGGTTATTAGTCAGTGGGCCTGATTTTGGCATACTTCTAGGTGATTTATGTTAGAACTGTTTGCTGTAATTATTACCTCTGCATTATAAAGAAGTATTGGTTTGATGAATGTTTTGTATGTGATGTTCAGTGTCTCCCGATTACTGCCTCACTTGACTCCAGCTAATCTTTTCAAAATTGAAAACTTTTTTGTTGATTTGTTTACTGCTGCTTCAATATGATGTCTCCAAGATAATTTTGAATCAAAAATTGTTCCTAAATATTTTGTTTTAGGTTTGTTTTCTTGAACTGCAGATTTAGTTTAAGGGATTTTCTTTTTTAAGCTAAATATTTGGAATGTTGTTTTATCAGTATTTATTTTTATCAAATTGTTGTCAGTCCACTTTTCCAATCGTATCAGAGCCTTTTCCATTGAAGTTTTGGATTTGTCTATTTGTGGGGAAGATGTCCACATGATCATGTCGTCTGCAAAAAGAGCTGTCTTTATTTCTGTGTTTGATACAGCCGCGAGAAGATCATTGATCTAGATGTTGAACAAGGTTGTACTGAGTACTGCACCTTGTGATAGGGCCATTTTTATTTGTCGGAATTTGGATGTTCTGTCATTGTATTTTGTAGCACAGAAACGTTGAGAGAGAAATTGAGTGATCCAATTTAACATATTATCTTGAATGCCTAGTTTTGAAAGTTTCTCAAGAAGTTTATGACTACATACTGAATCGTATGCTTTTTCAAAATCAATGAAAACTGATAGCGTATCTTGATTTTTGTTGAAAGGTTCTTTGACATCTTGGGATAGTTGAATTGTATTTTCTTTCGTAGATAAGTGTTGTCTGAATCCTGTTTGAGCAGTTGTTAATATGTTATTACTTTCTAAGAACCAATTTAGCCTTGCTGATATCATACGTTCTGCTGTTTTTGCAAAGACACTTGTTAAAGAAATTGGTCTGTAATTATTTATTTTGTCAGGTGCTTTGTCTTTTTTTAGAATAGGAATAATTATTGCTTTTTTCCACTCTGTAGGTACAGTAGAGGTCCATGATATATTAAATAATTTCAGTAGTACGTTTCTTGCCTTTGGTCCTAGGTGTTTCAGAAATTCAGCATGTATTTTATCTGGTCCAGGAGACTTTTTATCTTTCAACTCATGGATGGCATGATTTAGTTCCCTTATGGTGAATTCTTTGCTGAATATATCATTTGTTTGTTCTGGACACTATTTGAATTTTTTGAGATCTTTTTTAATCTGCCTTTGTTTTCTTTTTGCTTCAGAAGAAAGTTTATGCTGAGAGCTGTAATGCTTATTAAAGGCTTCAGAAATAGAGTAATTTGAAGTAAGTGTTTTCCCGTTTAGTATGAGTGGTTCCTTTCTTGTTTCTTTCTGACAATTAATTTTACTTATAAATCTGTATACTTTTCTTTCATCTTTTCTATAATCAGCTTTTTCAATAAATTCACTGAAGGCTTTTTTTTTGGCAATATGAATTTCTTTTTTACATTTTTCTACCTTTCTTCATCGTTCATGTGTATCTGTTGGGTTATTGGACAATTCTGCTCTTTCCCTTGCTATGTCCCTTTCTTCATTTAACTTTGATAGCTCTGTGTTTCAAAAGGGTTTGTAATTTTTAGTTTTTCCTCTTGGGATCCATTTTTTTGCTGCTTCAAGAATTATATTTGTTATTGTTTTATTGAGTTTATCTACAGATGCTTCATGTTGAGCTGAGTAAAGATTTTGTTCAGTTTCCTCAGTAAATTTTGTCCAATTTGCTTTTCTAAAATTCCAAGAGTATTTCAACTTTGCAGCAAGTGCAGCACTGAAATGGTCAATCCACTTGTGCACATTACAGATGCTTTTTTTGATTCTGGCAAATTCCCAGACAAATTGAAAATAGCTTAAGTTATTCCGTTGTCCAAAAAAGATAATAAAAATGACACAAATAATTATAGACTAATATCTATTCTGTCAGGAATTTCAAAAATCTTAGAAAGGCTAATTTACAATTGTTTAACAGATTACCTGTATAATAGAGTCAACATGAAAAATTCAATGCCATGGCCGGGATTTGAGCCACGGATCTCTGCCGTTATTCGGCATTATTTGCCGTTATTCAGGATTTCCAAATCTGTTGTACTTATGTAGTTTGCAAGAGCCTCGTCCCTGGCATTAACATTGGTGCTGCTCCAAATCCTATGGTGGGAATTGGAGTTACACCCAACCAGCAGGTCAAGTCCCTCCCATCTACAGTAAGTAAATAGGTTTTAAAACTCCCTAGGGGGAGGAGGATCCTAGTAATCATAAGGAAAATATGCAGAGCAGACTACTTCTTTCCTCTCTGAACCTTCCTCTTAATATCTCACAAGAAATGCTACCACATCCAGTGAACAGAACTGTGGTAGTGCCCATGCTTTTATATCCTTTGTAAGGATACATGCTCTAGGCCATCTATAGTGCAAGCAACTATAAGCCTGCAACTGTCAGCCGCATGATACGGCCCTCACGAATCCAAGGTTCCTGTATCAGAGCGATTTGTATCCTTTCATTAATTAGCTTTCGCACAAGCACCCTAGATGCTATGAAGCTATGTTGTAGGTTGGCGTGCACACAGTGAATTACATTTGAAGTACTCATCATGTGCATCTATGCTGTCTTCTTGTCCTCCTTCTTAGCTCCAGCCCCCAGCAAAGTGAACGCTGCTAGGCCCATGCCACAGAAGAGCTTTCCTTTTCTTCCTTCTAGGATTTCCTTTGCAGCAGCCGAGTCTATGCTGATCACAAGTCGAACCCCTCTGGACTCCATCTTGCGCTCTAGCACCCTCCACTGTCGCGTCTCAATATTCAGGTTCTGATGAAACACACGTCTGAAGATGATGCCCGACTCAACAGGGGGTCCTGGGATCCAGACCATCAACCTCATATACGTAGGGAGAGCATCCATACTAACCACTTTTAGATTGGAGCCCTCCCGTGCCTTCATGTTGGGCACCATACCGGTAAGCCAAGACCGAAAATCCTCATCCTGGCAAACCACTATGGCTGCCCCCTTAGCCAGGTAGCAGTCAACAAACTGGGGAACCACTGCGGAGGGGGCTCATTAAGAATGTAAATAAACATGATTTTCAACAAAAACTTGCAACTTTTAAAGTAGAAACCCTGTATTATTTTTAACAGTATTAATAATGTAAGACTTGAAGGTTTCACAGCGAGCATTACTAATCAAGGCTTCGCTGGTGATCAGCCGGGTAAAGTTAATGAAGTCGAGCTTTATTAACTTGACACGGCTGATCACCCGTGAAGCCTTGATTAGTATTAATAATATTAAGAATGGTATTATGTTTCTATATAATTATTGCAAACAGTGATATATTGATACTTTACAAAGATGAATTGAAATTTGAAACAGCAATCATTACCAAGTAAGGAAAACTTGTACATGCTTCCTATCCCTTCATCAGCAGGCATCCAACTGGTTTCTGGTGTTAGTGACAATGTTAACTGTAGGATATCAATATGCGCAGTTGTGTCATGTGTTGGTAGAAAGTATGAACTTGAAAGTGTTGTGTGGAAGGAGCAAATGAGAATTCAGGAAGTAGCCATTGTATTTTAAAATATTAGTGCCTAACAGCTGCAGTGTGTATAAATAAACAAACAGGGATTGGCAGAACTTCTGAATGGAAGGTCCCATTTTAAAACTTAGTAAGAAGCACAAAAGTGTGAAAAAAACTTGCCAAAATGGGTTAAGACCTGATTTTATAGTTGATGGGACGATAGGAAAATTATGGCTACCTAATGTAAACAAAATAGACCATCTTGCTGCTATAGGTTGGTCTGGGTGACACAACTGGTTTGGCACATGTGCGTGCTGATCGCAAGGTTGTGAGTTAAAACCTAGCCCAGATTGATGGTTTTTATGTGTGCTTAAGAAACATGGCCCTATGTCAGCAAAAATACTGACATGTGAATGAACTCCTGCAGGACAAATTTCTGGCATACTGGCAGAGCTAATATGATCCTGGCAATTCAAAAAGCTGTTGACAAACAAAATAATTTTAATTTGTACTGCTATAAGACATGAGCCTTTCCAGCTGGGTGTGCTGAAATGCTGACCACATCTTCCTGTATTGGTTGGATAATCACCCACCTCTACCTTGCATATGTGGGTGTGAGGCCGGCAGTCAGGTTGGCAGGTCCTGGCCCTCTATGGGCTGTCGTGCCATGGGTTATTATTATAAGACATGAGTAGAGGTGAGTGCCATTGTGATACATTGAAAACCTGCTAGATTGCTGATGGCTGTGAAATATTAGGCTTTTACTGTACTTTGCTGACAGTTGCTACCTAAAATATTCCTTGGCTGTGCTTTACAGTTTATGGCTTTCAGGCCTCTGCTATACTTTGGCAGATTTGTTAGCCATGTGTTTTTAGTTCTGAACTGAAACAAAACAGGCATGGTTGTTTTACTGCCATTACTTTCCTGTTAAAGAAATCACTATAAGAAAGTTCGGTGGGTGGGTTACATTCTCTAAAAGCAACTGCTAAGGTTTTCTAGTAGTATTATTCACATTTTAATTTGTTCGGTTTTAAAACGGAACCTGACAGTCAGATGTTTCCCCAGGTCTTGGCAAGCCATGTCTTTAAAGGAGCTCTGTTAGTGGTAATGCAATCCAAAAGTACCTGGCTACTTAGTCACTAGTTATCAAAAGCATGAAATTTGACAAACACTTTTATCTTTTTTTGTTTGAAATCAGCTATCAATTCTCCAAGGAAATGTTTATGCTGTGCAGTGAATGCTCTAAAACTATATATATAGGTATCTTGGGGTGCGGGTATGTCGTTGAACAGATATATGGCGTCCTTGGAAGATGTTGAACTTAAAAACCAAGTTCAGTATTTAACTGACCTTTGTTTTTAGTTATACTGAATGCACAGGCCTTATTCTAAAAATACCAAGTTACATTCATAAGTGTCGGAACATATATTAGCAGTAAAATAATGATATTGCATTTTTGGGTGGAAAACAATACTTCCCCTACTTACTATATGTGGCACAGAAAGTAATTAAAGCCCAACTAAGTGCAATAACTAATCTCCACTTAAGTGCTAAGAAATATATGACTTGTATAATGTGCAAGTATTACCTAATTAAAAATGTCTCAGAGTTTGTTAATTACACATCAAATGCGATAGTGTTCAGCAATATTGCTTTAGTTTTTGTCACTTAATGTATTTTCGTTGAAGTAATTGCTTTCTGTTTTTGCTAATATTTTATCATTATATTCCAGTTCATTTGTTAATTTCTTATATAGTGTTTTACATGAAAGTAAATGCTGACATTCTGCGTACATGGAGGAAATCACTTTTGTTATAATTTGTCTATTACTTTATTGTACACATCAGTGTCGACAGCCTTTGATTTAATTAATGGCAAACTGGTGTACATAAAGAATTGCATGATATAAAACCAAACCACAGGCTTACTTATTTTCCCACTGTATTGCAAATAAATAAAATCATATACAATTATATACAATTTAAGACACAAATAGTAATCTTGGTTGGTATTCTAAAATAAGATAAACTGAAAGGAGTGGGCATGGTGATAACGCCACCTCTGAGTTTAATGCCTTGCACCGCAGATAGGAAAGACCATTAAAACGCTGTCAATATTTAATCATTGCACATTTCTTGTACTGCATTTTAAAAGTGTTGGGTATGGAAGGTGCGATCGGTTGATAGTACAGGTAGCTGCATTACCGACTGACCGCGACTGACGTTGTAGTTTCACAAATTACCACCACTTATGAATACTTGTGGAAAAAAACAATTGGTGGTGATTTGTTGTCTGTAAACAAAACTGTTACACAGGAGATCTTGAACGGTTGAGTGGTGAAAGTTTTGTTTATTCTTCCGCATTTAAGAGTTTTAAAGTGCATATTATTTGTTGTTCTTGTGCTACGAGTGAGATTAGAAGAAGTTTTGAAGGATTTCTCCATATCCGGTCCGTGTTCGACTCGGGCCGGTTGGATTTCAACAAAAAAAACCTGCAACAAACTAAGGTAACCTAAAATGTATTCTCAAAGATTAACTCAACTCCAAGTTATTCCTAAATTGCCAAGAGTAGACCCACTAAAGATCAGGACATTGCAATTGAAGCACATGATGGTATCCCTCTTAAAGAATATATTTATGTAATTAGCGAACTCACTGATCCTTCTCTAAATCGATTTGTATCTACAATTTCAAATAAGAGATTTTGCATTAACTTAGCGAGTAAACAACTGACTGAAACTCTGTGTAACCAACATCCTAGAATTAAAGTTAGCAAAGTTACATTGACGTTGTGGCCACTTCTAACTGAACGTAGGATCAATCTGTAACTGATGACAATGAAAAGCTATCTGACTCATCTCTAGTGACTTTAGAGGAGACATTCTCTCGCTCATAAATGATCAGATATATGTAATACAAAGTGCTATGGAAGAGAGATCCAATGATTATGTTTTAAATTACCTCCAGTTCAAAAGCTTTTTTGAAAATACAGTTGGAGCATCTGATATAGTATCAGTTGCACTTAGCTACCCTGATGATTTGGAAGGACTCCTGGATACAATCAGAAAGCTTCATCCTTTGTTTACCAATAAAACAATGAAAAATCAAAGTACCCGTATAGGAAATAAACTGCTTTCCGAAATAAATAGAAAAAACACAGTTTCTTAAACATTTTGATGGTTACATAGTAGAATTTTTGCTTATGTCATCTTACTGTAGTTCTATACATAGTTAAAATACTTTAAAAAGTAAAAACCACAGCACATAATGGAACACAACATTCGTTTCTCTTTTCTTGTAGAGTGGCTTTTGTTTCCCTTTAGGTAGTGCAATAATTTATATCCAATATTTTTGTCTGCAGAATTTCAAAAAGGGCATCGTTTAAGCAAAATATTTCAGTGAAAATTATAAGAAAAAAGTTAAATTTGAAATCAGAAAGAACACTCTTAACAACTCAAGGTTCATGATAAGGTTTACTATCCCATTGGTTTGAATTATCGAATATATTCTTGAGCAACTGAACTAATTCTTCTGTATGTTCCCAAACAGTTTCAACCAGGCTTCCATTATAATTCCATGGAGTTGGAAATACTTTGGGAAACCTTCTTTTTGGTAGGAGTTCCGTATACATTTGATTCCCTATATTCAGAGGCAAGATTTTGTGGTGACAATTATTTATAAAATTTGCATTAATAATTTTAATTAGTGGTGTTTTGTGTTTTTTTTACCATAAATTTGCATAATTTTGCGCACATTTTCGGGAAGAATTAATGAGTAGTGACATGGCTGAAATGAAAAGTGACATGTAACTAGAGTAACATAACTTTTAAAACCCGTTTTTTCCAAATTAAAATATTTTATTTGAAATCAGCAGACAGTAAGTAACATGAATAAAATCAAATATCACACAACAGACATTGCCAAAATGCAGCATAAAACAGGTTGTGATATTTTTACTATTTATACTTCTTTTGTCTGTCACAACTAAGTTATATGTAGAGAAAAATCTCTCAATGTCAGCATTTGACATTGGCAACCAAAGACATTGAAGGGACTTTTCACAGAAATTGCTGTAAGAATCAGCTTTTGCCTTCAATGTCAAGAGTGCTGTTACTGCATCTAATCTGTTATCATTACCACCGTGGCTTTGCTGTTCAACAATGTCACAAAGCTCTTTTTAACAAAGAAGAAAATCAGAATCACAAGTAATAGCACTGGTTTTAAATGCATTTAGTTGTTTAAATCCTGTCATTATTCGATTTAAATCACATATACTTGATTTGGTAACTAGCCTAGAATGCTCAAACAAGTGATCTAAAGCTTTTATGGTTATTGAATCATCAGTTTCTTTTGCCGTAAAGGAGTTCAATTTAGACAGTCATACGACAGCAAACTTTTAGATTCTGTTCTACTGCTTCTCTGATACTGGGATCCATGATATGATCCACAAGCGCACTTACTCTGTTTCCAAAGTGACCGCTCTCTAATATTTCACATTTGGCTCTCAGCGAGTTAATTCAGTATAAAACAGAATGAGCACTGGATTTTGTTTAGATTTAAATTGTAATTATTGTATCTGTTACCAATCTGCAATTTTCAGAAACAAATGTTTCCTGCACTTGGCTCACAAAAATGATCATTTAACAAATTTTGTGCGGGAACTGGAAGCTTTTTCTTTTTAGAAAAGAAATTGACAATTGCATCAAAATAGCTGGCAATGTAAACTACTAAATTAAACCAGCTAGACCAGCGTGTCAGTACAGGCAATGGGAAAAATTTAGCTTCTAAATATGGGTGTTTTGAGTGAGGTATTTTTTGTATTCACTTTTAACTTTTGGGCATTTTGGAACACATTCTTAAAACCTGAGGGACAATATTTTCATTTTAATGTACTCGTAATGTCTGAGAGTAATTTCCAAGAAGTTCAGTCTTCTCAGTACCTTTAGTCAACATAATAGGAGCTTTTTGCTGTGCATGGTGTGCTATCCAATAAATAACATTTCTAGTTAGCATACGACAAACAGTTCTGAGTATCGCGGACCAGACTGGTGCTGTTGTGTCAGTTTATTGTTGCATCCCTTAGCTGTTCTTTCAGTACGCATGATGATGTCACTGTATTGGCTTTGTTAACTATTAAATTTTATCTTGCTTTCGTTAAATTTGTTAACATTTTTTCACAACTTCTAGCTTCATGCTTCAATTTTGTTTGTTAGAAATGTGAATTTTTCTATGCAGACTAAAATAATAGAAATTTTCTCATTTAATGCTAAAAAAATTTATTCTCAAAAAAAAAAAGGAAAAAATCGTGAAAATTTGCGAAAAAATTGTTGAAAATAAACTCTTGCCTCTGCCTATATTGTATAATTAAGAATGCCCATTCCTAAGAGAAGTAAATTTGCTCTGTTGCTTTCCACAGCATTTCACATGCTACCACTAACCCTCAACTAATGAAGAAAAAAGCCGATAATATAACATTTTATAATGCGACAAAGGTAGGATTTGATTTGGTGGACCAACAATATAGAAAACTGACATTACAAGCAAAACCAAACTCTGGGCTATATGTCCACTTCGGTAGCGTAGTTGGTAGCATGTCTGCCTCACTTTCAAGTGGTCACGAGTTCGAGTAGCTAAATACCAAACTTTCATATAAGTCTATTATCTTCAAAGAAAGAGAAATGAACATTTTTCACAAAATACCCCACCCAGTCTACCCTTTACATGGATAACAATTCTAGATATTTAATTCCCTCAAAAATGGCTCTAATGTCCATTTCCAATTCAGAGTACCTCAAAACGTGCAATTCCTCTGAAATATTGCCATCCAATGATTGGCGCAACATATTCTCCACCGAGTATAGGTATACATACATGGCAGGGCAAGGAAAAAAAAATCCAAATTGTGCACTCACATGACTTTCTCTACTCACTCTTATACAAACAATTTTTAACTGAGACAGTCGTTTACAGAAGCGGCCCACCCTATATTGGGTACACAGCCAGATACCTCTTTAAGAGGAAGTATCCCCAGAAAGAACGTTTACATCTGGTTTTAAAACAGCCGTCAACATAGTACTGAGGCAAGTAGCTACTTTTACACGGAGTAAACCAACTAGCTTTACTTTTAGTAACACGATTTTATACCCATACACTAACTTAACCTCAGTCTATTTCTAAAAATAATAGAACCCTTCTCCCCTTATTTTAATATTAAACACAGCATTTTTTGTTTGGAAAACCAAATCGAATCCAAGACCTCCTTAAATAAACACCACTAAACAACCATTTCATTTATTCACTTATGTTAGTATTGTCTGATATCAACATAGTATGTATTTTGTTACAAATGTTTTATTGTTAAACTTCATGTTCATATTAAACTGCCTGAATATTTATCTATTTCTTATGAGCATGCAATCACATAGTGGAATATTTAAACAATCATTTAAGCAGATTTTAAAGGTTAATGGATTTAAATGAGTATTAAACTAAGGAGTAACTCAATTGATTATTTAGAACTAAGGTTTTGTCATCGTTGAAATGAATGTACTGATCAAAATTCAAATGTCAGAAACTGCATATACCTACGTAAAGAGGATTTAAAGTTTTCTGAATCAGAAAGAAACAAATAAATAATTCAGCCAAAGTGACATCAGATTCAACAATAAGAATAACATTGGTGAACTAATGGTGGTTTGTGCTGCTGTTGAGGATGGATTTGTGCACATACTTCTGCAAACAATAATGTGAGTAAACTGTTATACCAAAATCTGGATGATAACGACACTTCTGCAACCCTGTAGGTCACATCGTTGCATTCAGCATGGACATAGCTGAAATTGTGGGTGCTGCAGGTTGGGTTCCTGGCCAGGAAATGTACGTGGATGAGGTTCTGATTGGGAGGAGCTATATGATCATGTTGGAGCCATCTTTATAACAGCAATAGCAGAGACAATGCCTGTCCTGGATCAACTCACCTCCAGCAATGTCTTTACAGGAATTGTGAAGCCTCTGATGTTATTATGAGCAAATTCGGGCAGCAGTGGCTCACAGAGTATCAGTGTCGAGAATAGGCTGCTAGAGCTCATGCTCCTGGTAGCATGGCGGCTCTCATTGATCCAATCTTCCAGGGAAGACATCACCAGCTGCTTCACAAGCTGGAGGAGTGCTCCTCATGGACACTCAGTTCCTCGAGCATCATCTTAACAGGTCAACTTCTTATAAAAATGCCAATATTCTTATTAGTTTTAATGCCAGTGCACTTCATGGCTGCTGTAACCAATCAACGGGGAGAACAATGAGATACAAATTTAGTACATCACATGAGAGTAATGTTTCGTAGTACATTAAGTATATACAACTGCCTTTAAAAAGGACTTTAAGTTTAACGCGAACCTAAAACAGATAAGAGTTGAGCATGGTCCTTAGGGAGCACTAGTATTGAGGTTTATAGTTTTAATCAATATCTCTTTCTAGTAGAGTTTAGTTCAGTTTGATTTTACATTAAGAACAGTAGAACATATATTTGCATTACTTTTTTATCCCCATTAAGTCTATTTATAGCTAAGTCTGCTACAAATGACCCTGGTAGTGTAACTGTAACTGTTTCTGCAGGTCCTTAGGAGTGATGTTACCTCACACTGATCCCAGAGTTTCTTGGAGGACCACCTCAACCTGGTGCCGGTATATCTTATGTGTAGTACAACGGGGATCTTATACTCGTGACGTCATCAAGGAAGTTACTGGTAACCGCGGCCGTACTAGACTTCATTATAGCAGCCTTGGTGCCATTGTTCATCATGACGGACAGCACAAAGAGGGAAAACAGATAACAAAGTGCTTCAGTCAGGATGTACTACAAGGATATGCCACATAGGTAGCCACATGGACACCACCAGCTGTCACTAACTCCAGGGTAAGGACTTTAGATAGAGCATAAATCTATGCTTTGTTACTTTCATCTCTTTAAGTCCAGAAAAATCTTTTTGTATTTAATAGTAATCTGCCATACAATGTTTTAAATTCTAGATATAGCCCCTTCCCAAAAATCTGATATTCTAAAGTTCTTATCAATGCATTAGTGCTTTATGCATTCTATATCAAGCTCAATGGCTAATGGCTCATGTTTAGGAGGTCCCAGCTTCGATTCTTGCCGACCGCACATTCCGATATTGACATTGGGCTTTACGTTTTTCCCTCATCGTTAGAGGAATGTTAGGTGATTTCTAACCTCATCTACTAGGGTGACTTCCTATTGCTTTTAAATTTTTCAGCTTTTTGGTACTTCACTGTCTTGTTATTCATAGCTCTTCAAGTCTGCTGGATTATTTTACTTCCATCCTGTATATGTTTGAGCTACTGGAATCATAAGTTAAATGTATATTTTGTAGATGGCCTTTATAAATTGTTCTTCATTCATATTGTGTTGTCTATACTAGATCAGAAACCATTGGTATATACAAATATTTAGTTAAGTAAACAGAATAACTCAGAAGTGAAAAGCTGCTCAAATACCTAACTTAGATAGAGTCAACATGAAAAATTCAATGCCATGGCCGGGATTTGAACCACAGATCTCCTGGTTTCCGTCCAGTCGCTCTAACCCATTGAGCTACCATGGCCAACATGCCGTCATGACATTAAATTCTCCATTTGTCTCATATATTTCCCCGGTAGACCACTAGGGACTCTCGCATTCGAGATACACCGTTTGTGGCGACTTACTTTCGTAAGTACATAAGTCCCAGGTTTCATCATTAAACTCTTATTATTTTAGTTAATTGATGGAAATTAATCATTTCTCCACACTAGACATATATAGGCATATAAGTTTTTTGATAGATAGAGTCAACATGAAAAATTCAATTCCATGGCCAGGATTTGAACCACAGATCTCCTGGTTTCCATCCAGTTGCATTGAGCTACCATGGCCAACGTGCCGTCATGTCACATTCTGAGAACCAGTCGATGGCCGGTTGAGGATGGAGGCAAAGTCTCTGAAACATGTTCTGGACAAATTTAAAAGTAAGTGTTGATTAGTGTCATTAATTGACTCCCTTTAAATTTAATTTGACCCTCCATTGGTGCCTAGAGGACTTTGAGACGACTACGTTTATTTGAACCTTATAACTTTCCAATGAACGCTCCAAGCAATTGTCTGACTCAGAAATCTACATATTTTTACACCTCCTGGCATAGGCGTTGGCTTGGGGACAAGGCATTTTGTCCCCCCCCCCCCCCCCCCCCCCCAATTTAAAATGCTAGAGGCATCGCCTCCCGCAATGTTCTGGTTAGTATTAAAATTTGAAAATACAATGGAAAGTAATTAAATTTATTTACTTTAATGTTATTATAATACATTTTAAAGTGGTTATGATTATTTGTATTGCAAAACATTCATCAGTCAGTCAACAGTCATTCTTATTGGAACAAATTTCTCAACAATAGCATTGTAACAAACTGCTCATATTTTGAGAGATGCCGCAGCACGGTCCCATTGTTAACACTGAATCTTTTAATTGCTTTACAGTTGGAGGGCAGTCTTTCTTTGTTTTGATGTGTCAGCGTGACATGGAAATCAAACAAATTTCATGTAGTGCGGCATATAAAATTTAGTCTATTCATTGTCAGTGCAGTGCTAAAGGTCCAGTGGGCTACGCGATAAGTTAAAATGGATAAATTTGTAATTCGAAGGAAAAATGCTAGCACAGTAAATGTAAGTGATGGTGATCAACCTAGTACAAGTTCCAGTGGCATGATGTATGATAGTGACATTGAGGCAGAGGTTGTGATAGTGCCAAATGAAGAATCTATTAAGGCAAAGAAAAGTTATCGTAAGCATGGAAACAATCCGTCTTGGACCCAGCAGTTTCCATGTGTTGAATATAGTAAGGTAAAAGATGTGATTTTTTGCAAAACTTGTACTTGTACTTTCTAATAGAAGCGTCTTCAGCAGTCTTCCTTTGTTATTTGTGATCTCTTGTAGTAGGTTGATATGATTTGCATTCAGGTCTCCTGCAACTATTAAGTTGGTATACGTCCTGTGCATGCATTTTATTAAGTGACACTGAAGCTTGCCGTTTGTGTATATAGTTGCCCCGTAGAATTTTATCTTTTGGATGCAGATCCTGATTATGAGGGCTTCTTGTTTCTCGTAGGCCTGCGGGATCTTGATCAGTTCAGGATTCAGTTCTGGCCTCACGAGGATGGCCACACCTCCTCCCGGTGTGTCTGGTCTGTCTCTCCGATAGCATGTGTAGGACTGTAGCTCAAACTTCTTAAAAGGTTTCACTTTTGTCTTGTTTAGTGTGATAATGTCTGGTTTTATTTGCTGGATCAATTCTTGTAGTTCTTCTCTTTTGTTTCCAAGCCCATTAATATTCAGATGTAGGATTTTTAGGCTCTGGTGTGTGTTGTTTGTTTTCTCCCCGGCACATTTTTTATGCCCTTCCGGTTCGAGGGCGCTGCTGTCTTGTTGTTTGGGCTTTCCGCCGTTCCTCTCTGGGGGCGCTGCGGTGCCCGAGGCTTCTTGGGTGGCTCCTTCGAACCGGGAGAGGAGTGTGTGTGCCTGGTTGGTGTCGCGTGGGCGTTTCTTAGGTTAAGTGCTCCAATTCGGGTTTCCCGATTTTTCTCTTAGGTTTTTTTTTTTCATAATTGGTCTTTTGGTGAGCGGTGTAATTTTATGGGGCTCTTTCTCCCAGATTGGGGACCAGAAGTATATAGTTACCTTTATCTGTCTGGTTGGTCTATGCAAAGTGTAGCAAAAAGAACAAACGAGAAAATAAATCCATGTTAAGGTTCTGATAAAGGCGTATGATTTTAATTTAATCCCATGACCCTGGGTTGGCCCGCACAAATTGGTAGCAGAGCGTGGTTCATTTGACGCTTGGCTCTCGGCTTGGTTTCCGCACGTTCGTGTTAGTTGCTTTTGACGTTCTTTGTGCCTACTACTGTATCCTGTGGCAGTTAGGAATGGCGACTTCCTTAGTAAATGTTGACCGCTTGCATAAAGGTGAGCTGATTTTTGAGTTGTTAATTCGTGGTGGGCAGGTCTCTCCTGCGGCCGACTGGTCGGCCATATTAGACGCATTGCGTCTTGTCAAGGACAAACCGTTCATTGCTTTACCTGATAAGCATGATTTATTTGCCAATTCCCCTCAAGTGTGTTCTGAAGCGCTTTTAGAGTTGGGTGAGGTTATCCAAGATTTCGAGCTCGAGGGCTCCCCTTCAAGAGCACAGCAGGTTCTTTTATTGGCGCGCATCCAGCATTATATCAACAGGTTAGATTATCTCATTACCTATTTTCCGCGTTCCGAGGTTTTACCTCGTGTTAAGACACTCAAACAAAATTTTGAGGCGCTCCTCGAGAAATTTAACGCCATGGCTCGTCAAGGGGTGAAGACGCTAAGCTGTATTTTCCGGAGACCTCGTCTTCCCCGGCTGTGAGTCCCGTAGCTTCTCTTTCGATGCCATTTCGTGCCTTAAAAATCATACACCCTTTACAACAGTTGGTGGAGGCAGTGGATATGTTCGAGGTGTCGGATGTGCAGTCGGCTTTCACGTTTTTGAAATTCCTAGTAAAGCTTAACAAGGTAGCCATGGTGCACTCGGTTTCTTCCGATTTAACCATGCAGGCAGTTGCGACCAAGGTCAAAGGTGTAGTTTTGAATCTTTTGCTTAGAGCAAGGCAATCAGCTGACCCTTTAAGTACTTTTCATGCTTTGGTTTTGGAATTCTTTATCCCGCGTCGTGAATCGTTAAAATTATTGCAAGACCATTATTTACGACCTCAAGGTCTGGCCGAACCGTTTGTCCAGTATATGGAACGGGTCAGAGACGTGGCCTTGGCCTTACGTCTCCCAGATACGGAGCAGGCAGTTTGTGATGTCATCATTTTGGGTTTGAATCCCGAAGCTCGCTCCAGTCTTGTTTTCGCGACACGCCCTAATACGTTCACAGCATTGGAATCTTTAGTGCCCCTGCTTAATGAGTGTTCTTCTGTAGATCGATCTCGCTTAGGTGAAGTGTTGAATTCACCTCCCCCACCACGAGCGAATCGTGGAGATGGTTTAACACCCGGCGTCCGACCTGGGTCATCACCTCACGGGCCCCGGGTAAGATGCTACCGTTGTCAGGAGGTAGGACATATAGTTAAGAACTGTAGTTTTCCCCGCCCAACGGGCATGGACCTTTCGAAATCTGGACGTGATAGTCGTTTCCGGCAGCGCCCTATTTGACGCCAGAAGTTGCATGCCATGAGCGCGAGTTTGGCTTCATCACGGCGCATTTTGGCTCTACCCCATTCTATTAAACCTCTTGTGCAGGTTGTTGTCGGTAAGGTGAGCGTTTTAGCCCTCCTTGATTCCGGTAGCTCATTTTCTCTCATTAATCAAGTATATTTTCGCAATACATTGGCGCCTTCGTGTCCCAAGGAGGTGAGCTGTCAGGTGCAATGTTTGGCAGTTAATGGTCAGTCCTTTAACGTGTCTAGCAAGGTTAGGTGTACTATCCGCTTTCCTAAGTTCACTTGGAAACATGAGTGCTATTTGGTCCCTGATCTACCCTATTCTGTAATCTTGGGGGCCGATTTTATGTCACGCTCCCGTTTATGTTTAGATTTTGCGAAGAAACAAGCCACTTTCGGGTTCGCGACTGGAAGTAGTGTACCTTTTCAGGAGAAACTATACGACGTTCCACCTCGTCCTCGTCTAGGTAACGTCACGCTATTAGACGAGCGTGAGGCAGATATTTCCTTGTCTCATTTGACTCATCAACAAGCCGCAGTGGTGGAAGGGTTGGTTCAGGAATTTTCCTCCTTGTTTTCCGACCGATTGGGTGTTACTCATCTTATTACCTACGATATTCAGCTGACTGACCCGTCCCCTGTTAAGCTTTCTCCGTACCGGCTGACACCACCCAAAATGGCCATTTTGAAGGCTAAAATCAATGATATGTTGGTTAAGGGTATCACTAGACCTTCCACTTCGTCTTATAGTAGCCTGGTTTTCTTAGTTCCTAAGGATGACAGTGATTTCCGTCCTGTCGTGGATTATCGCCAACTCAATAAAAAAATACTTATTGAATCTACTCCCATGCCAGACCTCCATACTGCCGCCCATCACTTTGCTGGTGCACGCGTGTTTATGACTCTGGATTTAAACAGCGCCTATCATCAGATTCCTTTGTCGGATGAATGTAAACACGTGACTGCTTTTTCATCTCCGTGGAGATTGTATGAGTTTAATAGGATTCCCTTTGGGATTGCTACCGGTGCGCAGGTACTTTTCCGTCTCTTGGACAATTTGTTTTCTGACATTAAATTTAAATTTCTTTGCCACTATTTAGACGACCTAGTAGTGTACTCTCCTGATTTTGATTCCCATATCTTACATTTACGTGAGGTGTTTGATCGCTTACAGAAGGCTGGCCTCACGGTTGAAAGGTCTAAAGTGAAGTTTGCTACCACAGAGATTTCTTTCTTGGGTCATTGGGTGTCGCCCGCCGGCATTACTATTGATTTAGAACGCACCAAAGCCGTGCGCAATTTTCCACCCCCTAAGAACTTACGTGCATTGGCTCGTTTTGTTGGTATGGTGAATTTCTTTTCCAAGTTTATTCCTTCCTTCGCTGCCCGGGTTGAACCTTTGAATCGCCTTCGGCGTAAGGGTATTAAGTACGTCTGGGGTGACGAACAACAGCGTGCGTTCGAAGACCTTAAGTCCGCCATTTCCTCTCCTCCTGTTTTGGCGTTTCCAGATTTCAATAGAACTTTGATTCTCCAGACTGACGCTTCTAGTTATTCCCTGGCGGCGGTTCTTCTCCAGGATTTTCCGGAGGGGCGCCGTCCCATTTGCTATGCTTCGCGAACTCTATCTGAAGCTGAACGCAAGTTTTCCATCTATGAGCTCGAAACCTTGGCAGTTTTGTTTGGTCTCGATAAGTATAAACCCTACCTGGAACATGTATCTTTCATATTGGAGTGTGATAACCAGGCTCTCACGTGGACGTTAGGGACACCACGTAAAACCGGTAGGCTCGCCCGTTGGGGCGTGCGGATTGGTGCGTTTAAGTTTACACTGAGGCACATTCGTGGTTCTGATAATGTAGTTGCTGACGCCCTTACACGTATGTTTTCTGAGGAACTGCCCCTGTTACCATCTTCGGGGACGGTTTCTGGCTCTAACGCCTGTCTGTCGTTCCCCAAAATGTGTACCAGCATCGCTGAACATCCCCTTTGGCGAATATGTGGTCCTTAAATGATCTACTTCCTCAGACCTTTTCTCCCGAAACTATTAGACAGAACTGGAGGAGAGCTTTTAATAATTTAAAACGTGCGCATGAGCTCATCAAAAGGCGTTATGAAGAAAATAGAAAACCCCCTCCTTTCGCGGTCGGTCAACTGGTTATGTGTAAATCTTTCCCTATAAGTTCGCGTAAGGACGCTTTTGCTGCCAAATTAGCTCTGCGTTACTCTGGCCCCTATGAGATCATTAACATTTTTAAGGGCGTGTCCGTTACTCTGGAGCACTGTAAAACCCATGAAATGCGTCGAGCTCACATCACTCAGCTAAAACCGTGCCCTGACGCTATGATTTGATGTCTGTTTTGGCTTTGCACTGTTTGTTTTGGCATTTCAGTGTCTGTTTACGTTGCCGTGTTTGTTTTGCTTCTGTGCCCTTGACCTCGAGGCACGGTTGTGTTGTGTTGTGTGGCGCTCGCGTGGCATGCTGCCAATGCATGTACTCACTTTTTCCTTCCTCTCTCTCTCTCTCTCTATGCCGGCATATCTCTCTCTTTCTTTTTCTTTCTGTGTGCGTGTTTTTCTTATGTGTGAGTGTTATTTAAAAAAAAAAGTTGTTGGGTACCCATGATTGTGTGTTAGTTACTTGTTTATATATGTATGGGTGTATGTGTATATATACAATGTTTCCAATTATGTTGATGTGCTTAATATTGTCTAAAGGTATTTTTTCTTTATTGTTAAAATTTGGATTATTGTTTTGCTGAAAATATTTATTACTTGGAAAGTGTCTATTAGTATTGGCCACTTCAATGGTATTTATCCTTATTGTTATTTATTTAAAGATATTTATTGCTGTTACTCGTTTTAAAATATTCATTACCTGGAAAGTGTTTATTAGTATTGGTCACTTCAATGGTATTTATCCTTATTGTATTTATTTAAAGAGATTTATTGCTGTTACTCGTTTTAAAATATTTATTACTTGTCCTTCAAAGATATTTCTGCCCCTTATGACCTAAAAATATTTTACAAATTTGGCTGGTTAATATTCTTAGGTTACCACTTCTGCTTCTGGTTCCGTTTCTGGCTTTTGTTTTATGTTTCAGCCTCCTCACCTCCTTCCGTGATCCTTGCCTGTTCTGCCATCCTTGATTTTTCCGCCTCGTGCCAGTCCCACCCGGCGGATCCGGTGTGACAGTGACCTTCACGTTTGACACGCTTTTTCACTACCTCGGGAGAGTCGCCACGTGGGAGCTAGCTTCGCTTCTACTTCTTCGACTTCAAGCCACGTCATCCGTCTTTGCTTTGGTCACCCTTCCGTGACCTACCTGGCTGTTGTAAGGCGTTCAGAGGACTAACCTGCTGCCCTTTGGTAACGTTTTGCCTCTGTTCACTTCTGCTCCTGAAAGACTTGCTGTCAGTGTTGTGCTCTCTACATCACGACTGTGTGTGTGAAAAGGGACAGTGTTCTCAGTGTAAGAGTGACGTATGGTATGTCATGGTTGTGAGGGTGAAAAAAAAAAAAAGGAAACTCAGTTTCACACCTGCTCTCTACGTCATGACTGTGTGTGCAAAAAAGAGACAGTGTTCTCCGTGTAAGAGTGACGTATGGTATGTCACAGCTGTGAAGGTGGAAAAAATGAACTAGTGTATGCAATACTCATACTCATTGCTACCCAGGGCAGACTTTCTATGATGTTTGGTGCTCGTCCGACTCTCCTAGGGTTTCCTTCTTCGGGCTTCATCATTCCGGGGTCTGGGATGGCCTTCTTCCTTTCCTTGGTTTCTTTCAGTCTTTCCTTTCTTTCCGTTTGGCTTCTCCACCCTGTGCTTCCGATGGGGAGGGGGTGTTTGTGCCGTTTGTTTTCTCCCCGGCACATTTTTGATGCCCTTCCGGTTCGAGGGCGCTGCTGTCTTGTTGTTTTGGGCTTTCCGCCGTTCCTCTCTGGGGGCGCTGCGGTGCCCGAGGCTTCTTGGGTGGCTCCTTCGAACCGGGAGAGGAGTGTGTGTGCCTGGTTGGTGTCGCGTGGGCGTTTCTTAGGGTAAGTGCTCCAATTCGGGTTTCCCGATTTTTCTCTTAGGTTTTTTTTTTTTTTTTTTCATAATTGGTCTTTTGGTGAGCGGTGTAATTTTATGGGGCTCTTTCTCCCAGATTGGGGACCAGAAGTATATAGTTACCTTTATCTGTCTGGTTGGTCTATGCAAAGTGTAGCAAAAAGAACAAACGAGAAAATAAATCCATGTTAAGGTTCTGATAAAGGCGTATGATTTTAATTTAGTCCCATGACCCTGGGTTGGCCTGCACAGGTGTACTTACTGTAAGTTTTATACTGCCCATGGTTGATGTATTTAACTCCACTTTGTAAGTATTGTGGTTTGGCTATAAGGTTTTAGTTTTTCGAAGTTTTAGCTATGGTGACAATGACAGCCAGCTGGTCTCCCAGTCTGTATGTGTTGAGGCCTGTTAAGCGTTTTTTGTATTGTGTCAGAGAGGTGGTTCAGCATTTTTTGTCAGAGTCCTGGAGGAGTTACCTTGTAGATAGCCATTGTGACCATTTTAAGCAGCCTCTCCGTAAGATTGTCGATTATGTTCTCTACATAGTCCAGTATGGTGGTATGTATTTTCCCGACTTGCTGGATTTCTTTTAGGTTTTCCTCATCGTTGCTTGTTATCTCTTTCAAGTTTTGTGTCGTTTCTTCAGCTGTTAACTTCTTTTTCTCTTGTGGGATATGACTGACATGTAACTGGGGCTAGTCATCCTGCACTTTCTTGTTGGACGTCGGAGGGTTGTCGTGTGGGAACATCTTTGTTTCAGCAGCTTCACTTATTTGCGTTGGTGGTCGTTCCTGGGAGTCTTTTTGTGGTCACATTACCATGTATTTTTGGTGTCTCCACAGTATAAACAGAAAGGGGCGCTGGTGCTTTTCTCCATGTTATGGCCATATTGTTGAAATTTCTTGCATGGTGCATGTCTTTTAGTGTGGCGGGATGGCTAGGTGTAGAAGCATTGTCGTTCAATGTAGGTGCTTTCCTATAGCAAGGTTTTTATGGTTTTGGTCTGTTGAGTTAAACTTCTGATTAGTGTCGTCTTCCGCCCATTGCTTATGATGCATGATGCCTTTGTGATTTCTGGGTATGTTTGCTTTAGACTGTCAGTAATATAGGTTGGTTAAAAATTTCGAAATGTATGAACCCGGCCATGTGGTCTAACTTAGAAAATAATATGCTGTCAATTCTTAATTTGAAAATGCGTAAGAAAACAGCCATTTTAAAACAAAAATTCATGAATCTTCAAAAGAAGCAAGAACCGTATCCACATAAAAAGCAAGATCTATTACTCTCATGTCAAAAACCTAACAATGTAACGAATCTATCCACATGCAACTTCACGGAGAAAGAAATAGATTTTCTAAACAAAGGCCTAAAAACATGTGTAGATTACACAAAAAACATTGAAAACTATATCGCGGACATTGAAATAGCGATATATAATTTGCCCGATAACAAAAAATTTACGATCAGAACACAGTGCTTAGAAACTCTAGATCATATTCAAAATGCAAATTCAAAAAGATATTCATATAAAAAATTAATCAAAAATTTAAATGAAAAACCGGTAGTCTACACAAAAGCAGACAAGGGTAACAAAATAGTAATATTGGACGAAGAAGACTATCGCAAAAAAATGGACAACCTTTTAAACGGAAAAGAATTTGTTAAACTAGAAAACAATCCATTAAAGAAAGCATGCAAATCTGTGGAATTAGCAATTAAAAACAGTAAAATCATGACTAAAAGAGATAAATTGAACAATAAAATAGACAGTCCAAAAACACCATACATATATGGTTTACCCAAAATACATAAACCTGAAATTACCCTCAGACCAATAATTAATAACATTGATGCACCCACTTACCAACTATCAAAATGGCTGGTTCAGATCTTCAGATCCTTCACAAAATTTGAAAATTTAAGTATCAAAAACTCATTTGAATTGTTAAATCTCCTGAAGGACACAAAGATCAACTCTACAGATGCTTTAGTTTCCTTTGACGTCATTTCTTTATATCCAAGTATACCGACCAATGAGCTTATTCCACTTCTCAAAAAATGGCTGGAATCAATACAAATAACACCTGAAGAAATAGAAGAACTTTCACAACTTACAGAAATTTGTATCAATCAAAATTTTTTCAGCTTTAATGGACAGATCTATAAACAAAAAACGGGCCTAGCTATGGGCAACCCATTGTCTCCCTTCTTGGCAGATTTATTCATGAGTGCTTTTGAAACACATATCACAAAAGCTTTTCCAAATTATTTCAAAGTGTGGTATCGCTATGTTGACGACATTTTTGCAATAGTACCTAAAAAACTCATACAAGATGGTCTTAAACTTTTGAATATACAAAATCCAGCTATAAAATTTACATTGGAAATAGAAGAGGATGGTGTGCTCCCCTTTTTGGACATCAAGATCAAAAAAATGAACAACAAACTCACTTTTGGTATCTACAGGAAACCGACACACACAGATAATTACATTAAGAACAACAGTTTCAACCCAAAACAACACCAACATGCCATTTTCAACAGTTTAATCTTTCGGATGATCAACTTTCCACTAAACAGAGAAGATTATCAAGAAGAATACCTACACATAAAAAAAGTAGCTATATCCAACGGTTTCAACCCAAATTTAATAGACAAAACTGTTAACAGACTCAACAAAGCTAAGAAAATAAAGGAAACCACCACCCTAGAACCTACAGGAGAAAAAGAGAAAAAACTTTTTAAAAAATTCACCTTCCACCCATCAGCCTATAACAAATTCCAAAAAATCTTCTCAAAACACAACATAACTCTTGCACCTCAAAACAGGTTTAATATCAGAAATTTGTTAAAAGGCCCTCCCAAAAATTCAATCACTACCAAAGAAAAACCAGGAATCTATGAGATCAAATGTGAAACTTGCCCTAAAATTTATATAGGAAAAACAAAAAGAAATATTAACATCAGAACTAAAGAACATATGAGAAACATTAAAAATGGTGAAACAGAAAAATCAGCAGTGGCTTTTCATTTTTTGAATACTAGACATGACATCAATTTGGAAACATCTCTAATAAAATACGTTAATCACCCCATAGACCTTTCCGTATGGGAAAAAATCTTCATTAACAAAAATCGTCATAGAGTCATGAATTTTGAAACTCCACCACCGGACATCTTTGACAAGTACATCACGCCATCTATTGACAATACGGAGAAAGAAGAAACCACTACAACTTGCACTAGTCGAGTATCAGCTGAGGATAGGAGCAAGAGCTCTTGAAACATGTCCTGTGAATAAACAGTGTGAGTGAAGCAATGTGTCAATATATTCTCGATTCAATTTTGTAATATAGGTTGGGTTGCCTTTTACCACCGCGGTTACTGTTTGCTTCATTCTGGGGCATTGTTTTCTATGGGGTTGGCTTCTGGTAGAGCGGTCATGAACCTGGCATTGCCCCCGAATTTATCTTTAATGGCTTGCTTGAATACTGTAGCATTCTGGGCGTTGTTGAACAGCAGGTGGTAGGTAAATGTTGGGTTGTTTATTCTGTCTTCAGAAGGATGATGTTGGGTTCCAGTCCATGTTTCGCCATGATTTTCTTAATGTAGTATGGTTCTCTGTATTTGTCTTCGCAGTTGACAATGTATAAAGCAAAACAGTTGTGTGGGTTGGTTGGTCAAGGTCGGTTCATGCATCGTTCAGTGTTGTGGTTTTGCAGGTTTTTGTTTAAGACGTCCGTCATCGCAGCCAGAGAGTCCGTGCTAGAGATATGTTGGTACATCTCTTCTTCGCTTCCACAGTTGGCACTGCTGTCCCTTCGGGGGAGCTGTGGCGGCTTTTCCTTCCGTGTTCTGGAAGTAGAGGGAATCTGGGATTGCTGGGTTTGGTGTTTGGTCATATTGGGTTGATAAGGAGTAGCTGCGCAATGGCACGATCGAGTGTTTATCACAGCCGAAGCTGCCGTGTGTTTCCAGGGAAACACAGGACTGAGTAGCAAGGAATAAGCACCCAGTGACAGATCGATCAGGCTACCAGGAAGGTATTTGAAAGGGTTCTTAGGTTGTTGGGTGTTCAAGCAAGTGAGATAGGTAGTCTCGCAGGTGTTGCAGTATATAGTCGCCGGGATTCCTTCAGGCAGTGATCAGAAGATCATAATATATTCTTCATTAATATAAGGAATATTATATAATATAATTAACATAATATATGTTAAAAGTAAAGTAATTATAAACATGGTAGTACAGTCAACAGCCAATACTCACACCGTGGCACAAGGTTATCTACAAAACATTGGCGACATTCTCGTCCATTGATGATGATACTTATCTAGCCCCAGTTAGTGACTCAGAGATATATCGCATCAATGTGTGTTTAAAAAGTAGTAAAAGTACTGATAATGAATGAAATATCAAATAACCTACTTAATGAATGTAACAACTTTATTACATTGGTATTAGCAAACATAATAGAGCAATAGATCTGATTTATCGTTGTCTTGGCTTGCAGATTCAGAGGATGATTTTGGTGTTTTGTTTTGTTTACTTTGCCAGATCCTGTTGCAGATAATGGCGGAAACTCATATTTCATCTGTCATTTTCCAGCTGAGAGTCAATTAGGTTCTCCTCGGTTTTGTGATCTGTCGCCGCTTGCTGGATTATTATTGGTTGATCTTTGGTGTAGAGCGTGTTATCAGTGATGTATATTTTATCCTGTATTTTTCTTTCTTGGAAAGGTTTTCTTATTACATGTAATGAGCGTTGTCATCTAATTCTAATTTCTAATTCCACACAAACAGTATTTAAAATTGTATATGGCTGGTACAGCACCTGGAGTGAATGCTTAATCATACTTGCAACATATAACACAAATACAAGCTACATATATCTTTTTTTTTAATAATACATCTCAGACAGATATACATACATAATCATATATAATTTTATTAATGATTTTACAGTCCAAATTTTGTTATTTTGGTGTAACTGTGAACACACGTGCAGGATGATATAACTTACAAAAGTATATTGTATGTCTTAATCCTAAACAAAATAATTTCATGTTTTGGAGATAAATATTAATCTTTGATGTTATCCATCATTAAAAAAAGCTAAAATCTGCAAATGTTAACCTACCTGTTTCAAATTTCTATTAATAATTGACAGGTGCTCTATAAACAAAATACCAAATTTGGAAGTTACTGAGAAATTATTTACTAATATTTTAGGTTCTATTTTACACCTTTTCAAAAGGTTCTTGTGATGAATATGTTAAAACTTTTAGGTTTCATCAAACAAACTGATAGTAAATGCTTGTCAATAACTAATTACATCCATGCCATGCATGTTTGTGACGTATTGTCATTAGATATGATAGTTTACTAAGGGTAGGATATTATTGATTTTACATTGATTTACAAGGTGACCTTTTTCATAAAGAAAGCAAGTAGGGTTGTCTGTGGAAATATACAATAATTAACTCCTTTGTAAGGTATCAAGATGCTTTCTAGGAGTTTCTCTAGGGCTTCAATATTTATGTATAATTGGCGATGAAACCTCATGATGTGGGAGAAACCTGGTATAGAGATAACTGCTCATATATACTCTTTTTCGAGTTGAGGAAAAATGCCTTTACGCACTAACCCTGGGATTGGAGTGTGGGACTCCTCTGGGGGATTGAACCGCCACCCCTACCCACTAAAAGACCTCCACCGATGAGAAGTTGAGAGTGAATCATGGCAGTACCACTATTGCACCTGCGGATTCTGAGTGAGGAGTTGATGCCCAGACTAAGAGCCCGGGCCAGGCGAGAGGTGGGTGCCAGGACGCAAGTATGACCGAGGACCTACTTACGACTTTCGATATTCAGGTGTGAGAATGGGATAACGGATACTAGCTGAGCCTCCGAATGGAGCGACGTCTTAGGTTCTAAGTTCCTCCTAGTTGTGGTCTGAAACAGAAGGACAATGTCATGAGTACTTATATGTTATAATTATTTAGTCTCAGGCTAAAGCTAATTTAATCAGTTATATACATCTATATACATATTGTTTAGTTTACCCCTGGTACTGTCCTGTTTGCAACAGGGACTTCAAGGGCCACTGTCATGTCAGTGAGTGTTGTGTACGTGTGCTAGCTAAGCCATGACTGAGGTTTAGTTAGGATGGTACTAGATTGTTGAGATATTCACAAATATCGAACTCTGGTTCTTCCAGGCCGAGTCTTCTGTCGAATAATGACAGCGGACGCTTATGTATGTCATATTGAGTATTGTAAGTTCCTAGATCGCGAATTAGTGGGTTTGGATTTTTGGTCTTCCTGTCATACAAATTGTAGCTTAACAGCTTTATGTATTCTTCAGTTGAGTGTAGTTTTAGCTCCTCTTGTATTAGATATGCCAGTGCCACTGGCGGGAGCTTTGCGATAACACACACTATCCTGTTTTGCAGTGTGTGTAATCGGTTTATGTGTATTTTTGCAGAGTACCCCCAAACGGGTGCTGCGTACATCAATATTGGTTTAATTAATGTTTTGTACAGTGTAAGGCCCATGTTGAGCTGTAGTCGGCTATTGATATTTATCAATGGGTAAAGCCTATTTAGTTGTCCATTCGCTTTGGCTCTTACATATTTATATGTTTTTTTCCAAATAAGACCTTGATACATGGTGACACCTAAGTATGTAACGTGGTCTTTCCAATCCATCCTTTCTCCACCATACGTGAGAGGTGGTTGCATATGCCTAGGATGCCTGTGTTGTATTCGTTTTGTAAAGATTATTGATTGGCATTTTCTCGAGTTAACTTTTATCCTCCATTTTTGGAACCACGGTTCTAAATCATTGAGAGCATTTTGTAGTCGTAAATGTATTACCCGCGGCTGTGTAGACTGGGTTACCAGTGCAGTGTTGTCCGCATAAATGTACTTATCTGTGCAAGTAAGATCCGGTACTTGGGTGGGCCCAAGTAAACTTCCTGAGGAACTCCGGCCTTAATGGGCTGGAGAGAGGAGGACGATTCCTCCTCAGTTACTCAGAAGCGTCTTGAACTTAAGTAGTCTTTAACTAAGGCTACTGCAGTGTCTGAAAAGTTGTATGATTTGACTTTATATATGAGGCCTTTATGCCATACTTTCTCGAATGCAGGTTCATTATCTAAGAATATGGCACCTGTTGATTTATTTGTGTTGAATCCTTTGAATATAGCTTCTGTAAGGCGCAGAAGTTGTTGGGTTGTTGAGTGTTTTGATCTGAACCCAAACTGTTCGGGAATAAGAATGTTATTCTTGATTATATGTGTGTTTATTTGCTTCAGAATAATTTTTTCCAGTACTTTCCCAAGCGTATTGAGTAGGCTAATGGGCCTGTAGCTTGTAGCAAGCGATATGTTTTTGTGTGGTTTTGGAAGCATTACTATATTAGCTTCCTTGCACTGTGGTGGAAATTTGCCATTATTTAAAGTATAGTTGTAAATTTTTGCGAACAGCATCAGTGCTCTATGCGGGAGATTTTTTAGACCTATATTTGGTATCTTATCTGGTCCTGGGGCCTTCCTGTTTGGAAGGTGCCTAATGATCCAATTTATCTCCCCAGGGTTTGTCTTTCGCATTTTGTTGTGAGTGGTGTAGTTCGTTTCATAGACTCAGTAGATGATGCTATATTTAAACCTAGTTTTAGTAGGCTTTTTTCTCTGGACTTGTTTGGGATAACAGGACGCACATTGTAATTTACGTACTCCAACGTCAAGTCATATCGGACAATGAATGAAATGGGTTGCTCTGTTATGATAATACATGATTGTATCCAAGAAGTCCTTAGCCTTTTTGCTAATACAACTCTTATCTAGCTTAATCCATGTCTCCATACTCAAAAGATACTTAAAATAGTGTATATTCTGTTGACTGACAAATCGCTTGAGAATGGGTTTATTTTCCTTGGTGGATACTTGTTTGTTCTGTTCCAGCACATCCAAGGTTAAAAATATGGTGTGATCAGAAATTCCTGTACTGATATTACTTGTTGCACAGTTGGTTGCAACTAACAAAAATCTGATCTAAACATGTTTCTGAGGAACAAGAAATGTGTGTTGCATTCTGAATTAGCTGCTTAAGATTATGGGAGGCAGTAATTAGAAATTTAGTTCTTATACAGGAATATACTAAAAAAATCAACGTTACAGTCTCCACATATAATCATGGGGAGTTTTATGTTCTGTAAGTTACCCAGCATCCTTTCAAGCTTATTAAGAAAGGTATCAATAGTGCCATCAAGAGATCTGTATATACAGGTAACAGTTGTAGGTATACCCCTACAAGTATAGGATAAGTATACCCCTACCTAACATCTGCGCAGCAGCAAAACAGCTAGCAACCCTGATGGCGAAAAGAGAAGTACAACTAGATTTCTATGGCACAGGAGCCAAGATATCCAATTATGACAAAGGCAAACTTCGAAATGAGATATGTCATCACAAAATTGGCAGGCTACGTATTTTATTACCTAATTTGTAAAAACACACGCTTCCATGAACCAAATATAGACTGTGGGTGTATGTTACGTGACAAACCATGCGATAGATAGATGTACAAAAAGAACAAAGACAGTTTGTGAATATGCTAACATGTAAACAAATGTAAACTAACTCCCAGTTATGGCCATTAGGCTGCAATTTGCTTAATAAATATAAATACAGAATTCCTCTGGTGCTGTAAAGAAGAAAACTTTTCTGAGCAAACAAATTTGCATTTAAGAGTGAGTGTGTGTGTGTGTGTGTGTGTGTGTGTGTGTGTGTGTGTGTGTGTGTGTGTGTGTGTGTGTGCGTGCGTGTGTGTGTGTTTTTTTTTTTTTTTTTTGAGTTTTACATTCAAGTTTTAAAATCTTTACTTTATTTTTATAATTAATTTACTTTGATGGTTAATTTAGAAGTTATTCATTATCATTTTTTGTAGTATTCAAATGTTGTTTGTATTATTACTCAGTTGCATATATATCAGATGCAGGGCAGAATATATACATAAAATTAGTTGCTATATTTCATTGTGTATTATATATTTTGACAACAAGTAAGTGCTTTGAGCAGAATGCAGCTCTAAATAGAAGTGTCTTAGGCACAGTGTTCTATGACTCAAAGGCAGAACATGTCACAGAGCAAGGAAAACAAACCGATATTCTTTTCCTGTTGGGATGTAACAGCTTTATATCTCACTTACTATATGTAATTTCTTTAATGTAATAAATAGATACTTCTTAAATTAGCATTTGCCTCTCATTTTCCAGCTTAAGAGGTGCATTTTTTCCTTGCTTAAAGGATTGCAGCACTTCAAAATATCAAACAGAATGTAAAAAATCATTATAAATATAAGCGTACCACTTGTACCTTCAAAATATCGCTATTGAGTACACTTTTCCAGAAAATACACTGCAGTAGCAACCCTTTTACTGTGAGTCTGGGCAGCCACTTTAAATTTAAATTTTTGTCCTCTTCTATTTTAATGTCTGATTTTCAGATTGTTAGCTAGACCTTCCTTCTGCAGTTCAACAAGACTTTCAAAGTATCTCCAGAGAACCAAGCGGGATTGCTTAGGCGGTTTCGTCTGTGGCCCATATTCGGGAGGTCCGAGTTCAATTCCCTTGGCTGGCCTACCTAACCCATGGGCTTTTTCCAAGGGTTTTCCCAGGTCACCAGGCAAAAGCTGGTTAGGTTAATTATATCCCCTGAATTTCCTGTCCCTCACATCATCTCTCATATGATGGTCTCTTTCAGGATAAAGTGTCTGGTGGGGTCTTGGCACTGGCTCATGCCATTGTTAATAATGGGTCGCATGCTGTTGTCTGTCTTGTGGATCTTAGATAGGTAGTATAATTTTGGCAAATTAGGGTTGTTTACAATTATGCTGTTTTTCATCTTATCTGGCACTATGGTATTTTCTTTATTTGCTTTTCTGGTGATTTCTATGCATTTCTTTAACAGGTTTTTTGTTAGGGTTTTATATTCTGGATTTTGTAGTTGTTCGACTCGCTGGTTGTAATCATTTTGGTCCATAATGGCTACCTTGTTTGCTTTGTCTGCTTTCAGATATAAAACTGGTTTTTGGTTAAATTTTTGAATAATTTGTTTATAAATCCTTTCATGGAAGTGTTGAAAACAGTGTTGTTGTATAAATTAAATTAATTGGGAGTCGATTAATGACACAAAACAACACTTACTTTTAAATTTTCCCGGAACTAGTTTCTGAGGCCTTCCCTCTATCTTCAGCCGGACATCGACTGGTTCTCATTGGTGTAGCTGGCAATATTTTGTCATCGGTCTCCTCTGGTGGCGGTTCGAGGAACTTGCTGAACAAATCTTTCTGGGGGATGTCGAAATTGAATACTTTGTTCCTATTTTTTGAAATAAAGATTTGTTCCCATGTGGACAGTTCTTCTTTTCCTGTTGTATGTTTTAGTAATTTTGGTTCTGGATTTATGTTGTGGTTTTTTTCCCAAAAATGCATGGCAACTGCTGATTTTTCTAATTGTTTGTATTTTATGTTCCTAAAGTGTTCCTTTGCTCTTGTTTCTAAATTTATTTTGGTTTTTCCAATATAAATTTGACTACAGTCACAGCATTCAATTTGATATATACCAGATTTTTTGTTAGATGGAATGGCATCTTTGATGTTTGAGCAAATTAGGTTTTTTAAGGAGTAATGGTTCACTGGAGCTAGTTGAATGTTTTGTTTTTTGAAGACTTTTTTGAATTTATCAAAGGCCCATGCATGGTAAGTGAATTTTTTGAAGATCATTTTAGTTTCTGTAGCTGAGAGGGTTGTGGTTTCCTTTAGTAGTTTCTTCTTATTTGCTAAGTTCACTTAAAAGTAAGTGTTGTTTTGTGTCATTAATCGACTCCCAATTAATTTAATTTGTTTATAGTTATGTTCCTGTCTGAATGTCATCCCCTTGAGAATTTCTGAGCATTTTGATCTTACTAATGTTTTTTCGCTACCATTTTCCAAAAAGTTAGAGGTTATGGTGATGTCAGCAATATAAGTGTCTAAATTGCCCGAGTTGCCGACACACATTTGAAAACCTTTGTTTAAAAATTGTAATTCTTTTTTGGTGTCACAGAAACACCAGACAATGTAGTCAACATCTCATCCCGAACTTTCATTGAAAAAGAATTACAATTTTTAAACAAAGGTTTTAAAACATGTGTCGAGAACTCAGGCAATTTAAACGATCATATCGCTGACGTCACCATAACCTCTAACTTTTTGGAAAAGGGTAGCGAAAAAACATTAGTGAAATCAAAATGCTTAGAAGTTCTCAAGGGTTGTCAGACAGGGACATAACTATAAACAAATTATTTGAACATTGAACCAAAAACCAGTTTTATATCTGAAAGCAGACAAAGGAAACACGGTACTCATTATGGACCAAAATGATAACAACCGGTGAGTCGAACAACTACTACAAAATCCAGAATATTTAACCCTAACAAAAAACCTGTTAAAGAAATACATAGAAACAACCAAAAAAGCAATTAAAAAACATACCATAGTGCCAGATAATATGAAAAACTGCACAATTGTAAACAACCCTAATTTGCCAAAATTATACTGCCTACCTAAGATCCACAAGACAGACAACAGCATGCGACCCATTATTAACAATATTGATACCCCGACCTACAAACTGGCAAAATGGTTGGTGGAAGAATTTGACAAGTTTGAATCTCTAAGCATAAAGAATTTATTTTATTTGGTAAAGAACATTGAAAACATGGTTATAAAAACTGGAGAGGTGATGGTATCCTTCGACTTCAGATCTCTATTCACGAGCATACCAGTAGAAAAAATTCCAATACTGATGGAAGTCTGGTTATCCAAAAGCAACGTTGCGGATGATAAAATAGAGGAATAAATTAACCATCCTATGTATTGAACAAAACAGCTTCACGTTCTCCACCAAGATTTTCCAACAAACAGCAGGCTTCGCCATTTGTAACCCTCTTTCACCATTACTAGCTAATCTGTTCATGAGTAACTTGGAAACACACATTACTTAAGCCTTTCCACATATTTTCAAGTGTTGGCATAGATATGTCGACAATGTGTTTGGTATAGTTCCTAGAAGACTAACTGAGGATGCTATAAAGTTGCTAAACCTACAAGAAAAATCCATAGTTTTCACCATTTAAGTAGAACAGGATGGATGTCTACCTTTTCTAGATTTGAAAATCATAACACCAACAGGATTAAAATTCGGAATATACAGAAAAGCAACACATGTTCACAATTACATTAAATGTAACCCATTTAACCCATCACAACATCAATATGCAGTCTTCCATAGTTTGGTTCACAGATTAATCAACATTCCACTAACAGAAACAGAATATGAACAGGAGTACACTCATATACACCAGGTTGTCAAATTGAACAACTATAACACAAATTTTATCAAAAAGTTGATCTACAGACACAAAGGAAACAAAAACTTAAAGGACATTTTACATTAAAAAACTAGAAAACCCAAACATCAGATGTGGCACATTTACATTTCATCCAAAATACTTCAAAAAATTTGAAAAGATATTTAAGAGCTTCAACATAAAATTAGCTCCTCAGAACAAACACAACATCCACAACTTACTAAACCACCCTCTAAAAAACAGCACACCAAAAACTCAATTATCAGGCATTTACCAAATGAGCTGCCAGGATTGCGACAAGATATACATTGGGAAGACCAAAAGGAATCTAGGAACAAGAATGAAAGAACACTTCAGGAATATTAAATTGAAACACATGGACAAGTCGGCCGTGGCACATCACTTTTGGTCTGTGAATCACAACATAAAGCAAGAAATAGAACTGATTAAACAGGCAAAGAAACCTCTAGAACTGCAGATTTGGGAAAATATATTTATTATGAAGAAACAGGACCTCTTGATGAATTTTGAAATTCCCGCCGTAGATGACATCATCAAACTTACCAGAACATTGGATGGCAGCACGACACCAAACCAGATGCAGACACTGGGTGCATCATCAGTCAATCACAGAACTGAGGATAGGGAAGAAGTTCCCAGAAACTAGTCTTCATTAAAAACTTGTAAGTGGAGAAAAGTATATACAAGATTGACTCACTTGCCTAATTTTACTAATGATTTAGTTGACTGATAATCTGTTGCAAATTCATTAATGATTTCAGCTAATTTAGTTTCTCGATCTGGCTTCTGTTTCTTCCATGTTTGCTGAAGTATCCCACTGAAATATGTATAGCCATGCTTGGCTGCTCTCACACTACTCAAGGAAATCTGTACGAACTTCCTAGCTCTGCTCATAACTCACCTGGCGTTGCGGTAGAGGTTGCAGGAGAAGAGAACAATTGTTTGGCTATTTCATTCACAGAGTTGGAGATTGCACTAGATGAAGTTGTTGGCTGGAACAATTATAACATTTGTTAGCGACACTTTGAAAAAAATCAGTGAAATTTAATAAACACCTGGAAAAATGCAAAAATTGCTATATAAGTACCGGCAATTAGTTGTCAATTTGTATGGACTTTGCTGAACACAATACTGTAATTCACATTCCAATTTTAAATGTGGTTTTTCTGAAAAGGTTCTTTTCTGTATTTTTTATTACTTAAAATGCTCCACATATCCCAATTAACTTATTATGTTCAGCAAAACTTTTGTAATCATTTCTTACATTCACAATTCCAATTCTGAAATTCTACAGTAATGATTACTCTCTTTTTACTTTTCCTATTGCATATTGAAAGTAAGATGGGGAAGTATTGAATTCCACCTAAAAATTTAATATCAAGATTTTACCAGAAATTCAAGTTTTGAGACAACTTGAATCTCAACAACAATAACAAACATTTTTAAAAACAAGTCTGTGTGTTAGTTAAATACCAAATTTTCTTATTATTTTAGTTAATCGATGGAAATTAATCATTTCTTCACACTAACCGAATATAAGCTAAGGTATTATACAAATATAACAATTTGTAACAAAAGCTTCACTTAAGAAAATGGTGTTAATTCTTCTTTCCAATTGATATCGATTTCATGAACTCTTGTCCGCATCTCATCAATATCATCAATATCTCATCTCATCTATATCAATTAGAAAGAAGAATTAACACCATTTTCGCAAGTTAACTGAAGCTTTTGTTACAAATTGTTATATTTGTATAATATTCATTGTTTCACTGTAGCTAGGTTCATTTTCTATGTAATTGGCTAAGGTTTTTCATGTTGACTCTACCGAATTTCCTATTTAAGTTCATCTTCTCAGCACGCAACTTGAAGATTTCCAGGAAAATCCCCAACTTAATGTTCTTACTATCGTAAGTACTTAAATCCCAGGCTTCATCATTAAACTCTTATTATTTAAGTTAATTGATGGATATTTATCATTTCTTCACACTAGCCGCATATAGGCTAAGGTTTTGGATAGATACGAGAGCCCCTAGTGGTTTACCAGGAACTATATATATGAGTCAATTGGAAAATTTTATGTCAGGACGGCACATTGGCCATGGTAGCTCAATGGGCAAGAGCAACTGGACAGAAACCAGGAGATCCATGGTTCAAATACCGGTCATGGCATTGAATTTTTCATGTTGACTCTATTGAAAACATTAGCCTATATATGGCTAGTGTGAAGAAATGATTAATTTCCATCAATTAACTTAAACCATAAATGTTATTACGTTAGATTTGATATATGACCTACCTTAGTACAAGGGTGCCAATGTAGGGGATAAAAAGGTTTAACCAGATTTGTTCTTCTGTTTGTCTGCTGTCCAAGGAAATCTTTATCTCTAGCTTAGTAGGAGGTAAAAGTTTGCTTGACTCAAGGAGTATTTTGAAGTAACACAAATTAAATTCAATACAAAAATCTTAATACATCTGAAACAACTGCAGATATCCAACTGAAAGTGTAAATTGTGGATTTTTAGATTTTTTACGGGTGCACTACCTTAATAAATCAGTTCCTACAAGTGCTTTCATTTGCTTGGTTTACAATGCTGCAAAGTAAACAAATTGAAGCTATCTTTAAAAGTGGATGTAAAAGAATTTTGAGCTGTGATTAAATGCTTTGTACTAAATGTACAAATTAAGAAAGAAAGTGAATTCCATTTTGGAAGATTTTTCATTATAAATTTCTGAAGTGAAGGAACAGGCTGTATAGTTTAACATTTATGATGACAAAATTTCAAATTGTCCCAGCAATTGCTTCTCGTAAAGAAGACATTGCAAAAATATTGTGTGTTAAATTATAGAAAAATCAAGGTATATGTTCACGGTTAAAAAGACAGACAGAGACATCAGGCGCCTAAAACCTCCATTTCCAGTGAAGGCTTGATATGAATATTTTGTGTGGAACACAATGCTTCCTTTGCCTGCTACAGTCCATCAGATGTAAACAAAAGCATGTGCTTCTCTTGTCACACTCTCTATGGTAAAGTAAGTTGCGCAATTATGATAAGAACAGAGGAATATATAAACTAACTTAAGATATTACAAAATATAATTTTGTTCATGTTGTTTGCCACTATGCTAATGTTGAAAGCATCTTACATGGCAATTGCTATATTATTGTCTTGGACATTTATGGGGGGCATAAAAATCCTTAGCATTGCTTCCTTTGAAAAGGAAGTACAGCTAATGGTCTGTGCTGTAGATTTACAGCACATGAAAAGAACCTCAAGCCTGATAAAAAGGCCTCTGAGTAAAATTAAACAGTCTTTAAGGCCAGATATAAAATGGGACACTAAGAACCATAGTTATTAAGTGCAAGATGGCGGAACAACAGCAGCACTATAAAATGAAGCTCCGTAATTTTGGAGTAATAAACCAAAAAAACATCGAAAATACGCAATATGGTGATTACAACAAAAGCAAAAACTACAAATGTGCCTGCAGAAGTGAAGATACGGTGGAAAACACAATGGAGAGACAAAAAGCAACAAAATACTGGGATCAGCAGATGAAGCATGAAACGAGACATGTGGACGCAGCTGAAGAAAACATATCATCACTGCAGCTGATAATTACGATCCTTACAAGGGATCTACAGGACGCAAAAAAACAAATTCTACAACTAAAAGAAGAAAAAGTAGATTTGGAAAACAAGATTAAAGAAAAGGAAAGCATAATCTGGGAGAGTGCAACATCGAGACGGAAAGCAACGCCGTGTGAAGCTACACCAAAACAAACAGTACAAACAAAAAATCGCTTCAGCTATTTAGAAGAGTTAGAAGATACAAATCAGGAAACTTCAGTGGTTAGAGATGGAACGAATGCAAGAGAAAAAGCATCAATGTACAGATGGAACAAACGAGAAGAAATGAAAAACAAAGTGAAAGTGTCGTTAAAACAAGATGTGGTTGTGATGGGCGATTCCATAATTAAACACGTGGATTTACGGGGAACAGCAGAAGTGAAAGTGTTTAGAGGCATTAGGACCAATCAACTAGAAGACCAAATTGACCAAAAAAGGGCAGGTATTCAAAAAAATCCCGAACTTATATACTTACACGTGGGTACAAATGACCTCAAACAAGCCACCTGCTCCGAAGAGGTTATGGGAGATTTATATAGTGCAACTAAGTGTATTAAGCGTATGTACCCTAAAACATTAATTATTATAAATGGCGTAATCAAAAGGAGGGATATAAATTTTAACTTTACAAATAGTGTAAATCAAAATCTTCGTTGGATGTGTGAACAACTGAAGTGTGTTTTTGTAGACATAGACAAGCAGATTGGAAGTGATTGTATTGGAAGAGACGGGCTGCACTTAAACAGAAAAGGTTCTTCTAAGCTAGGAAGAATAATGAAAAATGTAATTAACCTATGTAAAGTTCAGGGAAACTAAGCAAGAGAAGTGTAAATAGCATATTAAATACAAGTGAAATAGGTACACAAGTACAAGGAGATAAGGTACAGGTTAGTACTAACCTAAATTTACAAAATCGTTTTAATTATAAAAAACACACAGTAACAAAAAGTAAGTTCAAACAAAAGCATTTTAAAATACTTCATCAGAATATTCAAAGCATTGCAAACAAAAGGGCATTAATTGAACAACACATACTAACTATGCAATTAGATGTAATAATTTTTTCTGAACACGGACTTAAGATTGAAGAAATAAATGTAAATAGTTATGAAAATTATACTTTAGGTACCAGTTTTTGCAGAGCAGAACATAAAAGTGGCGGAGTTGCAATTTATGTTCGAAATGGGCTAAAATATAAAGAAATTGACTGCAAAAAATATAGTGTAGAAATGTGTTGTGAGTTAGCCGCAATTGAGGTTAAGTTAGAAAAGAAAAACTTTATAATATTAGGGGTGTATAGTCCACCAATTGCAAACAAAAAGGATTTCTTTAAAACTCTAGAAGACTGTTTATATAGCATAGCAAAAAACAAACATATAATTGTGCTCGGGGACATCAATATAGATGTACTTATAGTAAGTAAAAAGAAAGGTCTGTTACTAGAATTACTAGAAAGAAGCAATTTAACATTAATTAAAACAGAACCCACAAGGGTAACCAATCATTCCTCAACCTGTGTCGATCACATATACACAAATTTAAAGCCAGAAGAGTTGTGTAGCAAAATTGTGAAAATGGGAATTAGTGATCATTATGGCCAACTAATCGAAACTAAAATGCTAGGTAAACAAAAAAAAGGAAGCAAATAATAAAATAGAAACTAAAAGGATAGTAAATAAAATTACACTAGAAGCTCTAAGAAAAAATCTACAAGCAATAAAATGGGTGGATATACACAGCGAAAAAGGCATAAACTATACATTTGACCACTTTTATACTATTTCAAGAAATTGTTTGGACGCACAAGTACCATTTCGCAAAGTAAAATTAAAAAACCAAAACGTAAACACTTGGGCCTCTAAAGGTATAGACATCTCCAAAAAGCGTATGCAATTTCTTAACACTCTAAAGCACCCAAATATTGATGCTAAATCCTATAATTACATAGAAAAATACAATAAAATTTTAAATAATGTAATAAGAGAAGCAGAAAGGTTACATAATGCAAAATTAATAAAAAATGCAGAAAATAAAATTAAAGCTACATGGAACATTGTAAATTCAACACGTAAGGAAAATCAACAAAAATGGCAGGGAAATATGTTCATTGAAGTAAACAACCAAGTATTTAAATTTGAATTTATGAGTCACTATGTTTACACTCAGTCTTCACTTACTTGTTGTATAATTGAAACGTTTTCAAGATCATTCGATCTCATCATCAGCTGTTTGGTGACTAGATGAACCTTCCTCTTCTTCCACTACTACGGAGTTCCGATCACTCTGCCATCTGGTGTTAGGGGCACTAAGTTTTAATACTTCATTTAATGCCGGGATTTCAAAATTTATAACTTTATCACGGTTTTTGTTTATGAAAATTTTTTCCCAAATATCCAATTCTATGGGTGTACTTAAAGATTTTAACAGTTTAATGTTGTGGCCAATGTTGTGGTTTTCTGTCCAAAAATGGTGTGAAACTGCAGATTTTTCTGTTTGTTTCAACTTAATGTTCCTCTGGTGTTCTTTTTGCCTGGTTAACATGTTTCTCTTAGTTTTTCCTATGTAGCTTTTTTCACAGGTTTCACAATTAATCTGATAAATTCCTGATTTCAAATTGTTGGGGATTGTATTTTTCAGTGGTTTATTTAGCAGGTTCCTCAGAGTGAATTTGTTTTGGGGTGCTAGTTTTAAGTTTAGTCTTTTGAAGATTCGTTCAAATTTTCTAAAAGCCCATGGATGGTAGGTGAATTTTCTATATTGCCAATTTGTGTTATTAAGTGGTGTGAGAGTGGTATTTTTTGATCTTATCTTCAGTTTTTCTTTCCTCTTCATCATATTCCTTATGATGGCTGGGTTGAATCCATTTAATACCGCTATGTCTTTTATGTGTTGTTGTTCTTTCAAAAATTCGTCCTTACTCAGTGGGACGTTGTATAGCCGGTGAATTAGACTTCTAAAGGCAGCTAGTTGATGTGAAACTGGGTTGTATTCATTTTTCTTTATGTAATTATCTATGTGTGTGGGCTTCCTGTATATTCCAAAATCTACACCATGATGATTTCTAGTTATCTTGAGGTCCAGAAAGGGTAGGGTGTTGTCTCTTTCTACTTCCATAGTAAATTGGATGTGATTATCTTGCAGGTTTAGTAATTTTAGAGAATCTTCTCTAAGTGATACAAGATCCCATAAAAATAGCAAATCACTTCAATGAACACTATATAAATATTGTAAAAAAATTAGGAATAAAACAAACTCAGTATGTACCAATAAAGGAAAAGAAAGTATGTAATTCAATGGTGCTTAGTAAAATTAACGAGGGTAAAGTTATTTCACAGATAAATGCATTAAAATGCAAAAGATCCAGTGGACTGGATGAATTTACAAATGAAATGGTTAAATATTGCAAATACGAAATTACAGATGTACTTACTCACTTAACCAATCAATCTTTTAGTTCTGGAATATTTCCAAAGAAATTAAAACAAGTTGTGGTCAGACCAATTTATAAGAAAAAAAACTCAAATTTAATAATGGAAAATTATAGACCAATATCTTTATGTTCAACTTTCTCTAAAATAGTAGAAGGATTATTTCTAACACAGTTACAAAGCTTTTGCAAAAAATTTCAAATTTTATCAGAATTTCAGTTTGGGTTTCAAAAGAAAAAGTCTACAGTAGAAGCAATTTGCAGAGGAAATGGCATTATTATAAATGCCCTAAATAGAAATGAATATGTAGTCGCCATTTTCCTTGATCTTTCCAAGGCCTTCGACTGCGTTAACATAGAAATCTTAATGTCAAAATTGGAAAACTATGGAATCAGAGGCATACCACTACTATGGCTTGGCTCCTATCTACAAAATAGAGAACAATGCGTGGAAATAATACATGATTTAAATGGAAAGTTAATGAAATTTCGATCATCATTCAAAAAAGTAACACATGGAGTGCCCCAAGGCTCAAAATTAGGACCATATTTATTCCTACTGTATATAAACAGCTTATTTCAAGTAATAAAAGAAGCAGGGGGAATAGCAATAGGCTATGCAGATGACACCACGATTTTAGTAACAGGAAAAACAGAAATAGAAGTACAAAATAGGGCAAATACTCTACTAGTAAAAGTAAACAGACATTTAGAAAACCTAGGCATGATATTAAACACAAACAAAACAGAGTGGATACAAATCAGTCTTAATAACAAAAAACAGACAAATATAAAGTTAACAATAGGAAACAAAGAAATTCAACAGGTAAATGAAACAAAATTCTTAGGATTAGTAATAGACAACAGATTGAAATGGAATGGACATGTTCAAAAAGTAATAAAAAAAGTTAATTCAGGTATATATATCTTAAAACAAACAATACAAATAATAGATAAAAAATGTATTAAACAAACATACTATGCATTCATTCACTCTCACTTGAGCTATGGGATTGTATTATGGGACACAGTACAAAAAACTTTAGCTTTAAGACTATTTAGATTACAAAAAAGAGCAATACGTTTGATGGCAGGAATACAGAAAAGAGACACATGTAGAAATGCATTTAAAAAACTAAATATTTTAACATTACCTTCATTATATATATGAATGTATCAAACTTACATTAAAAAGTTATGATCAAAACAAAAATAGTAACATCCATAAACATAACACCAGAACAAAAGAAAATTATTTTAGAAACAGACTTACTGGTATCCTAAATAATAAAAGCATAGAAAATAGCATCAAAGATTTGTATAATCACCTACCGGCTGAAATCAAACAGATAACAAACGGGAAAACAAAACTAAAGGCTGTCAAAACTTATTTATTACAGAAAGTATTTTACTCTGTGGAAGAATATAAACAGATGAGGTAGAATATGCTATTTACACTTCTCATCTTTATAAACATGTTTGTAAATATTATTGTATTTATTTTATGTATATACAAATTGACGATCCATGTAAAGGGCTTTACAGTTGGAGATAAATAAACATCAAACATCCATACATAAAAAACACAATTTCAATTTCAGCTGTGCTGCATATACAAGAAATGCAGTAATGAATTCTCTGACATGCTATTTATAAACACTTTACATAACACAGGAAATACGACATAATCCGCTAGCACATGTACACTAAGCTCAGGGTAAATAATCAAATAAATTGAAATGTATAGCCTCAAAGGTACAGATGTATTTTTATATATTGACAGATGGAGAGCAATGCGCAGTGGTATCTGGACGAGTCCACTTCAGAACGGTTGCAACTGGAGGGGAGGGCAGGTTTGTTGCGTATCAGTTGCGAACAAGTAAACACATGCAGAGCTACTTGGTAATACTACAGCTTGTTTCAAAATTGCAGCTACCCGTTGTGTGCTTGACACAAAGGGATTTTGAATCCCTCTTCTTTCTTCTTGTCACATTATACAATCACAATATATATGATTTCTCGTGCCTGCCAATGTATGACACGTTGCCGTCCAGAAGACCTAATTGCTTCTGAACAGCGTATACATAAACTATCTTGCCGTGTATGTGCGATAGGCTTGCATCATCTCTTTTTGCTGACATTCTTTTTGATACATCTCCTTGCTTTGCCATATAGTACCTCATGTTATTCAATGTTTGTAGATGTGGTTATACTACTTATTTTCTTATACAATGGAAATAGGAGAATATAATAGATTTAAGTTATTTCTTGATCTTTTAAGAGCTGGTCAGTGTGTGATGGTTTTGACATTCTATTCTCTTTGCTTGGCCAGGACATAAAAAACAAACAAATAATGACCTATATGTGTTTGGAGGAATTTAGTAACACTAACATCAAAATTAATCGCAAAAACTATTTGTAGTTGGTTTATTGATACTCGTCACTTACTTTCTTATATTATTGAGGGACTAGTTTCAAAGGCAATCACCTCCATTTTCAATCTCTTACCAACTGGCATCTGTTGTTGTCTGCTCTCTCTCTCTCTCTCTCTCTCTCTCTCTCTCTCTCTCTCTCTCTGGTGGTGGAACTATGAACTTTTTTCAAATTATTGACAAATTATTGACTGCAAATTGGAAATCCCACCAGTAGATAACTTGACAAAAAAGTTCATAGTTCCACCACCAGAGAGAGAGTACAGACAACAACAGATGCAATTTGGAAAGAGATTGAAAATGGAGGTTTTGCCTTTGAAACTAGTCTCTCAATAATATAAAAAAGTAAGTGACGAGTATCAATAAACAAACTACAAATAGTTTTTGCAATTAATGACCTCTTTGAGAAAGTATAAGTATTTGAAAATTCAAACAATAACAAGGTATATTTAAGTTAATTGATGGAAATTAATCATTTCTTCACACTAGCCATATATAGGCTAAGGTTTTTGACAGATAGAGGCAACATGAAATATTCAATGCCATGGCTGGGATCTGAACCACGGATCTCCTGGTTTCCAACCAGTCCATCTTACCCATTGAGCCACCATGGCCAACGTGCCAACCTGACATTAAATTCTCCATTTGACTCATATATATCCAAGATACACCATTTATGGCGACTTGCTATCGAAGTACTTGAATTCCAGGATTCATCATTAAACTCTTATTATTCAAGTTAATTGATGAAAATTAATCATTCTTCACACTAGCCATATATAGGCTCAGGTTTTTGATAGATAGTCAACATGAAAAATTCAATCTGAACTGGATAAATTTTGATAGACTCAATTGTTGAATTTGTCATACTGACTGTAGCCATTGTAGCTCAATTGTCAGAGCAGTTATTTAATACTTAAGTGCAATACAATCTCACAAATAATATAGTTGAGTCTACATGTATAAATATTCATACAGTAGAGTCTCGATTATCTGACCTAAACGTGTTTGACAACGAAGTGTGTTTGACTGAAGATGTGGGCAAATGATTGTCATCAATTTCTTAAGATAAATGAAAAAGAATCACTAAATATTTTATTTGTATTATATTTATTATTTCACTGTAACTAGCTTCATTTTCTGTGTAATCAGTACTTCAGTTGCACTTGCCTCTGGCTGTTGCTCCTTGTATCTTAATGCCATCTCTAAAGCACATAAACCTTCAGCATGACTCTTCTTCTCATTTTGTTCTTCAATTTTCCGTTCTACTTCATCCTCATTGTCATTGCCATTCACGAAATCAACAATATCAGAATCTGTGAGTTCAAACTGTTGATGTTCTGCACACCAGCTACTCACATCTTGAGTTGTAGCGTTGTCACAGCCAGGAATGCGGTTCAGTAAGGGAACAATGTCACCCTTGTCTTCTTGTCCTATCTCTTCTTTATGTTCATTATCACCTAACAGTATGTTCCAAGACTATGCTAATGTCGTTTCAATTTCTTCCCAAGCTTGAGCCACCCAGTATGCAACGTCTTTCATGTTGATAGATCATAACTTTTCCATCATGTCCTTGCCATTTTCCATTTCCTCTATCAGGGACAAAAGGAGTTGTTGCCACTACTTTCTTTGCAATGTTTCCAGCATACCTTGGTCCATTGGCTGGCACAAAGACATTACCTTAGGTGGGAGAAACAAGACCTTGATATCACCACTTCTAAGTTCTACATTTGGGTGTGGTGGGGCATTGTCTAGTAGAAGGAGAGCTTTTCTTGGGATGTTGTTGGAAGCTAGAAACTTCTCTATACATGGCACAAACTGTGTAAAGAACCAGTCTTTAAAGATGGCAGCAGACATCCAGGCAGAATTCTGATTAGTGTAATGCACTGGTAGAGTGTTAACAGAAATGTTTTTAAATGCTCTAGGTCTTTTAGATTTACTGATCATTAGCAATTTAGCTTTGAAGTTCCCCATAACATTATTGCTGGCTGCAAGAGTTTTAGATGGTAGCATCTTGAAATTTAGTCCTGTTTCGACACAATTAAAAATATGATCACCAGTTAATCCTTCAGCAAGAATTAATTCTTGGAATTACTTTTTGAATTTCAAAACATCATCAGATTTAGTGGACAGTTTGTCACCACAGGTATTAAGCTGCCTAATACCGTACCGTTTGTTCCAACGATCAAACCACCCAACGCTAGCACTAAAATTATGATCCTCTACATTGAATGCTTTCCGGAAGTACATGTGGTCTGTAATTGGTAGACCTTTTTCTCGTTTTTGAGTGAACCAAAGAAAGAGTGCTTCGCTAGCTCTTTCATATTCACATTGTTTCATTGTTTTCCTGTGTTTTAGTGCATCACTCATTGCTCTGGTAGCACACCACTTTTCAATTTCTTCTTTCTTTTCTTTCCAGTCTCCCACTGTAACACGTCCAGCACCATAACCTGAAGCCACTTTTTGAAGAGTTTCCCCTTTGTCCAGTCTCTTTAATGCCCTCAACTTGTCTTCCATGGAAACAACCACTTTCTTCCTTTTACTTGCCATATTGTACTCACAGGAAATGAAAACAATATCATCCACACCCAAGCTATACCTGCTCACTCAGTGAAGGTTTGAGGTTGCACATCCTGCTGACCAAGCACTGGTGAGAGTACTGTAACCACACTCTGCACAGGCTATCACAGAATTTAGTACACCCTCTGCACAGACTGTCTCAGAATTTAGTCAGCAAAAAAATACAAATTTTAGTAAGTGATTGGTATTTGCGGAATATGCTTTTTATTAATATGTGTCCGATAATACGGAATGTCAGATTACCATTGGTCAGATAACCGAGACTGTACTGTACATCCAAATTTTCTTGCTTCCAAACTCAAGAAATGCTTAAAATGAACTGTAATCCTCAGCAACTATTTTCTTCTCCAAGTGTTGTAATCACTTCAAGCTAGAATAATCCAGTGTAAACATATGGTATCGACAGAGAGAGAGAGAGAGAGACAGAGACAGAAATCTAATAACGGAATGTTCTCAAGGTGTTGTTAGTTTATTCATATTTTGATGTCCTGGACATGCAAAGGGTTTCAAATGTCCAGTCTATCACACAGCAACAGGCTCTTAAAAGAGTTCACTATCACTTAAACCTACTTTAGTCTCCTATTCCCATTGTACCTATAGTGAAATATATGAGACCATTTCTGCAAACATCTATCGCAACTAACATGAATAAATAGAATAATAAGCATTTTTATAATATTTTATGCAAGAGTGGTTAGTGAAACTCATGTGAATGTACACTTAAGAATTTTTATAATAATTATTGGAGAAACATAAAATCATTAATTTACTAATTATTCTTTATCCATAAATTGCAGTGACTCGTGTAAGTTTACGTTGTAACGATATGTTTTAGTTAGAACTTTTTATATGAATATCCAGTTGGAAATTCTTGTTTTCTGATAGGACTATAATGACAATATAAAAAAAATATATGTGTAATTTTGTGATTGACCGTAGTAATAATTGTATTACATAATGTGATGACGTAGCAGTAAATCGGTCAATCACAAAATTAATAGAGGAGTAACGATAGTTACGGAAAATCAATAATGTTCAGATGGATATATGTTCTTTAATCTTGTTACATGACGATAAAAATGTCGCAATGAATATAAAAGTTTTGTAACGGAAAATCAATAATCTTCAAAAAGAGTTATTCGGTTTTTGTAATAGTGCAAAAGTGAGGAATTTTAAGTAATTAACAGAAATTATATTATAATTGAAAATAAGGATTTATCGATTTGTTGGAGGTAACCTACAGTGATTGATTAAGAAAGAAAGTTCGAGTAAAATGTAATCCAGATTATACAATCAAATTATATATTTAATCAAATTCAATTCAGAGATACAATTAGTGACTTGAAGAAACTGAGCCACACAAACTGACGACATGGGAAAGAATTGTGCTTGCAGTGAAGAAATACCGCTACATATTTCACCCGAACGTGTGGCTGATTATGTTGGAGAAACAATGCAACCAGAAATCGCCACAACGTGGCTACCTAGTGTCATCCCAAGGATCTTAAAATACATTACAATCTATTTTATCTGGTATCCTTTAAATATTTATGCAAATAAGATTAATATACTTAATTACCTGGTGTTGCCTGTGGTTTCATGGTTTACACTATCTACAACATTTAGTTGCACTTAGTTTCCACTTGCACATGAGCCCTTTGTTTCTTAGGAGACTGCGTATTGTACAAGACACTTAAAGATTTAAGATTAATTAAATCTCACAGGACACTAAGAGCTAATTAAAACACTCAGGACTATGCAGACAAAAAATATAGAGTAAACATACCAAGAAAAAACCACGGTTTGTAATGATTTCTTGTTAATGTAGCGGAGTGACTTCCAAATTGTCGCATGTGGATTACCTTTCGGCTATTTATAGAGAAAATCGCACTCAAAAGAAATTACAATTTAAGTAGTGTTTATTCTTACTAACCAGTGCACACACAGCTACTAAGAAAAGAAGAGAAAAATAAAATAAATAACACTTCAATGTGTTATTACTCAATTATCGATATCAGAGAGGAGGTCATTGAACATTGTAGGAATGTTGTTCCTTTGTTACTTCGTGAGGTTGTGAAAACAAAGCAGTTATTCTTATTAACTTTAAAGAGAGTCGATTAATGACACTAAACAACACTTACTTTTAAATTTTTCCGGAACATGTTTCAGAGGCTTTGCCTCTATCCTCAGCCGGCCCTCGGATAGAGGCAAAGCCTCTGAAACATGTTCCAGAAAAATTTAAAAGTAAGTATTGTTTAGTGTCAGTAATCGACTCTCTTTAAAGCTAATTTATCATAACAACACTGTTTTCAACACTTCGAAGAAAGGAATTGAGTTATTCTTATGTTGGCAGTGTTTGAGCTACTACATTATTGTTGACAGGGATATAGATGGTCTTGCAAGTTTTTGTAAACATTATGTACATAATGTGTAATGTAATAGTGTAATTCCTAATTCTGAAGTGCACAGTAATTTTAGCTGTAAGGTTTTCTATGTTATGTTTGGTCGAAATTGATAGCAACACTGTAGAAGCATATGAAGAACAGACACACATACACTGAGTTTTATATATAGGAAGATTGCATACTTTATTAGCATGAAAATCAGAAAAAAAAAACAATTTATAAAAATACTGCTGTCTTTCTTTTTTCTTTTATGCACTTGCTGTTAAATTTCATTGTTATCTTTTGTACAAATTATTGCTTTATACGTAAAAGTGTACATAACTTACTGTTGCAGAAGAAAAAGTTTCCAGAAAACTTGTTTCTCCCTTCCTTAGCTGGACAATATCCTATAGAAAGAGAAGCACTTGTAATGATTCCATTAAGAGCCATGCTGTTGTGTTCAGGAGGTTCTTGGTTCAAATTTTGAAAACACAAACTGCCTAAAACATTTCATGATTTTCATTAGTGTTAAGTTGCTTTTCTCAACCTTTTTCTATCCTTATCTACCCTTTAACATTTGTAGGTTATGTAAAGTGTAATAACAAAATCTACATTCTATTTTCCCATGCCTTTCTTTACACATTCTTCAATTGACTTTTCTCAGAGAACCTTATTCCTCTATCTACTTTATGGTAATTGAGACAAGCATTTGCAGGAATTCCTTTGTAAGTTCAGTGGGAAGGGGAGAATACAGTGAGCTTAAGAAATGGTCAGATCCTTTAAGAGTTGGTGGCTATGTGATTAATTTGAGATTCTATTCTCTTTGCATGTCCAGGACATAAGTAAACAAATAACGACCTTCTATTTGAGAAAAGTATAGGTACTAGAAAATTCAAACAAAGAAAAATGAATGCATACCTTGGTAATGATTCACACTATATATATTGTATGGTTTAACAAGAACATCATCTATGCAGTAAAATGTTGTCTTTTATGGTTTACCAGCTACACAAACTTCAGAATAAAAGGGACTTCTGGTAACATTTCTAAAAAAAATTAAACATGCGCATTTCATTTCTCATGAAAAGATCTGAATTATATGGTACTTTGATCAACATGGTCAGAATCATAGAAAAACAAAATTTTCAGAAAATTATCCATGTAAAAGTTAGTCTGGGGAAGGGGGATTTTCTTTAAAATTTTGTCACATCCTTGGGAGATGCTGCACTTAAATACCAAATTTGGTCAGAAAAACTATTTGTAGTTGGTTTATTGAATGTTGAAGTTTTGTTGAGTCACACTTGTTTACTCTCACCTTCACTTATTATTTTAAAAAAAAAACGTTCCAGCGTTTTTTAAAAATAATAAGTGAAGGTGAGTGTAAACAAGTGTGACTCAACAAAACTTCAATATGAAGAAAACTTCACTGTTAATAATGCTTCTATTTGTAATATTTAATGGTTTATTGAAACTTGTCACTTTATTATATTATCGAGAGGCTAGTTTCGGAAACTTTTTGCCTCCATTTTTAACCTCTTTCCAACTGGCTCTCCTCTCTCTGGCGGTGGAACTATGAACTTCTTTGTCAAATTATCTACTGGTGGGATTTCAAAGTTCACTACGCAGTCGTTATTTTCCATATGAATATGTTCTCCCATGTTGTCAGTTTATTTTGGTTTATCACTCTATTAATAATTTTGGATTTGGATTAATGTCATGATTTTCATTCCAGAAATGAAATGCTACTGCTGACTTATCTTCTTGTTTCAATCTGATGTTTCTAAAGACTTCTTTGACTCGGGTTTTTAGATTTCTCTTAGTTTGACCTATATTTTTCACAATCTTTGCAACTTATTTGGTATATTCCAGATCTGTTATCTGATGGGATTTCGTCTTTTACTTTTGAATTTAGCAATTTTAAAATTGAGTGTCCATTAGTAGATGCCAAGATGATATTTTGTTCCTTAGAGATATTTTTAAATTTATTAAATGTTTTTGGGTGAACATGTGAATGAACTGAATATACTGTTGTTTTCTTTTTGTTTTGTAAATGTGGTTGCTTCCTTAATGATTTTCTTTAGTTTAGCTTTGCTAATTTTCTTAAATACCAGACTTTTGTTGTATCCATTTTCTTCTGCTATGTGTAGTATGGCTTTTTGTTCTCTGAATTATTCTTCTTTATCCACGGATATGTTGACTAGTCTGTGTGTAAGGCTGTTTATTATTGCATGCTTATGTATAATTGGGTTGTAGCTATTGGTTTTATGTAATTTTCTGAATGTGTTGGTTTCCTGTAAATTCCTAATTTTGTTTTTGTGTTGTTCCTGATGATATTTAGATCCAAGAAAGAGAGCTGCCCATTGATTTCCTTTTCTATTGTGAATTTTATAGTCCTTTCTTGCAGATTGAGTAATTTTAATGCATCATCTAAATGTTTATTCAGCACTATTGCAAAGATGTCGTCAACATATCTATACCAAACTTTGAAGATTCATGGGAAGGCCTTTTTAATTTGTGTATCAAATGCACTCATAAGTAATTTTGCCAAAAAAGGTGAAAGTGGGTTGCCCATTGATAACCCTGATTTCTGCTTGTAATGTTTTCCAAAACCGTAAATGAAAGCAGCTCGTTTCAAACCTGCAAGATTATTAGCTAATCATGTGTTTGTAATATCGTAGTTCTTTCAATTTCATTGCATTCTTCATGTTGCTGTGCAGTCCGATTAGAGCAAAAATTAGCTTGTTTTATAGCATTTCGAGTTCTTCGACTTAAATTGCTGCGCCCGCATCTTATAGGCAGTATATCTTGATAACCAATTAACCAGAGATAAATTTAGGAACTTTGAAATAACATAATTGAGAGCTTTCAACCAGTTAAACTTTCTAATTGATTAACATATTTTATTAGAGATGTTTCCAAGTTGATGTCATGTCTAGTATTCAAAAAATGAAAAGCCACTGCTGATTTTTCTGTTTCACCATTTTTAATGTTTCTTATATGTTCTTTAGTTCTGATGTTAAATATTAACATCAGAACTAAAGGGCAAGTTTCACATTTGATCTCATAGATTCCTGGTTTTTCTTTGTTAGTGATTGAATTTTTGGGAGGGCCTTTTAACAAATTTCTGATATTAAACCTATTTTGAGCTGCAAGAGTTATGTTGTGTTTTGAGAAATTTTTTTGGAATTTGTTATAGACTGATGGGAGTGCTAAGCAAGCTGTTGAAGAGGAAGGTTGTGTTACAGTGAGCTCTAGAAGAGTGGCACAAGAAGCAAAAATGGGAGATGAGCTTACAGTGTACAGAGCAAGGATAGGACTGTTTAGGCAAAGGAAAATCAAGAAAAAGGAAATAGGAAGATCTATGGAGGTTAGCGGCATAATACTGGGATGTATAATTCTAATGTTATTGATAATAGGAGGAGTCGAACAGAACCCTGGACCAGAGGAAATACAAACTATTCTGGAGAATCTGGTGGGAAAAATAAATAAAATGGATGGGATGGAGCAAAGAATAGGCAACAGTCTGGAGAAAATAGCTAAGGAAATAAAAGAAGAAGTAGGAAAAGAAATCCAAGGTATAAGAGGGGAAGTAGATGAACTGAAAGTGAAATTGGAAAGAGCAGATGAGCGGAGAAGAAGACTAAATTTAGTATTTATAGGAGTGAAAGAGAGAAGAGGTATTCGGCCATGGCAGGAAGCGTCCCAAATATTGACAGAAAAACTACAAATAGAACTACACGGTTGGGAGATAGTGGAGGCTTACCGCGTAGGAAGACATGTGGGGGAAAGGCCAATTATTGTACATTTCTCTACAACTCAATTAATCTACGAAATACTGGGAAGGGCTAAAATGTTGAAAGGCACAAAAATATTCATAAATAAGGATTTAACACCAGCCCAAAGACACGTGAAGCAAAATCTAATCCGAAGGATGATGGAAGCGAGAGCTGCGGGTAAACGAGCATATATCAGAAATTTGCAACTCTGGATAGAAGGAGCGAACGCAACGTATGCGAGCAAGAGGGATGTATGGAGCAAGGAGCCTACACGGGAGGAAATAACTCAGCAAAAATCCAGCCAAGTTTCACATACACAGGAAGGGACGAGGGAGTCAAAGTCCGGCACCGGCACACAACAGAGAGATGATGTAATACAGCACGTGGGAACAACCAACACGTCAGAGGATACGTCATTGAGTGAATCAAACAAGACGAAAGGAAATCAAATCTCCGTCGAACAGAAGGGAAGTGAGGAAAGCAGGAAGATGACGTCAAGACCTGTAACAACAAACGGGAGAAAGTGGCTGTCACCAAGGAGGGAGGAGACTATGGCAGCACGTGGACTGGTGGAGAGAGGGGAAAGAAGCTGGACGCAAACTATTGGTAGTAGTGAAGAAGAAGAGGAGGGGGCGGTAGGTGGTGAAGGCAGGAGGAGAGGTAAAGCAGAGGCGGGAGATATTATAACTTCGCCGCATGGAAGTATAATGGCAATAAACAAAGACAAACGATCCTCAGCTGTTGGAGGAATTCAGCTGAGAAGCAAAAAGTCATTGGAAAAGTATGTATGGTCAAGGGGCAGAACGGGTTCACAATAGCAGTCAGTCAGGAAAATAGGATTTTGGAACTGTGAGGGAATAAAAAATAAAATTAATACGGGAATCTTACAGCACTTTTTGGGGACGCTGGATTATTTAGCAGTGGTTGAAACATGGTTGAAAGATGAGGTCATTGACATACAGGGTTTTAGTTACGTAGGAAGAAAGGGAGAAGCATATGCAAAGAAAGGGAGACTATCTGGAGGCCTAGGTTTCTTTATTAGGAAGTCTCTGTGTAAAACAATGAAAGAATCATGGTCCAGGCATAAAGAAGTGCTTTGGGTTGTAATAGAAGATAAGGAGCTAGATGACAGCATGATATGTTTAGGTATAGTGTATAACCCGCCAGCCTCCTCACAGTTTCATAATCCCGAAATATTTTATCTGTTAGACAAAGACATTGAGAGGTTAAGGGATAAATACATTAACATTGAGATTATAATAATGGGAGATCTAAATATAAGAATTGGGGAAAGTGACGTAAATCTGACAGATGATTGGGAAAATAATAACCTAACAGGGAAAAATGATGATATTAGACGTAGCAAGGACAAGATCGTCGAGAGAGGATGTGAAAAACTCATTGAATTTTGTGAAATAAATGCGCTTGACATTCTTAATGGGAAATACGGTGAAGATGAGCAGGGGGAATACACCATCATAAATGCAAATGGCCAGAGTGTAATTGACTTTGTTTTCTGGTCCAATAATATTAGACATATAGTGACTAATTTTAAAGTGCCTAACATAAGTACCAATAGTGGTCATTTCCCATTACTAACATGTATTAAAATCAAATCTCAAAATGTGGAAGCTGACAAAATAAGGGAGAAAATAACAGCAAATAGAGAACATGTTAGATATAGGTGGAAGGAAGAGTATAAGGCAAACTTTGAAAATCTTTTAAATTCCGAGCGAGGGAAAATATGTCAGTATGGGGTACTATATAATTCGGAAACCTTTGAAATTGAAAAGGCGATGAATATCTTAAATTTCATATTGCAATGGGCAGGGGAACAGATGAAAGTTAGAAACAGGCAAATTATTGAAAGTGACACATGGTTTGATGAGGAGTGTAAAATAAATAAAGGTATTGTAAAAGCGGAGTTGGTAAAATGGAGAGAATCAGGGAATATCAAACTGAAAGAACAATATCTGCTAAGCAAATATTATTATAATAAGTTGCTGGAAAATAAAAAATCTCAATGGAGGAAAAGAAATGCCAGCAAACTAATCAGTACTATTACTGAAAATAATGTAAGTAAAATATGGAAAGGTATTAAGACATTATACAAAAAATATATTGTCAAATCTAACATAACTCAAGAAGAATGGTTAGAGTATTTTGCAACTTTATATACATTTGAAAGCTTTAGTGTAGGGAGGGTAATCCCAGAAATAGTAAATAATTTCAATGAAATCTTGGACAGTGTCATAACAGATGAAGAAGTAATGAATCAAATTAAAAAAATTAAAAGGAACAAAGCACCAGGTATAGATGGTATACCCGGAGAGTTCATTAGGGAATGGAGCAAAGACGTGAACCGAGTTAAAGTTCTAACATCATTGTTCAACTCAATGAAAACCAAAGGGTAAACACCTAAGAGTTGGAAAAAAGCTATTATTCAGTCAATTTATAAAGGTAAAGGGGATATGGATATACCCAATAATTACCGAGGCATAGCACTGTTATCGAATGTGGGAAAAATTTATACGGGTATCTTGGCAGAAAGGCTGCAAGTCTGGGTAGAGGAGCATAATATTCTTTCAGAATTCCAAATGGGCTTCAGAAAGGGGAGGCGCACAGTTGATAATGTATTCATCATAAAAACACTAGTAGATAAATACCTAAAAAATAAGAAAGGTAAATTATATATGGCTTTTATCGATTTGGAAAAAGCTTTCGACCGGGTAGAGCTGAAACTGTTGTGGTATAAGCTGTTAATGAAAGGAGTGAGTAATCAAATGGTAACTATACTAAAAGAATTGTATAATGAAAATACATTTTGCATAAAATATGAAGAAGGGGCACTAACTAAAGAAATACAACTGGAGGGAAAAGGACTAAGGCAAGGGTGCAAGCTAAGTCCAATTTTATTCAATTTATTTATTGATGATGTATTACAAAATATAAGTAAGAATAATAGTCTCATACCAGTAATAAACAACTTACAAGTCCCAGGTTTACTTTTTGCAGACGATTTGGTAATAATGTCCATTACTGTTAATGGGTTAAAAATATCTTTGCAAGAGGTGGAGAAATACTGTTCAGAGTGGGGCTTAAAGGTAAACAGCGAAAAAACTCAAATTGTAGTATTTAAAAAAGGAACTAAATTGAGTAAATATGAAAAGTGGAAGAAGGGAGAAGCTGAATACAAAGTAGTGCGTGACTGTACTTACTTAGGATTAAAATTAGATGCAGGAGGTAAATGGGAAAAACAAAAGAAATCAGCACTGGCAAAAGGGAAAGCAGCAATGATGGCTGTGAGAGGGTGTCTATATAAAATGCCGGAGATGGAGATGAAATGGTTGGAAAGAGTATATAGTTCTGTAGTCGAGGCCAGAATGCTATATGGCATTGAAATATGGGGGCTTGAGAATGGGTGGGAAGTTGTGGATCAGATACACAGGATGTTCTGTAAGGAAGTTTTGGGGCTGCCAATGGCAACAGCAAACGAAGTTGCTCAAATTGAAATGGAGAGAGTAACAAGGAAAGGGTTAATAATGGAAAGAGCCTTGAAATACTGGCATAGGATCTTGAATTTAGATGAAGGCAGCTTATTGCAACAATGTTTAAAATATCAAGAAGCAAGTCTGCAAAGCTCGGGCTGGGCAAGCACTCTACGAAACAATTTAGAAAATAATGGCTTAGGGGATATTTGGAGAAAAAGAGAGAGAAATTATAAAGGTTTCTGGAAGGGTGTTAGAAAAAGATTTGAAGATATAGAGATTCAAAAACTGTTCAGCCAGTTAGGTGAAAAGAGGTCATTGGTATATTATGTTGAGTTAAAAAGTGGCTGGGGAAGGGAGCAGTATATAGATAAAACCATTAATGAAGAAAGGAAGGGGATAGCATGGCTGAGAGCAGGAGTGTGGAGGCTAAAAGGGCAGCGGAATGGGTTTGTGAAAGACAAGTGCCCATTGTGTGGGGGTAAGGAAGATGTGGAACATATCTTTTTTGAATGCAGGGAAACAGAGATTTGGCGAAAAGAATACATCTGGAGAAAAATTAAGCGAAGTCCTGATATATGTAAAATTATAGATAAAAATCTCTAGAATGTAGGTCAGTTCTTAGATAAAGTGAAAAATAAATGGAAGTGGACTGTGAAAAAAGGAAATGAACAATAGTGTGTAAGCAATAGTAGTAATGGTAGTAATGGTAGTAGTAATAGAAATGTAAGTAGTGTACTACACATTTTGTAATTCAACGGGCTGCTCACCAATTAATGGCCTGGGCCAAATACTGGTGATCAGCTCAACAATTGTAATAGCTTAGTACACAAATAAATATTACAATATATTACATTACCTAAATAGCCACTGCTGTCTTCACCAGTGACCAAAGGTCCTGGGTATGATGGTGCACTGGACTGGCCAGTATTTGATGTAAAAGAGAACAGGCGCTGTTTAAGCCTGCAACAAGTTAAAGAAAAATAAAGTTAATTAATAGATTAAAAAAAAAAAGATTATAGACTGATGGGTGGAAGGTGAATGTTTTAAAAGGTTTTTTCTCTTTTTCTCCTGTAGGTTTTAGGGTGGTGGTTTCTTTTATTTTCTTAGCTTTGTTGAGTCTGTTAACTGTTTTGTCTACTAAATTTTGGTTGAAACCGTTGGATATAGCTACTTTTTTTTATGTGTAGTTATTCTTCTTGATAATCTTCTCTGTTTAGTGGAAAGTTGATCATCCGAAAGATTAAACTGTTGAAAATGGCATGTTGGTGTTGTTTTGGGTTGAAACTGTTGTTCTTAATGTAATTATCTGTGTGTGTCGGTTTCCTGTAAATACCAAAAGTGAGTTTGTTGTTCATTTTTGATCTTGATGTCCAAAAAGGGTCCTGCGCCGTAGCGTAGCGGGCTAAGGCAGCATGACTTGGTCCCTGGCCACGGAAAGCGGCCCGGGTTCGATTCCACCCATGTGGTGGGGATTTTAGGTCCCAGGTATAGGACCGGTGCCGACTCAGCATCGTGAGGAAAGTGAGGAGCTTACGCTAGGTAAGTGGCCCTGGTCATGAAAACCAACATTCCGGCTGGGGGATGCCGAAATGCTGACCACATCTCCTCCCCGTATCGGTTGGATGATCGTCCACCTCTGCCGTGCTTAAGTGGACGTGAGGCTGGCAGTTGGGTTGGTAGGCCTTGGCCCTCTAAGGGCTGTCGCGCCATGGGTTATTATATGTCCAAAAAGGGAAGTACACCATCCTCTTCTGTTTCCAATGTAAATTTTATAGCTGGATTTTGTATATTCAAAAGTCTAAGACCATCTTGTATGAGTTTTTTAGGTACTATTGCAAAAATGTCGTCAACATAGCGATACCACACTTTGAAATAATTTGGAAAAGTTTTTGTGATATGTGTTTCAAAAGCACTCATAAATAAATCTGCCAAGAAGGGAGACAATGGGTTGCCCATAGCTAGGCCCGTTTTTTGTTTATAGATCTGTCCATTAAAGCTGAAAAAAGTTTGATTGATACAAATTTCTGTAAGTTGTGAAAGTTCTTCTATTTCTTCAGACGTTATTTGTATTGATTCCAGCCATTTTTTTGAGAAGTGGAATAAGCTCATTGGTAGGTATACTTGTGTGAGACAATAGTTCGTTGAACGGTCAATGAATTATACAAACTGAGAAAAAGACCTATTTTAAGGAAGGTATATGCTAAGTTTAAATGTCCAGAAGAAATTTAATGATAAACTGACTTAGACCAAACCTTCCAACAGAACCATTCCATTCACTTCTTTACTCTTATCAATCCCGATATTTATAGCTTAACTATTCCTTTAAAATCTACATGTACCACGTACAAAACAGTCTTCTCCACCAACACAATCATACAACTACCTCTGTATCTTTCTGAACTAATTCCCATTAACTTATTTGGGCTACCACAAAAAACTAGATGGCTGACAGAGATGTTCAGCTAGCTGATAACAAATTTTCTAGCATTCAACACAGGATTGATAAGAATGATGCAGGCACGTGAAGAAAACAGAAGCAGAATATATGCAGAAAGATGGATTTTAGGATGCAGGGCTGGAAGTAGTAATTCATTTAGGAGGGTATGGCGATTATTCTCTAAGTGGAAAGGATGAAACTCCAGTTTGAAACAGAGGAACCAATAAGAATTGAAATTGCCACTTCTGCCTAAAATACATCATGGACTGCAATAGCACATAATACATGAAATCAGCCTCAAGGTAATGGTGCAAGCATATTTCAGCTTGCATTGAGATAAGAGAGTTAACATCTTCCCCACCACACTACTCCCTACCCCTTCACTGCACATTGGACTGCCATGTCATATGAATCAACCTCTAAAAACAAAAGACACTTTGTTTCTCCTCATTAGCAGTTAAGTATGATTTCTAGCCAATTGTTACATACAGTCCATTGTTTTTGCCTTCTTGTGGCGTCAATGTAAAATTATTTGGTTGATATACACGTAACCATTTAATTTCAAGTTTTTCTTCTATCTTTAATGAATGAAAGGGACATTTCAATAAATAATCCACTTCATTCATTTTAAAGCTACACTACTTTGTCCACCGAATAATTAAAAATTCCAACAACAACCACACATATGCTAAACTTCATGCAGTGGGCCGCTGGCCCCAAGTGTTGCTGTGAGCAATGTACGAAGAGGAGAGTAGGGCATCTAGGGAATTATAGACACCTCACTGGCAGTGTTTAGAGGGGAGAGGAGTGACTGCAGGCCTGTATACTCTAGTTCTGCTTTGCGAAGGTCAATAGAGCTTAGAATTTCCCAACATTCATCTTTCAGAATAACGGAAACCCTGGAAAATACCTTATCCAGATAACTCACCATGACCAAATTCAATGCTCCCACCATGCTACAGAGGTGGGTTAACAAGGTGAAAGTAAAATGCATAGGATGTCCTACTCCTAATCTAGAATGAAATACAGAGCAAAAAGGGAAATGTTAACTGCATTAGAAACTTCAATAGGGATATTTATTATATAGGTATATAATGGATTTATGGATATGAGGCAAAAAAAGGTGTTTTCTGCTTCCCATGTATACTATTTGGTGGTGATAATCACTGGTCGAAGAAAGTTGTGGTGGATTTAGTTCACATGTGGAAAAAGCTGAAGATCTACCAGAAACCCAAGTGGCGTACAAACACAATGAACTTTGCTGTGCTGAGCAGCACAAACATCCAAGTTAAACTTGACTTGTTATTAACATTTTTCTGTTATTTACACAAAGGCAGACAAAGGCAACAAGATAGTCATAATAGAAAAATCAGATTATATTGAAAAAATGGAAGAAATGCTAACTGATAATGAATATGAAATAATTAACAAAAATCCTCTAAAAACTTGCATACAGTCATTTGAAAAAACAATAGCAAAATCAAGCATAATACCAAACAAATATACAGTTAAACTGGATAACCCAACCTTACCTAGACTTTATGGCTTACCCAAAATACACAAACCATCCATAACAATGAGACCTATAGTTAGCAGTATAAATTCAACATACAAACTTGCAAAGTGGCTAATAAACAAATTGAACTCATTTCCAAAATTCGACAGCCTAAGCATCAAAAACACCTATGAACTTATAGAACACATTAAGGATACTGAACTAAAAGAAGAGGACACACTAGTCACGTTTGATGTTAAATCACTGTTTCCCAGCATACCAGTAAATCAACTCCCACCGTTGATAGAAAAATGGCTCAAATCACTTGGAATGGCATCACCTGAAATTTCAGACCACATCGAACTAACCAAATTATGCATAGAACAAAATTTCTTCCAGTTTCAAACAAAATATTTTCACCAAACTTCAGGGTTAGCAATGGGCAATCCACTATCACCCTTCCTGGCCGATCTGTACATGATTGCATTAGAAATAAGGATCAACAAAGGTTTCCCTTGGATGTTCATACTCTGGCAACGATATGTAGATGACATCTTTGCAATAGTACCAAAAAAACACATCAGTGATGCACTAAAACTTTTAAATATCCAAGAAAAAAGCATCAAGTTTACTGTAGAAATAGAAAAAGACGAGTATTTACCATTTTTGGATCTAAAAATAATGAGGAATAAAAACAGACTAAACTTTGGCATTTACAGAAAACCAACAAAGATAAAAGCTAATGGCTACAACCCAAGATCCCACAAACAGGCAATCTTCAATAGTTTAGCACACAGACTGGTAAACATCCCTCTCACAGCAGAAGAATACAAAACAGAATACAACAAAATAATTGAAATAGCACAAAAAATAACTTTCCCAAATCATTAGTAGACAAAAAAGTGAACTTAGCAAAAAAGAAGAAGCTACTAAAGGAAACCACAACCCTCTCAGCTACAGAAACTAATATGATTTTCAAAAAATTCACTTAGCATACATGGGCCTATGATAAATTCAAAAAAGTCTTCAAAAAACAAAACATTCAACTAGCACCAGTCAACCATTTCTCCTTAAAAACCTAATTTGCTCAAACATCAAAGATGCCATTCCATGTAACAAAAAAATGTGGTATATATCAAATTGAATGCAGTGACTGTAGTCAAATTTATATTGGAAAAACCAAAAGAAATTTAGAAACAAGAGCAAAGGAACACTTTAGAAACATAAAATATAAACAATTAGAAAAATCAGCAGTTGCCACACATTTTTGGAAAAAAAACCACAACATAAATCCAGAACCAAAACTACTAAAACATACATCAGGAAAACAAGAACTATCCACATGGGAACAAATCTTCATTTCAAAAAATAGGAACAAAGTATTCAATTTCGACATCCCCCAGAAAGATTTGTTCAGCAAGTTCCTTGAACCGCCACCAGAGGAGACCTGTAACAACATATCGTCAACTACACCAATGAGAACCAGTCGATGGCCGGCTGAGGATAGAGGCAAAGTCTCTGAAACATGTTCCGGAAAAATTTAAAAGTAAGTGTTGTTTACTGTTATTAATCGACTCCCTTTAAATTTAATTTATCATAACAACACTGTTTTCAACACTTGCAAGAAAGGAATTATATGATGGTATTTCTATTTTCTAAAATCCTACCTATAGTTTATTTCACCAAAACACTTCTTAAACCACAACAAATGAAATGTGTAGTGTTTAATGCCCACTTTTAGTGCATACGACACAGCAGGTTGTGACACCCATGATACACGAGATGGTATCTCAGTGGAATGAGATGGTGGGGGAAACCGGAGATCCTGGAGAAAACCCGCTCCAGTGCTGTGCTGTCCACCACAAATCTCACTTAAACCACAACAAACTGCATTGATTAGGAAGTATTACTTTCTATTTGCTTTAATTTTGCAATACTTTTCTCAATTGGGGATATCTTATTCATTTTTTCATCTCTTGGCCATGCAGAGGTTCAAGTGTAGGAACCTCTTCCTAAAAGATTTGATTTAAAGCTTAGTGTACTGCAAGATTTCCCATGGGTAAAGGTGCACTTTGATTGCGTAGCAATAAGGCAAGCGTGATGTCATGGGTCGAGCGTTGCCAACATTCAAAGCGTGCTTTGTGTGTGTGTGTGTGTGTGTGTGTGTGTGTGTGTGTGTGTGTGTGTGTGTGTGTGTGTGTGTGTGTGTGCGTGTGTGTGTGCGTGCGTGCGTGCGTGCGTGCGTGTGAAACAAGATTGAAGTAACAATAAGTGTGGAAGAAGATTTTATAAACATTTTTGAAAATATGATGACTGTTCCAATATTGATGACATTGACAGCGATGAAGGTTATAAACTGATTACAGAGGAAGGGATTGTTGCATCATGCAGTGTGACTGAAAATGAAAATAAAGAATATTCAGATTCAGATGTTGATGCATCAGTCGTGGTTATGACTCATGCACAAGTAGTAACAAACATATGAAAATCAATGCTTTATTTTGAGAGTCAAGCCAAATCATTGCCAAATGAACTTACAGTGTTAAAGTGGATGTTAGATTGCATGCTCATAAGCAATACACTAAACTGAGACAGCAGAAGCTCACTTTTTCTGCCGACTAGTTTGTAGCTATAATATGTACAGCTTAAATAAGTAAGCTGTTACAGTATATAGAGTGTATGTGTCTCTAGGTGAAAGTGTGCCAATAGTAATTTCTAAATTCCATTAAAAATATTTTGGTTTTGTTGCACATGTTTTTTTTTTTTTTTTATCATTTTTCTGCCATTCCCTGGATAAACTGGATTTTTGTTAACTCAGATCGGTCCTGGTCCCAGTTGATCTGGGTAAACAGGATTCCACTGTAATAGAAAAATTTAATTACGTACTTCAGAATAATCTGGGGTACCATACATTACAGCATATTGCCAATATCTCATCTGGTAAAAGAGAAAGCAAATTATTTGAAAAAAAAAAAACTATTTGTAGTCGGTTTTTCACACACCATCACTTACATTTTTATTTTTTGAGGGACTAGTATCAAAAGCTGTTATATTCATTTTAAACCTCAAAGATCTGACTATCGCCTGTTGCTGCTATTGTCTGCTGTTTTCTCTGTGGTGGTGGAACTGTAAACTTCTTTATCAAATTATCAACTGGTGGGATTTAAAGTTCATTACTCGATCCTTATTTTTCCATATCCAGATGTGCTCCCATGTTATCTGTTTGTTTTGGTTTATCACACCTTTTAATAATCTTGGATTTAGGTCAAATTCATGGGTTTCATTCCAAAACTGAAATGCCACTGCTGACTTATCTTCCTGTTTCGTTTCTATTTGAAGTTTATAAACTGCACTTTGACTCCAGATTTTAAGTAAATTGTTTGACAGTGAAGAAACATTGTTGGTAGAAGAAATAGCAAACTATAAATATGTGTCTATAACATCTGTTGTAGCTGAACTTTGTTTTTCTCAATACAGATTTATTCTTAGATGTAACAGGGAATTGTTTTTTAATTCAAACCTTAAAATTATTTGGGTAGGTGGGGTCAGACTGAAAAATTAAATTCAATAGCCAGGATTTCAACCACAGTTCTCCCAGTCTGCATCCGGTTGCTCTTATCCATTGAGCTACCATGACAAATATACCAGCATGACATTAAATTCTCCAACTGACTTATACTCTTTCCGGTAAACCACTGGAAGATCTCATATACAATGAGTATGTGCCTTTTGTGGTGACTTAATATGTTGTAAGTACTTAAGTCCCAGGCTTCATAGTTTAACAACAATTAGGTCAATTGATGGAAACTATTTTTCCACACTATGTGTAGGGCAAGGTTTGGAAAGGCATAGGCCATAGCTGGGATTTGAATCACAGATCTCCCAGTCTCCGTCCATTGATCTTAACCATTGAGCTATCATGACATTAAATTCTCCAACTGACTCATATTTTTTCTGGTGAACCAGTAGGAGATATCATATACAATGAGATACCTACCTTTTGTGGCAGCTTACTATGCTGTAAGTATCTGAGTCCTAGGCTTCATAGCTTAACTATTAGGCCAATTGATGGCAATTTAATACTTACAACTTAAATTAGTTAAGTCTGGTAGTGTGAAAGAATTTGTTGGTAATTCGTTTGTTCAATGTACAATATAATGCCTCTTTACATATCTAAGCAAGATACTTTCATTTTAACACACAATAAAAGTGCAGTACTTCAGTAAATATCAGTAAATAGTGACAAAAACAAAAGCAGACCAAAAGAGCAAGATTACTTATATTTCCCTATTCAGGCAGAGATTAGGAAGCAAGCAGGTCAAGTATGTAAAAATGTATTTCAAAATTCAGGGCACGAAAATTTTGCAATTCTCTAGAATCAGATTGTCGAGTAGGATCCAAACACGAGTATATCTTCAGTGATCTCTCTGTTGTAAAGTTGTGGAAACAGTGTAACAAAAGGTTGTTGTCAACTTCAAAGTGAATTATTATTATTATTATTATTATTATTATTATTATTATTATTATTATTATTATTATTATTATTATTATTATTATTATTATTATTATTATTATTATTATTATTATTATTATTATTATTATTATTATTATTATTATTATTATTATTATTATTATTATTATTATTATTATTATTATTATTATTATTATTATTATTATTATTATTATTATTATTATTATTATTATTATTATTATTATTATTATTATTATTATTATTATTATTATTATTATTATTATTATTATTATTATTATTATTATTATTATTATTATTATTATTATTATTATTATTATTATTATTATTATTATTAATCAGTATTTTGCAAAGTACAATATCAACTTTGGTTCATCATCATCTTTTTTTTTTTATTTAATTTCACGTCATCGAACATTAAGTCATATTGGATGATAAATGGAATGGGTGAAATGATGCTCAAAGGGGACCAGGGTCCATAGAGCTTAGAGTTACCCAACATTCGTCTTTCAGGATAAGGGAAAGCTCCAGAAAAACCTTACCCAGGTAACTCAGCCTGACCGAGTTTCAAACTTGGGACCTCTGGAACATGAGGCAGACATGCTACCATCTACGCTTACGAGGCAGGCTTCACCATAAGTTGAATTCTCCAAGTGCCCACAGTTAAATTTTCATTTGACTATGGAAAAACCTTGTACTGCCAAAAATGCCAGACCAAATTGCTTATTATAGCAGACATTGGTATCAGTAATAAACCTTGACATTAATTTTACTCTATGTTGAGGTTCATCCACTTGGAACAAACAGGATACCTACATCTCTGCCTGAAATGAAGTGGAGAGCAGAAAGGGGTCAATGAGCTAGCCTCATTTTTGTATCATTGTCTGATGAGCACTAATTTCCTGGCAAATATGGAAACTGCAGAGAGAGGTACCAAACAAAATAACTTGACTGTCTTAAGCATGTTACCTGCATGGCATTTGAATAATGGCCCAGTGATGATTAAACATATAGAGTTCATCTTCCCTGTACTAAATATTCTTACATGCCTCCAGAGTATTGGGTCTTGTAGAAAAATTAATAAGAAAGAAAAATTTTATTGATGACCTTAATGAATACATAGGTATAGTTCATATGAAGGAGTTACAAATATCAATTATATTATGTATGTCTAGGAAACTGCAGCCAGAGATATACTAAAGCCACCAAATCTTTGGCACTTCAAATTTTCAGAAGCAAACTTTTTCATATTAACAAATTTTTGGGGACTGTATTAGACTATGCTACATATGAAATTTGGCACGGAGATACAAACTTGGTCTATTTTACCTATGCCCCAAGTGGGACACCTCCAGGAGGAAGGAGAAGACAGAGGGCGGCCATCCCAAGGAGCCATGACAGTGCAGAGGGCAGGGTCAATACACTTTTAACAGTTGGAAACTCCCCGGCAGGCCAGTAGAACTTGCATCCCACCGTGCTGTGGTCTGGAAACAGCCTCACCGGACCAGTTTCGGAGACCAGAGACTGTCCTACCAGAGGAGGTAGTTTTACCAAGAGCATATAATCCTGACATGCAACTCCGTTACTTCTACCCTGAAAGAATCCATCAGATAAGAGATCATGTGAAATGATAATGGAGTGAAATAGAGGGACAGGAAATTTGGGGTAGTAATTAATCTCCCAGCATTCGCCTGGCGACCTGGGGAAACCCCTCGAAAAAACCCATGGGTCAGGTAGGTCAGCCACAGGAATCTAACCTGGACCTCCCAAATGCAGGCCACAGACAAAACTTACTGAGCCATCCCCTTGGTTAAATTAATAGGGAAGGTTGTTAGAGGAGAACAGAATTAAAATAACTCAAGTGTCTGTAGAATGCTGTCCAAGGGTGTTAACATTAAACATAACCATGTTTCTTCAGGCTGTAAATCCAATGCCAAGAAATTAAGAATTTAAAAAAGACTACTGGTAAAACAATGGTGAAAATTGGTGAAACCTGGATATTCTCTCATGCTACAGATATGCACTAATCTAAACTGTAAATCATCCTCTGGCAGGTACTGATGGAAATGAAGAGGATCACCCAATGGTTGATATTGATTTGAATGTATAACTTGCTATAATACATGAAAACTAATGTGACTGTATCTGCACACCTTGCAAAATTTGCATTATTCTTGTGCTAAGGACTTATAAAATTATGAACAATTGTAAACCTTGGTTTTGTATTAAATCTATGTAAAGTCTTACAAGACATTACAGCAAAATTGCTGCATGAGAACTTATTAGCACGTATAAAAACTAATCATCTATACATTATGACTAAAATTTTACCCATTCCTCCATAAATATGTTAAGAGTAATAGGATAGTCATTTGACATCACAATTTTGACAATGTCATGTCTTTAATGATTCCATTGAAAGTGTGTTGTAAAGAAGTTTTCATCTCTTCTGTAAAGTATTAGATACTGGTCTACTCAAGTGTTATAATGCTTATTTTCAGCAGGATTCCAACTGCTCATTCAGCAGATGAAACATTAAATTTATTAAATAAAATGTTTGAGATAAGGATTATCAATACAGAATTTTGACCTTCTAGGTCCCCCAATTTATCAACCTGTGATTACTCTTTATGGGGAAATCTAAAAAATAAGTGTACAAATACATTCTGCACACAAGTAGTAACAAACATATGAAAATCAATGCTTTATTTTGAGAGTCAAGCCAAATCATTGCCAAATGAACTTACAGTGTTAAAGTGGATGTTAGATTGCATGCTCATAAGCAATACACTAAACTGAGACAGCAGAAGCTCACTTTTTCTGCCGACTAGTTTGTAGCTATATTGTGTACAGCTCAAATAAGTAAGTTATTACAGTATATAGAGTGTATGTGTCTTTAGGTGAAAGTGTGCCAATAGTAATTGCTAAATTCCATTAAAAATATTTTGGTTTTGTTGTACATGTTTTTTTAATCGTTTTTCTGCCATTCCCTGGATAAACTGGATTTTTGTTAACTCAGATCGGTCCTGGTCCCAGTTGATCTGGGTAAACAGAATTCTACTGTAATAGAAAAATTTAATTACGTACTTCAGAATAATCTGGGGTACCATACATTACAACATATTGCCAATATCTCATCTGCTAAAAGAGAAAGCAAATTATTTGAAAAAAACTATTTGTAGTCGGTTTTTCACACACCATTACTTACATTTTTATTTTTTGAGGGACTAGTATCAGAAGCTGTTATTTCCATTTTAAACCTCAAAGATCTGACTATCGCCTGTTGCTGCTATTGTCTGCTGTTTTCTCTGTGGTGGTGGAACTGTAAACTTCTTTATCAAATTGTCAACTGGTGGAATTTAAAGTTCATTACTCGATCGTTATTTTTCCATATCCAGATGTGCTCCCATGTTATCTGTTTGTTTTGGTTTATCACACCTTTTAATAATCTTGGATTTAGGTCAAGGTCATGGGTTTCATTTCAAAACTGAAATGCCACTGCTGATGTATCTTCCTGTTTCGTTTCTATTTGAAGTTTATAAACTGCACTTTGACTCCAGATTTTAAGTAAATTGTTTAGGTAAATTGTTTGACAGTGAAGAAACATTGTTGGTAGAAGAAATAGCAAACTATAAATATGTGTCTATAACATCTGTTGTAGCTGAACTTTGTTTTCTCAATACAGATTTATTCTTAGATGTAACAGGGAATTGTTTTTTAATTCAAACCTTAAAATGATTTGGATAGGTGGGGTCAGACTAAAAAATTCAATGCAATAGCCAGGATTTCAACCACAGATCTCCCAGTCTGCATCCGGTTGCTCTTATCCATTGAGCTACCATGACAAATATACCAGCATGACATTAAATTCTCCAACTGACTTATATTCTTCCCGGTAAACCACTGGAAGATCTTGTATACAATGAGTAAGTACCTTTAGTGGTGACTTATGTTGTAAGTACTTAAGTCCCAGGCTTCATAGTTTAACAACAATTAGGTCAATTGATGGAAACTATTTTTCCACACTATGTGTAGGGCAAGGTTTGGAAAGGCATAGGCCATAGCTGGGATTTGAATCACAGATCTCCCAGTCTCCGTCCATTGATCTTAACCATTGAGCTATCATGACATTAAATTCTCCAACTGACTCATATTTTTTCTGGTGAACCAGTAGGAGATATCATATACAATGAGATACCTACCTTTTGTGGCAGCTTACTATGCTGTAAGTACCTAAGTCCTAGGCTTCATAGCTTAACTATTAGACCAATTGATGGAAATTTAATACTTACAACTTAAATTAGTTAAGTCTGGTAGTGTGAAAGAATTTGTTGGTAATTCGTTTGTTCAATGTGCAATATAATGCCTCTTGACATATTTAAGCAAGATACTTTCATTTTAACACACAATAAAAGTGCAGTACTTCAGTAAATATCAGTAAATAGTGACAAAAACAAAAGCAAACCAAAAGAGCAAGATTACTTATATTTCCCTATTCAGGCAGAGATTAGGAAGCAAGCAGGTTAAGTATGTAAAAATGTATTTCAAAATTCAGGGCACGAAAATTCTGCAATTCTCTAGAATCAGATTGTCGAGTAGGATCCAAACACGAGCATATCTCCAGTGATCTCTGTGTTGTAAAGTTGTGGAAACAGTGTAACAAAAGGTTGTTGTCAACTTCAAAGTGGAATATGATTATTATGATTATGATTATTATGATGATTATTATTATTATTATTATTATTATTATTATTATTATTATTATTATTATTATTATTATTATTATTATTATTATTATTATTATTATTATTATTATTATTATTATTATTATTATTATTATTATTATTATTATTATTATTAATCAGTATTTTGCAAAGTACAATATCAACTTTGGTTCATCATCTTTTTTTTTGTGTGGTAATTTTACGTCCTCCAATATTAAGTCATATTGCATGACGAATGGAATGGGTGAAATGATGCTCAAAGGGAACCAGGGTCCATAGAGCTTAGAGTTACCCAACATTCGTCTTTCTGGATAAGGGAAAGCCCCAGAAGAAAACCTTACCCAGGTAACTCAGCCTGACCGAGTTTCAAACTTGGGACCTCTGGAACATGAGGCAGACATGCTACCATCTACGCTTACGAGGCAGGCTTCACCATAAGTTGAATTCTCCAAATGCCCACAGTTAAATTTTCATTTGACTATGGAAAAACCTTGTACTGCCAAAAATGCCAGACCAAATTGCTTATTATAGCAGACATTGGTATCAGTAATAAACCTTGATATTAATTTTACTCTATGTTGAGGTTCATCCACTTGGAACAAACAGGATACCTACATCTCTGCCTGAAATGAAGTGGAGAGCAGAAAGGGGTCAATGAGCTAGCCTCATTTTTGTATCATTGTCTGATGAGCACTAATTTCCTGGCAAATATGGAAACTGTGCAGAGAGAGAGGTACCAAACAAAATAACTTGACTGTCTTACGCATGTTACCTGCATGGCATTTGAATAATGGCCCAGTGATGATTAAACATGTAGAGTTCATATTTTCTGTCCTAAATATTCTTACATGCCTCCAGAGTATTGGGTCTTGTAGAAAAATTAATAAGAAAGAAAAATTTAATTGATCTTAATGAATACATATGTGTAGTTCATATGAAGGAGTAACCAATATCAATTATATTATGTATGTCTAGGAAACTGCAGCCAGAGATATACTAAAGCCACCAAATCTTTGGCACTTCAAATTTTCAGAAGCAAACTTTTTCATATTAACAAATTTATGGGGACTGGATTAGAGTATGCTACATATGGAGTTTGGCACGGAGATCCAAACTTGGTCTATTTTACCTATGCCCCAAGTGGGACACCTCCAGGAGGAAGGAGTAGACAGAGGGCGGCCATCCCAAGGAGCCATGACAGTGCAGAGGGCAGGGTTGCTAGACTTTAACAGTTAGAAACTCCCCGGCAGGCCAGTAGAACTTGCATCCCACCGTGCTGTGGTCTGGAAACAGCCTCACCGGACCAGTTTCGGAGACCAGAGACTGTCCTACCAGAGGAGGTAGTTTTACCAAGAGCATATAATCCTGACATGCAGCTCCGTTACTTCTACCCTGAAAGAATCCATCAGATGAGAGATGATATGAAATGATAATGGAGTGAAATGGAGGGACAGGAAATTTGGGGTAGTAATTAACCTCCCAGCATTCGCCTGGTGACCTGGGGAAACCCCTCGAAAAAACCCATGGGTCAGGTAGGTCAGCCACGGGAATCTAACCTGGACCTCCCAAATGCAGGCCACAGTCAAAACTTCCTGAGCCATCCCCTTGGTTAAATTTATAGGGAAGGTTGTGAGAGGAGAACAGAATTAAAATAACTCAAGTGTCTGTAGAATGCTGTCCAAGGGTGTTAACATTAAACATAACCCTGTTTCTTCAGGCTGTAAATCCAATGCCAAGAAATTAAGAATTTAAAAAAGACTACTGGTAAAACAATGGTGAAAACTGGTGAAACCTGGATATTCTCTCATGCTACAGAAATGCACTAATCCAAACTGTAAATCATCCTCTGGCAGGTACTGATGGAGATGAAGAAGATCACCCAATGGTTGATATTGATTTGAATGTATAACTTGCTATAATACATGAAAATTAATGTGACTGTATCTGCACACCTTGCAAAATTTGCATTATTCTTGTACTAAGGAATTATAAAATTATGAACAATTGTAAACCTGGTTTTTCTATTAAAACTATGTAAAGTCTTACATGACATTACAGCACTATTGCTGCATGAGAACTTATCAGCACGTAGCAAAACTAATCATCTATACATTATGACTAAAATTTTACCCATTCCTCCATAAATATGTTAAGAGTAATAGGATAGTCATTTGACATCACAAATTTGACAATGTCATGTCTTTAATGATTCCATTGAAAGTGTGTTGTAAAGAAGTTTTCATCTCTTCTGTAAAGTATTAGATACTGGTCTACTCAAGTGTTACAATGCTTATTTTCAGCAGGATTCCAACTGCTCATTCAGCAGATGAAACATTAAATTTATTAAATAAAATGTTTGAGATAAGGATTATCAATACAGAATTTTGACCTTCTAGGTCCCCCAATTTATCAACCTGTGATTACTCTTTATGGGGAAATCTAAAAAATAGTGTACAAATACATTCTGCACACAATTCATGAGTTAATAGGCAGTATAGTAAGAGAAACTGGGAGAACTACAGTGGGTGTACTGCACATGTAAATGACAATTTCCATTGGAGGTGTCAGGGATACGTTCTGTAAATGAATATAATTTTCATTACCTTCTGTGTTCAGGGTTAGTAAGCAAAATGAAAACTGTATTCTTTATAGCCAACTGTGGCTAATGCTGTTCACCACCAAATGAGGGTGTAGGGAATGCTTGCAGCTTAAATGCTATAAAGAATCTCAAGGAATATACACACAGTATATTATGTTTTTGACAATTTTATTTTGTAATATGACAAATATTACATTTTAAAAGCATTTTGACTTAGGAATAAAATATAATTTGTTTTAATGTAACATTACTACATAATTAATGGCAACATACTGTTTCATAAAAGCATAATGATCAAAATAAAAGTAATATGACAAAAAGTAAACAAAAGTTATTCAATGAAATTCCCTCTGTTGATTCAGCACTCTCATTGTGGCTAAGAAACACAAGCCCTTGTTTCCCAAAAAGCAGACACTCATATGAAATGTTACAGTGTTGCTCAATTTGTTCTAACTTCTATGTTATATCGCTCATTTGATAATTTATATTGGTAACTTAAAATTCTATTCTCCTGATTTTACCAAACATTTTTAGTACTTTCTCACAAATCATGCGACTGCAGGATTTGTGTAGTTTTACTGCTTTATATATGTTGTTCATATAACTATATCCTCCTGCGGTCCAAACTGAATTTTCTTGATAAAATAAAAGATGTGACCTACAAAACAATTTATTGAGGGTCCTACACCCATAGAGCCATGCTTCACTTTCATACACTTTATCACTGAAATGCCTCAAAGAATTTTTCGGGGGTCCTGCTTTGAAAAAAAAAAGGTCCTCCCACCTTTCAATTTTATACATATAATTGAAACATTACAATTTCCCTTTAAATATAAACTGATTACAAATTTAAGCGGGAGGGTAGTCTGATCTTCCTTCCAGATTTGCTAGTGATCACTCGTGGGGCTTTTTCAATCTCAGAAGCATTCTCCACCATATCATGCTGCTCTTCTGGAATAGTGTCTACCTCTAAGGGGTATATATTTTGGACGGGTCGTTTTAGTTCCCCAGTTGCAGTTTTCACTTGGACCACTCGCATGACTTTGTCCTTTCCAGGGTACACTTCTACTACCTTTCCCATAGGCCACTCAATCCTTCAGGTGTTGTTACTTCCGACAAGAACAATATCTCCAATCTTCAGATCCTTCTGTAAATTACTTTTGTTCTTTTTAGATTTAAGTATTCCAAAATATTCTGATCTGAATCTTCTACGTAGCTGTTCTCTAAGAAGTTGCACATGTCGAAATCTTTTTCCTAAAATTGTCTTGTCTATGCAGTCGATGTCAGGTACTCCTACCCTTGAGATATCATGCAAGAACATAGTAGGTGTCAAGGCTACCATATCCTCAGGATCTTCAGACAGATAAGTTAATGGCCGAGAGTTTATGGTTGCCTCACAGTCTGTTAACATTGTCAACATTCCTTCATAATCTAAAGATGCACGCCCCAGTACTCCTCTCAATAACTTCTTCAACATCTGGACTATACGTTCCCAAAATCCTCCGCACCAGGCTTCTGTAGGGGGATTGAATTTCCAAGTAATTCTCATATTAGTTGTTTCTTTGCTCAATGTTGACCAATCTAGCTGACCAAATAAATTGTCTGTCCCTACAAAATTGGTTCCATTGTCATTTTTCTCTCCTTCAGCTCTAGTATTGTGTATGAATCTTAGAATCCATGCAGTCATTCTGATAACTTTAGTGTAGTTTGAAAAATATCTAAGGTACCATTTCTCTTCTGTTCTTGCAGAAACTAAGACCATCGAAATCCCCTTCTTGCGCTCTCGATTAATTTCTTCTTCATCGACTTCAACATTCTCTTTAGGCCATTCATATTCTTGGAGGTTCAGCCATGGTGGTCCCTCCCACCATTTTGATGACAGAAGTGTAGTCGCTAAACATCCTCTAGAGGGTAGGTCAGCTGGGTTATTTAATCCTGGTACATGGTACCAGCAGTTAGGATCTGATATCTGCTTAATCTCTTTCACTCTATTTTGAACAAATGTCCCCCAAACATCTTTTTCTGTGATCCAATGTAGTACAGTCATGGAATCAGACCAATAAAGGGACCGTATATTCTCAACTCCTAAGTGTTCCTTTACTGAATGAGCAAGGCGAGCTCCTATAGTACAAGCAAGGAGTTTCAGTCGTGGAATGGTTGTTTTCTTGAGAGGTGCTACATGGGACTTTGCTTGGAGAAGTGTTACGTGTGTTTTCTGACCCTCTTCTGAACGAAGAAATACTACCGCTGCATATGCCACATGACTAGCATCACAGAATGTATGAAGGCTCCAAGAGTTCTGGGTATTACTTGGAGCAATTTGTGTCGGAATCTTTATTTCATGTAAGACTTCCACTTCTTCTTGCCAACTTTTAAACTTCCTTTTCACGCCCTCTTCCATTTCTTCATCCCAGCTCATTCTTTTTTTCCAACTTTCTTGTAACAGCACCTTAGGTATAAGAGAAACAGGACAAGTAAAACATATAGGATCGAAAATCCTCTGGGCAGCTGCTAAGACATTTCTCCTGGTAACTTTTTCGCCATTTGTCATGTAGTTATTTTTCGCACATGATATTACATCTTGTATTTTATCCCAGCACAGTCCTAATACTGATGTCACATCAGGAAAGCTACTTTCTAATGAACTTTGTCCTGTATATTCCCAATTTCGTAATTCAAACTGTGCCTTGCCTAACAATGACGTGGCTTCTTCAATGAATGTGTACAATTCTTTCTCAGTAGTCACGGATGTGATGCAATTATCCACATAAAAAGAGTGCCTCAACATCTCTGCGGTTTCTTGATGTTCTTTACTTTGTTGTAAATGAAGATCTAGTAACCCTTCGAGCAGAAATGGGCTACAATTCAAGGTAAACACTACTCTACAATGCTGCAAAACTTTCAGCTGACTTCTTGCCTCGTCCTTCCACCACAGGAATCGCAAATAATCCCTGTCTTCTTCTCTGACAGATATTTGTAGAAATTCCTTTCTTATGTCCGAGATGACTCCTATATTGTTTTTCCTAAGCATTAAAAGCAATGCTGGTATTTGTAACAATAAGTTAGGCCCCTTTTCCAAACATTCATTCAACGAAGGGGCATCTTTTGATTTTGACGATCCATCGAATACTGGTCTCACATTCGTGGTCAAGTTTTCCTTAAAGATTCCTCGATGTGGCAAGTAATAACAAAATTGGTCCTTTTTTTCCTTAAAGTTTCTTCAACTACACCTTCATTTTCCCATTCCTTGAAAACATTTTCATATTCTTCATTTTTTTTCTCTTTCATCAGTCGGTTGGTGATGGATACTAATCTTCTTTCAGCAATCTCCTTATTATTTTGTAAAAACTGTCAACTTTCCAGCCATGGTAATGCCACTTCATACCTGTCATTATCAGTAACCTTTACTGTATGTAAGAAGTAGCGACGTGCTGCTTCCTCCAACTCTTCTCTGGATTTCAGCTCTGATGGATCAGATATACCTATAGCTTCTAAGTTCCGTAGATCAGGTATGGAAGCAGATTGGATGAACAGAGAAGTAGTTTCTCTTGCTAACGAGTCATTCTTCTTCACTTCCATTTTTCCTGTCACCGTCCATCCAACCTCCGTCTTCACAGCAATTAATCCACATGCCAATTTACGTATCTCGCCCAATAGAATGCAATTAGCAACATCAGCTCCCAACAGCATCTCCACTTCAGGTGGATCCGATCCCACGTCCGAAAGCCATATCTTTTTCGCCTTCAATTCTTTCATCCATGGTCCAAAGTTTAACCTGGGGATCTTCCCACAAATAGTTTTCTGTCCTATCAATTGCAGAGTAGCCGTGTGTGAGCCTTCCCAACTGCCAACACATACTTCATACAAATTATGCTCTTCTTCACAGGTTTTGGTGCCTCCAAACAATCTATGTACCATTGTTTCTGCTTTTAGAGGATGATATCCCATTTCATTAGCAGTTTTCTGCAAAATGTATAATCTTTGTGACCCACTATCTATCAGTGCTCGGACTATCTTTTCTTTACCTTTGTGTTTCAATTTTACACATAAGGTTTGTAACAACACTTCTTTTGTAGCACTGTGAATGTTCATGGATATATTGCTCTCTGTTTTCTCTTGGGTCTCGAGTTCAGATACTGCTTGTGCATTTAACTGTGGACACATGATAACAGTATGCTGCCATTTGCATAAATGGCACTTCAGGTTTGCTTTACAATTTTTGGCTCGATGAGCTAACCTCAAACATGAGAAGCAGCACTTTTCTTTTGTTACCTTGTTGCGTTTTTCTTTTAAGCTCATCTGCTGGGCGACATGACAATCCTTGCTTTCGTGTAGTTTGCTGCAAAAAATGCATCCTTTTCTTTTTTTATCACATTTGCCAGCAAACAGGGAATTGGCAGTGGGCACATTTTCATCTTCAAATTCTCTGCAGTGGCCGGGAAACTGTTGACCAGCTCTCTAGCTCTACTATTTGGCTTTCTACTTTGTACTAAATATTGAAATTTGTCTTCTGGTTCAATTTCGTTATCTTCGTGGATTCTTTTAAACATGCTCCAGAATCCTAACCAATCCTTGACTTCGCCGCCATATTGGTGTAGCTCTAAATTCGGTAATTTCAGATTCTTCTTTTGTGAACTCGAGGAAGCTATGGAGATATGATCTGCAACTGTTTGTCTACCATTAGAAATGCTTGACATTTTTAATCTAATCTCGTCCATCTTATCTCTATAATTCTCAATGGCATTGTACTCACGGTTATATGCATCATCATCAGCATCACATTCTAACCACAAATCAAGGATTTTCTCGTCCAAAGAAGCAGTTAATCTCTCTAACTTTGCGTGCATCAGGTGTGTAGCTTCACTTTCTGCTTGCTCGCTTGCCAAATTCTCAGTCAATTCATTATATGTTTTCGTAAATGATGCACGTATCGGCTTACGCTGTTTTTGCAGTTTATCCATTTTTTGTTGTTGCTTACCTTATAAAACGTATCACTATCACGTCGGGGTCACCAAATTGTTACGTTAAGGGACTAAATCACTGTAAATTATGGCTGGTCTTCCTCTTTGAGCCTTAAACCTTCTCAATGTTTGAAGAAACCCTGAAGTTGACAAGGTCTTGACCAACTCAAAGTGTACGGCTCTGAATACTGCACATGTATATATCACAATCCATGCCTTTTCACCTCCACGCAGATACAATGGACCAGCCAGGTCCACCCCTGTTATTTCAAAAACTAAAGCATCACGTACTCTGTCTTCTGGCAAAGGAGCAACTTTTGTGGTAATTCCTTTTGCTAGATGTCTCTTGCACCTGATGCATCCAGAAATAACTTTTCGTATGGTTTTTCTTCCACTTATGATCCAAAATCATTCCCTTATTGTGGAAAGTAGGACTTGTACTCCAGCATGCGATGATTCAATATGTTTCTCCATGATCATCATATGAACTAACTTATGATCAGAGGGCAACAGAATTGATGTTGAAGAACTCCAAAAAGCTGAAATAACACTTTTGAAGATTGTTAAGCAAGAGAGCTTTGATGGCAGAGAAGGCACCTTTAAGTCTTTAAATGTCTTTGAAGACCTAAATGGATTACTTCGAGTCCAAACCAGAATAACACAAAGAAGGGATGAAAATGAGTTCCTCACACCAATTCATCATTGACTAATGCATGAAAGAAAGTGTGTTGAATTAGACACAAATGCAATTCAATTAAATGACTTTCACCAAACACTAGGTGGGGGTGACGAGAAAGCTGTCACAGACAAGATCGAAGACTGGCTAGACGGAGATAAGATGATCCAGCCTATTACATCAGACTGACGAAGAAATTATGCAAAGTGTAAGCAATGCAAGAGATACTAGTAGTGAATCTGAGGCTGAGAATGTGGATTTCGGAAAGTCAAAACTGAAATTAATTGAGGTTAAACAGCATCTGAATTGTGTAATGGACTTGTCGAGAAAACTGACGAACAGATTTCCGCATACCACCATCATATAAGCCTTCGTGATCTCATTGTGAAAGAGACGTGTGATAAACCACAAAAGAAAATTGGTTTCGTCAAACCAAACAAAGAATGTTTATTTTAAATCATGTGGGCCTATTGTATCTTCTGTTCTAATAAAATTATACAGTACTTACACTAATTATTGTCCTGCCCCATGGAATAGTGGGCTAAGGTGTCGTGCTTTGATCCTTGCCACGGAATGCAGCCCAGGATCAATCCCATTCTTGGGGGTTGCGGATTTTAAGTCCCAAGGGGAGGACCGTTGCCCACTCAGCATTCGGAGGGAAGTGAGGAGCTACGATAGGTGGCGAACCCCGGTTGCGAAAGCCAACTTTCCGGCTGGGGTTGTCGAGAAGCTGACCTCATCTCCTCCCTCCATCTGTTGGATGATCGCCCACCTCTGCCTTAAGTATGTGGGCATGAGTTCGGCAGTCGGGTTGGTAGGTCTTGGCCCACTAGGGCTGTTACACAACGGGTTTTACATAATGTGTGTTTGGAGGAATTTAGTAACAGTGACGTCCAAATTAATATAAAAATTATTTGTGGTTGGTTTATTGACACTCGTCACTTACTTTTAAGTAAGTGACGAGTGTCAATAAACCAACCACAAATAATTTTTATATTGGGTTTTACATACTCTAATTTCATTCACAATTTTTCTCTGTGATGTTCACTTAATCTGGACTTTTGATAATCCGGACATTAAGACGCAGTTTTTCTGGATTAAGGAAATTCTACTGTATATATTGTGATGCTCTGTACATAATTTCACTGGGATTGGTTGGTTGCCATTGCCCTTGTGCTTGGTTGTATTAGCCCAACTGTAAGCGACTCCACCTCCTGCCTTAGGCAGAATAGAACCTCATCACTAATAATATTTGAGATTAAATTGAAAGGCAGTCGATTAATGACACTAAACAACACTTACTTTTAATTTTTTCTGGAACATGTTTCAGAGTCTTTGCCTCTATCCTCAGCTGGCCATCGAATGGTTCTCGTTGGTGTAGCTGACGATATTTTGTCACAGGTCTCCTCTGGTGGCGGTTCAAGGAACTTGCTGAACAAATCTTTCTGGGGGATGTCGAAATTGAATACTTTGTTCCTATTTTTTGAAATGAAGATTTGTTCCCATGTGGATAGTTCTTGCTTTCCTGATGTATGTTTTAGTAGTTTTGGTTCTGGATTTATGTTGTGGTTTTTTTCCCAAAAATGTGTGGCAACTGCTGATTTTTCTAATTGTTTATATTTTATGTTTCTAAAGTGTTCCTTTGCTGTTGTTTCTAAATTTCGTTTTGTTTTTCCAATATAAATTTGACTACAGTCATTGCATTCAATTTGATATATACCAGATTTTTTGTTAGATGGAATGGCATCTTTGTTGTTTGAGCAAATTAGGTTTTTTAAGGAGAAATGGTTGACTGGTGCTAGTTGAATGTTTTGTTTTTTGAAGACTTTTTTGAATTTATCATAGGCCCATGGATGGTAAGTGTATTTTTTGAAAATCATATTAGTTTCTGTAGCTGAGAGGGTTGTGGTTTCCTTTAGTAGCTTCTTCTTTTTTGCTAAGTTCACTTTTTTGTCCACTAATGATTTGGGAAAGTTATTTTTTTGTGCTATTTCAATTATTTTGTTGTATTCTGTTTTATATTCTTCTGCTGTGAGAGGGATGTTTACCAGTCTGTGTTCTAAACTATTGAAGATTGCCTGTTTGTGGGATGTTGGGTTGTAGCCATTAGCTTTTATGTAGTTGTCTGTCTGTGTTGGTTTTCTGTAAATGCTAAAGTTTAGTCTGTTTTTATTCCTCATTATTTTTAGATTCAAAAATGGTAAATACTCATCTTTTTCTACTTCTACAGTGAATTTGATGCCAGGGGATTTGACAAAAGTCCATAATTGATTCCATTACTTTATTGGCATCGAGTTTCTCATACATTTTTAACAAATGAGCTTAACTTTCTCCCCTGCTAAGGGAAAAACAAATGTTCAAAACATATCATTCCATTGAGTCTATGGTTTCATCCATAAAGATTTCCACATTGCAATCGGACACTTTCTTCTTGATTCTTTGTACGGTTTCTTGGTAAACAGGCTCCATGTAGTTTTTTCTTAAAGTACTCTCATTTGGCATTGACATCTTTGTGTATTTTTTAAGAAATCCCTTGAAGTCTGGATTGTTCACCATATTGAAAGGAATTTATGCTGGTGTAAGAGCCGCACACAATTCAATGTTGATTCCCTTAAAATTTTGGCTTTTTGAAGAACTCTGTTGAAATGCATTTTGTACATAATAGAGGCTGCCGCAATTTGTTTGCCTGAAGAGTCTTGTTCATTTGATGCTTATAGCTAGAAATGTGCTGTTTGATGCAATCTCGCTGGTGTTTTTCATCTATCAAAATTCCTTAACTGCAAATAGTACATCAAATAACAGTTCCATCAGTGTCTATGAAATCTTGTTTGAATTCCTGAGCCAGAACAATAAGTCAAGCACTGGACACCTTTGGCATGGTAAAATGCAGTAATATACTCGTTCAGTAATGTAACAAAGGACTAACACCAGTTCACCTGCTAACTCAATATGACTGTTATACAACTCATTCACTTGCTGTCCGCACTCTTACATAAAATTGCAACAATTACCTGAATGTTCTCATTCATACTGGAACTGCACACTCAGGAATTTCTAGTAGCTTGAAGCAGAAGCAAGAGTTAATTAATGGAACTACGTGTGTATGGTTACTGCTTCCTCTGCGTGATCTTGGAATCTGCACGAACAGATGACGTCTGTCACAGTAACGAACTCACATTCTCGAACAGTTTAGAAAATGTAATACGTGTATAGCTTGTAGAGAAGTGTAAATTATAAAGGTTTTTGTAAAGGGGCTAGAATAAGATTTGAAGACATGGAGATCCAGAAACTGTTTAGTCAATTAGCAGAGAAGAGATCACTTGTTTTCTATATTCCATTGAAACATAGCTGGGGGAGGGAGAGGTATATAGATAGCACGAGCAGTGAAGAGAGAAAGGGGTTAGCATGGTTAAGAGCAGGGATATGGAGATTAAGAGGTCAAAGAAATGGATACCCGCAAGATGAGTGCCCATTGTGTGCGGGCAAAGAGGATATAGAACGTGTTTGATTGTAAGGAATGGAGATGTGGAGGAAAGAATGTCAAATACCAAAGATGAATAGGAGAATCAGCTTAATCAAGGTTTTAAACAAAAATTATAAAAACATAGGGCAGTTTTTAAGTAAGGAAAACACAAGTGGATATGGACTGTAAAAAGAGAGAAGGAATAATAGGGACTATTCTGTAATAATATATATTGTAGCACGTCTGTAAATATACTTAATGAACTGTCCTGTGTAGCAGTGGCCTGGGCCAAAACAGTGGGCGGTCCAAAAATTGTAAAAGCTTAGTACCCCAATAAATATTATTATATATTATATTATTATATATAGAGAAGTGTACCAGCTAACAAAGTGTTGGAACCCTTGCTTTAATAGTTTCCATCTAATAATACCTTTTATGATTTTTTAAAGAAATTTATGCTTGGGGGAAAAAAATTACATCAATTAGATTAAAAGTAGCAATATATATTTCTATTGAGCAAAAATTTTTTAAATAAATAACAGACTTCACATCCTGATAATCGCTTGTTGCAGGTGAAGACTTTTGGAGATGGCAGACAATGAATCCAGAGGGCTACCATCGAGACCTCAAGCATACAGCAAATGGTGAACAGAAAATATCTCCAAGCAAACTCAATGGTAGGGCATCAGTTATAATAAACGGGAACCATGTGAATGGTCACTGACAAGACCTCAGGATCAGAATGTTCCTTCAGTCAACTTACTTCCCCAGTTCAACTTATTTATAAACCAGCATCGCTCTTCTTGCCATAGACCTTTCTCATTTCTTTCAGCAACACTGCAGTTTCAGTTCTACTTAAAATTACTGTTCTCCTCTCACCTTATTTTCATGGAATAATATACTTGGATGCTGAAAACATTGTAATTGGGGACATTTGATTTTATTGTGGCATTGCAAATGGAATGATTTTGAGTGTAACTTTCATGCAGTTTGTAATTTTGTCAGCTGTTGGTGTGTAAGTGTGTGTATGTGCTTGTTGGAGTATTGAGAGATATGTTTGTCAGATTCTGACTGGAAATGAGCTGTCAAGATCAAGCTTGTTATTTAGTAAGATTCATATTTATTTGTTAAAATAAATATTCTGTTTTATCCAGAAACCTCAAAATAAAATTATGAAATACAATTAAATAAAGGTAATAGTGTTTTTTAAGTATCTTTAGTTACCCATACTTTTAACTGCATTTCTTCTGTATACTTGCAAAACTGCATGTCCACATTTTCCTAATTTAATAGAAGGAAAAGAAAGCATGTTTATGTTCATAATTTATTCATAGTGATGATTAAAATTGCAAAATTCATAATAAAGAAGTTGAATCTATGTAAACAAAAGATGTAGGCTAACGTAAATACAAAAGTTAAGGCATAAAAGGCTGACCAATGTTTCCGCCGAACACTTGCCAAGCGTAGTAGGCATTTACCAGTAGTAACTCTGTACATCAAAACATATTAAATATCCTTGAAACTTAAAATGTTATCCTTATGATATTAACCCATGATGCAGTTTGGATTGGAGAGCATTAATGACGATGTTTCTACCCTGAGCATGAAACATTTTACACTTGCTAATTGAAAAATCACTTATCCCAGATTTTATGGACATGTTCATAAACACAGGGGATAAGAAAAATGTAGTAATTTCATTGTTATATTCATATTTCAGCACAAACTTGAAGCACAACTTAACATATGATGAGTTGGACATTAACTCATTCCTTTTCAAACTGCAGAGTTTGTACTTTCATAGTATGCTGTTTATATTTCTAATATGAGTGTAGGTAGCATACAAAATTAGTCGCCATCCTTGAATATCACAACTGTGCTGTGAAAGAGAATGCAGGAACCAGCTTATTCTAATTAAGTATGATAGGGAAGCTGCACTGCATGCCCTAACTCGTACCAGTTTAAATCCAAACTGTTCTGGGAAACATCAAAAGTTCGAGATTTAACTGTATTGGAACACCACAGTGAAGCGAAAAATTATTAATTTTTAGATGAGTCGTATTTATTACATATCTAAAAATTAATAATATCAAAAGTTCTTAATGAGTATAGACTATGATACAATGAAACACAAAATTATGCATCAAAAGTTATTAAATCTTTCATTCACCAAGAAAGTTAAAGTAGATTGGGTACTGACCATACAGGTAATGAGAGCTGATTTTCTGGACAAAAGGAGGTTATGACCCATATATAGTTTCAAATCAGCTAACATCACACTCAACAATTAGATGGCTAGGAATAAAACTTATCCTCTTTATGAAGGGTCGAGTCAGAGTGAAAAAATTCTATCCCATAGCCAGGTTTGAACCTTGGATCTCCCTTTTATAAGTATGTATATATGTATAGATAGGTAGGTAGGTGGGTGGGTGGATGGATGGGTAGACCGACAGACAGACAGATAGAGAGTGTTCCAGAATTAGAGTGACAAACTTTGGGAACTGATAGATAACATTATTTTAAACACTTTTTGTTAAGGAAAGTTTATTTGCTCTGGTGCTTCGTTTAAGTGCTAGATGCATTAGTGTCATTACTGCATCCCACTCACTTTAAGTATTTATGGCAATGGGTCCAGCTCTACCTAACCAGTGATTGCTGTATGTAGCCGTAAGATAACATACTTCAGCACGGAAGTGAGCTGGCACCCCATCATGTTGAAACCACATGTCCTGACTGATATGAAGGGGAACTGTTTCCATTAGATCAGGCAAAATTTGTTGCAGTAATAATAATTAATTGTAAGTATAGGTAGGACTGGCAAAATGTATGGTGCTATTAAGAAGATATCCACAATATTGATCGACACATACACATCAAATCTTCGTTGATGTGACCTCTGAAATGTAGCATAAGGATTTTCAAATGCACAGCATGTGAATTCTGACAGTTAATTACTCATGTGTGAACGTTGCTTCATCTGTGAACATGACATGGGATGCAAACAGTACTTGGTTTTCAGTGTTTTTCAGATACCACATACGGCTAGTGTGAAAGAAATCACTATTTCCATCAATTTACCTGAAATAAAAACAAGTGGTTTAACTATGAAGCCTGGGACTTAAGTTCTTACAGCATAGTAAGTTGCTACAAAACGTGCGTGTCTCATAGCATATGAGAACCCCTAGTGGTTTACTGGGAAACATACGAATCAGTTGGAGAATTTAATGTCATGTTGGCATGTTGGCCATAGTAGCTCAGTGGTTTGTTATTGTTATTTATCTGCCGATTAAAATTATAATAATTCATGGCATTGTCAAGGTAAGTACAATATAAATACAATGATTATCTAACCTACATATATACAAATTATTTACAGGTAATAATAAAGAAAATATTTACATTCTTAAGCTAATATGTACAGTTCTGTAACACTAAGCTTACAAAACTATATTATTAATTACTGCTCTAGAAATTTGTCAATTGAATAGAAACACCTTTGGATACAAAACTTATTTAGTTCCCTTTTTAACCGCTTAATATCTTTAATTTCCTTTAGATACATAGGTAATTTATTAAAAAGCAAACAGGCAGCTACAGAGGGTTTCGTTTTAAATAAGTCTAATCTATGTGAGGTTATATGAAAATGCATGTTGCCTCTGGTGAAATGATCATGAACCTGACTGTTTACTTTTGGGTGGTCATCCTTATGTTTTAGAAACATGATGTTTAGAGCAACAGCATGGAGAGTGGGAGATCCGTGGTTCAAATCTTGGTTTTGGCATTGAATTTTTCAGTCTGGCTCTACTCATCCAAACCTTAGCCTACATACGGCTAGTGTGAAAGAAATGATTATTACCACTGAGCAAATCGCTTTTGCAGAGGATAGTCTTCAGGCCTCATTGGTGAACCTTTTCAAGGTGAAAAGAATACAATATTTTCTGCATGATTCTTCTTGCAGTGCTAAAACTTAGGTGCAATTGTCGAGAGACGGTGCGAGTACTAGCTGCAGGATTGTTCTGAATGCGCGAAAATACATCTTCCTTCTTCCTCGTTCTCAGGAGTCCATACAGAACATAGCCGTTCTTGACCTGCTCGTCTATCCAAGGAACCTCTTTCACGTATTTATATTCAATGCTGCAAATGTAGGGTGATGAGGAGCCTTTTGGTTTTGGAACTGTACTTGGTAAAGCCTGACAGCCACATGACCTGACATTAACTCATTTAGCACTTAAATTTTGTCCGATATGACTTAACGTTAGAAGACATAAAAAAAAAAAGCACTTAAACAAAGCACTGCAGCAAAAAGTTTTCCTTAACAAAAATTTTTTAAAATTATGTTATCTATCAGCTCCCAGATTTGTTGGTCTAATTTTAGGACAACCTGTGTTATATATATTGTAACTTTGAGGGTTCGTGAAATTAAAAGTCCAATTGCACAACTCAAAAATGTTCTTTATTTCCACCGAATTACAGTCAGAACACTTGCCAATTACACAGAATTACGTAATGCACACAATTAGAATTCACCAGTTTGTCTGTCACAGGTCTACTGCACGCTCACAGTTACGTATAACTCCTCTGATGCACGTTCACAGTCTTCAGGTCCGTTAACTCATCCGGCGCTCCTCACGGCTACTCGCCAAGGACTGAACTCACTCGTCAACTGCAGCCCCTTTTTATAGGAATATCGCTGTTTCTTTAAGTCTCGTGATTCGGTGAATCATCCTGCAGGCTCCAGATGTCAAGGAGGGGGAAAGAGATGGCTAATGATGTTTTTCCAACCATCCCCCTCTTTACCGCTACAAGACATGGGTAGGCGTGGCTGAATGCTTCCCGTCTGCTGCTGCTAGCTGACCATGCCTTCCGATAATTAGGTGACAATATTATATGGCATTATATATAAAACAATGTTTAATATGGCATTGAATTTTTCCTTCTGTCTCTACCCTTTGCAAACCTTGTCTTACACACAGCTAGTGTGAAAGAACAGTTAATTTTCATCAATTAACCTAATAGTACAGGGGTGGTAGGCACTATAGGTGTGAATTCACCCTCCCTCTTGTCTGTACTACTTTCTAGACCCAGCTAGATTGTACCAACTAAACCGGTTATAGTTGCCTGGCTTCATTTCAGTGGTGGATTCTCTGTGCTACATGAGCAAGCAAGTGTTTAATTGGGGCTGGTAGAACAAGCATTTTTTGTCCTTCATTATCATGAAGCATATATCCTCTTAATATTGAATACATTACAAGCTTATTTCTAAGGATTCATTCAATGTGCCTCATGCTGAAGCTATAATGAAGACAAATTGTCAGAGCTATTTTCAGCAAGTAACATTCTGTGTGAAATCAGCCACTGTGAATAAAATGTTCTGTGTTAAAACTGTAATTCTAATTACAACTCATGTACTGCTTCTAAACTTTTTTACAATCTGAGACTCAAAATATTTAGGTTTACCATACTACTGCCAGGTAGGATGGCTAAGCGGAGGCAAAGTGTTGCATGGAATACTGGAGCTGCAGAATTCACATTTTCATAACAAAGGAATTGCCATTCCAGAACTTATGGATGAAATTTCTTGTTTGTGATTTGACTTTTCACCTCACCGAACTTAACCTTAGTTTACAAAGTAAACACAATATTAAAACAAAACTCAATATATTTATACCTTTAACAGTTTGTTTGAAAGCAGTTATGGAAAAATTAAAAATGTGGCAAAGCCAAATAGAACAGAACAAACTACTCCATTTTACATGTTTAAAATCAATTGTGAAAGGTTTAGTGCATAATACGAAACAAAAATAGATTACTGTATTAGAGGAACCATTAGAAGTGTTCTGATTATAATTTTAGACGTGGAGTAGCATTTCAGATGAATATCTTCAATCTGTTCTATGCTTAATTTCATCTATTTGCAGCTGGAGTTGAAACATTAATATTTAAAAAATATTTAAAATATATAACATAAAAATATTTAAACATTAATATTTAATATTTTGGATGAACATCAATCTGTTCTACGCTTAAGTTGATCTATTTGCAGCCAGACATTGAAACATTAATATTTAAAAGGATAGCAATTGGGTAAGGTATGATGAGCTAATTGGTGCTTCACTGACCCTACGCTACTTTCAAGTTTATACTTTGAAGGTATGATGAGTAAGTCACTTGTTTGTTAACATGCCAGAGAGAAGGAAAAAGGAAGGGGTGACCTTAGGGGTAAAGCATTTCATATTTCGGGTGCTCATCTTATTGGCCCTGTAATAGTGGTCTAAAGCATGAATCCTGGCTCTTAAGTATTTACAACATAGTAAGTTGCTACAAAAGGTATGTATCACATTGTATATGTGATCTTATGATCTCCTAGTGGAAAATGTGGAGAATTTAGTGTTATGCTGGCATGTTGCAGTGGTTAAGAGCAACTGGACAAAGACCGGGAGATACATGGTTCAGATCCAAGCTATGGCATTGAATTGTTCATTCTGACTCTACTCTTTAAAACTTTGTCCTACACACGATTAGTGTGGAAGAATAATTTCCATTAATTGAGATTAAAGGATCTTAAACAGAGAACCTAATAAAAATCCAAGTTTACTGCCTCATTAAATTAAATAGCAACTTTTAAGAGAACTCATTAGCTATCTTTACAGACATGATGTGTTCAAGAAATGTGTTCAAGAAAAGAGTGATAGGGATATTCCACAAAGAACCGAGATGTAGCCTCTGTAAACAAGCTGATGAAACAGCAGTTGATCTTCTGGAGTGTGAAGCTCTAGAAAGAAGAAGGAACCCATCTTATAAATGGTCAAGCATCTCAGAGAAGGGGCTGAACTTGCAAGGCAAATAACTAGACTTATTGAATGGGTTGAGAACTAAACCTATAATAACCCAAAGAACTGTACAAAAAGCCTTTTGGGCTGAGGTGTATAGAGTTTAACTCTGTTACACTCTCAAAATTATCACCTTTATATAAGTGATAAGCACTGTGATGAAGGAATAATTATGATTTTCTGGTTTTCTGTGTTAAATGACAGTAAACCATATGAAAATAAAAAGGTGCATAATTCGTTTTCTGTCATAGATATAGGATTTTTGCACAGCCATGATGAAAAAAAAAAGAAGAAGAAAAGAAAAAGAAATTCTATTCAATTATAACATTGGCATATATTGAAAAAAACTATTTTTAGTTGGGTTTTAAAACTTCGTCACTTTCATTTTTGTGATATTAAGGGACTAGTATCAGAAGTCATTGCATCCATTTTCAACCTCAGTCCAAAAGCCAAGGAAGTGATTAAGAACATTAGTGAAAAGTGTCTAAGCTATTGACATTGGCAGGTAGTAATGATGTAGGGAGTGATGCAAATAATAATGTGTATAATCTTGAAAATGCTATAAAAGAACTCAAGCATGCTAATGTAGTTACAGTTAAACTTCCTCAGAGACAGGACTTAGGTCTGCATTCTTGGGTAAACCAATAAATAATTCAAGTGAACGATGACCTAACCTATATCTGCAGAAAATATTCACATGTAAAACTAATTAACACTTTTAATGCCCGACAATAACTCTATACTGCACATGGCTTGCATTTCAACAAGCGTAGGGAAAAAAGTGTTGTGCATGAGTATATGTAGGGCCATCTTGGATTTCTCTAGTCCAGTAAATAATGATGTAGATGCATGTTTAACTGATTCAACAGTCTCTAACAATTCCATTGTATCTAACCCAAAAAACTAGGCAAACTGGGCATAAGTACTTGAAAATTATACATCAGAATGCTCAAAGTCTGCTTAATAAAATTGATCAATTTAACATTTTTACTATAGAGCATACACCTGATGCACTAGTGATTACTGAACATGGGTTAAAAAATGAACAACTTAGTTGTAACTTATTCCCAAATTGACATTAAAATCCTTATTCTGTAGATCTATTCATTCCTGGGGGAGGTGCCTGCATTTATGTCAGGTCAGATGTTTCAAATATTACCATAGATCTGGATCTTCATAGCTATTGTGCTGAAAGTCATATTGAATGCTGTGGAGTAAACATACAGCTAGATATGAGAGAACGTAAGCTTTCACGTCCGGAGTCCATAATACAATTGGTTGTTTCTGGGCTGTTTTGCCGTGGTCTGTTGGAAAGGAAGAAGCCTTAAAACTAAATAGGAACTGGCATCCTGTTATCGAAAACAGGAAACGCCATTTAACCACCAAAAATGACGCGGACCAATCACAGGACACCATTGCCGGACTACCCAGGCTCCGCCCCCAACTACCAGTACAAATAGCGCAACTCAGGCACGCTTCAGACGCAGCCAAACTCTCTGCAAGAAAGCTTCAACCGCTCCACTGATGATGTCTACCGTAGTTGTGGACGAAACGTTTGGTTCTTACTCCAACAGACCACGGCAAAACAGCCCGGAAACAACCAATTGTATTATACAGCTAGATAAATCGAAAATAGTTATAATTGGTATATATTGTCCTCCTAAAGGTAGTATGGATATATTTTTGGATAAGGTAGCCCTGATATTAGATACAGTGACCAAGTCAGACTGTAACATTGTAATAGTTGGAGATTTTAATATTGACTTCTTAAAAAACTCTAATAACAAGGAGAAGTTTAAGTATCTGTTAAATGAATACAATTTAGAAGCGAAAATTAAAGAGCCAACACGTTTAACACAAATATCCAGAACAGCTATTGACAATATCATTACCAACATAGTCAACATGCCATATAATGTAGAAGTTATACAGTCATGTCTGTCTGATCACACTGCACAGTGTATTAATATACTTGGTGACACCAAACTGGAAGTCTCTAGAAATATTAATATAAAAAATGTCACTCCTTCAGTGATACTAACTTAGAAATTCTCAGGAATGCCCTAACTACTGAAAACTGGGAAAGAGTTTACTGTGCTTAGGATCCTAACCTAAAGCTTGATATATTCTATGAAATCTTAAATTTCCATATTCAGCTAAATTGTCCCTTAATTACACAAAGGAAAACCGATACAGCGATCATACCTCTTTACTGGATAACTCCTGAAATAAAATTTCTGCGTACTTGGATGAAACTGGTAATGGTACAAAAAAATTACTAATCCAAACTATAAAACATTGACTTAAAGAAATTGAAATGTCACTATGACCAAACAAACAAATATTTTGTTTCAAACAAAATATTTCCATCAAACTTCTGGTTTAGCAATGGGCAACCCCTTATCACCCTTCCTGGCCGATCTGTACATGAGTGCACTAGAAATAAGGATCACTAAAGGTTTCCCATGGATGTTCAAACTCTGGCAAAGATATGTAGATGACATATTTGCCATAGTGCCAAAAAAACACATCAGTGATGCACTAAAACTTTTAAATATTCAAGAAACAAAAAAGTGAACTTAGCAAAAAAGAAGAAACTACTAAAGGAAACCACAACCCTCTCAGCTACAGAAACTAAAATGATCTTCAAAAAATTCACTTACCATCCATGGGCCTTTGATAAATTCAAAAAAGTCTTCAAAAAACAAAACATTCAACTAGCTCCAGTGAACCATTACTCCTTAAAAAACCTAATTTGCTCAAACATCAAAGATGCCATTCCATCTAACAAAAAATCTGGTATATATCAAATTGAATGCTGTGACTGTAGTCAAATTTATATTGGAAAAACGAAAAGAAATTTAGAAACAAGAGCAAAGGAACACTTTAGGAACATAAAATACAAACAATTAGAAAAATCAGCAGTTGCCACGCATTTTTGGGAAAAAAACCACAACATAAATCCAGAACCAAAATTACTAAAACATACAACAGGAAAAGAAGAACTGTCCACATGGGAACAAATCTTTATTTCAAAAAATAGGAACAAAGTATTCAATTTCGACATCCCCCAGAAAGATTTGTTCAGCAAGTTCCTCGAACCGCCACCAGAGGAGACCGAAGACAAAATATTGCCAGCTACACCAATGAGAACTAGTCGATGTCCGGCTGAAGATAGAGGGAAGACCTCAGAAACCGGTTCCGGGAAAATTTAAAAGTGAGTGTTGTTTTGTGTTATTAATCGACTCCTAATTAACTTAATTTATACAACAACACTGTTTTCAACACTTCCATAAAAGGATTTATAATTAAAATACTTAAATCCAAAAGCAGCACTGGTGTAGACGGTATACCAATTGCATTGATAAAAAAGTGTAGCATGTTTTTGTTGTCATCGTCAAATGCTAGGCTTTGGCAATGAAGCCATTAGCTCTCTTGCTCTCCAATATTTCTGTGTAGTGTGTCCGGCAGGTAGGGCTTCACAAGTTAGAAGATGTTCTTCAATCATTTCCTCTTCTTTGTTGCACAGAGGACAATTTGGACTTGTGTAAATTCCTATTCTGTGTAGGTGTTTGGCCAAATAATCATGTTCTGCGAGTAATCTAAAATTTGCTACTGCACTTTTACGTGGGATTTCTGGAATAATTTCTGGATTTTTAATAAAAATGTTCCATTTTTTTTATCTTTTGCTTTTTTAGATATTGGTTGGTTTTGTTTGTTTTTATATTTGCTTTTGATTAATCTTTTTATGGATGTAAAGGATAAGTTTTTACTTTTGTTCTGAATTAAATTTGCACCTTTTTTGGCAAGAAAATCAGCTGATTCATTTCCAGCAATTCCACAATGTGCAGGTATCCATTGTAATATAATTCTTTTCTGTAGTTTTTGAAGTTGTTGGATCATTTTGTGACATTCTTTAATTTGGATTGACCTCATTTTATATGAACTTATTGCACAAAATGCTGCTTTAGAATCAGAAAGTATGACAGCATTTTTGAATTTATCTTTTCTGTATAGAAGGTGTTGGAGTGAAATATGAATAGCCGTTACTTCTGCATCAAAATTTGTTGTGTGGTATCCTGCTGGTTGATAGAGTGAGAACAGTGCACACTTAATTCCTGCCTCTGAGTTGTTGTCCAAGTTAGATCCATCTGTGTAGATATGTAACCATTCTTCGGGTGGGTATCTATTGTTCACAGTTTCTAATGCTAGTGCTTTTAGTACAGGTTTGGGAGTTTCAGATTTTGTAACAATTTGTTCTAAATCTAATTGAATATTAATTGGTTCAAAAGTCAGTGAGTTTTCTTTGATTAAAATGTTTTCTTTAGAATTAGGAAGATTCAGATCTGTTTTTAATTCCGTAACTTTGTGGAGGAAACTTGTTTGTATTTTCATCTTGATTAGTTGTAGTAATGTTTTCTCCCATTTTGTTGTTTTTAACCGCAACATTTTTTCATGTTGTATTAGTGCCTAGATGTATTGGGTAGTTCCGAGTTAAGGTTTGCATTGCCGTGATTGGAGTTGATTTTGCTGCACCGGTTATTAGTCAGTGGGCCTGAGTTTGGCATACTTCTAGGTGATTTATGTTAGAACTGTTTGCTGTAATTATTACCTCTGCATTATAAAGAAGTATTGGCTTGATGAATGTTTTGTATGTGGTGTTCAGTGTCTCCCGATTACTGCCTCACTTGACTCCAGCTAATCTTTTCAAAATTGAAAACTTTTTTGTTGATTTGTTTACTACTGCTTCAATATGATGTCTCCAAGATAATTTTGAATCAAAAATTGTCCCTAAATATTTTGTTTCAGGTTTGTTTTCTTGAACTGCAGATTTAGTTTAAGGGATTTTCTTTTTTAAGCTAAATATTTGGAATGTTGTTTTATCAGTATTTATTTTTATCAAATTGTTGTCAGTCCACTTTTCCAATCGTATCAGAGCCTTTTCCATTGAAGTTTTGGATTTTTCTATTTGTGGGGAAGATGTCCACATGATCATGTCGTCTGCGAAAAGAGCTGTCTTTATTTCTGTGTTTGATACAGCCGCGAGAAGATCATTGATCTAGATGTTGAACAAGGTTGTACTGAGTACTGCACCTTTTGGTAGGGCCATTTTTATTTGTCGGAATTTGGATGTTTTGTCATTGTATTTTGTTGCACAGAAACGTTGAGAGAGAAATTGAGTGATCCAATTTAACATGTTATCATGAGTGCCTAGTTTTGAAAGTTTCTCAAGAAGTTTATGACTACATACTGAATCGTATGCTTTTTCAAAATCAATGAAAACTGATAGCGTATCTTGATTTTTGTTGAAAGGTTCTTTGACATCTTGGGATAGTTGAATTGTATTTTCTTTCGTAGATAAGTGTTGTCTGAATCCTGTTTGAGCAGTTGTTAATATGTTATTACTTTCTAAGAACCAATTTAGCCTTGCTGAAATCATACGTTCTGCTGTTTTTGCAAAGACACTTGTTAAAGAAATTGGTCTGTAATTATTTATTTTGTCAGGTGCTTTGTCTTTTTTTTAGAATAGGAATAATTATTGCTTTTTTCCACTCTGTAGGTACAGTAGAGGTCCATGATATATTAAATAATTTCAGTAGTACGTTTCTTGCCTTTGGTCCTAGGTGTTTCAGAAATTCAGCATGTATTTTATCTGGTCCAGGAGACGTTTTATCTTTCAACTCATGGATGGCATGATTTAGTTCCCTTATGGTGAATTCTTTGCTGAATATATCATTTGTTTGTTCTGGACACTATTTGAATTTTTTGAGATCTTTTTTAATCTGCCTTTGTTTTCTTTTTGCTTCAGAAGAAAGTTTATGCTGAGAGCTGTAATGCTTATTAAAGGCTTCAGAAATAGAGTAATTTGAAGTAAGTGTAAAAATTATTTGTGGTTGGTTTATTGACACTCGTCACTTACTTTTTCATATATTTATGAGAGACTAGTTTCAAAGGCCCTGGCCTCCGTTTTCAATCATGCCAGTTGGGAAGAGATTGAAAATGGAGGCCAGGGCCTTTGAAACTAGTCTCTCATAAATATATGAAAAAGTAAGTGACGAGTGTCAATAAACCAACCACAAATAATTTTTATATTAATTTTGACGTCACTGTTACTAAATTCCTCCAAACACACATTGAAGTAAGTGTTTTCCCGTTTAGTATGAGTGGTTCCTTTCTTGTTTCTTTCTGACAATTAATTTTACTTATAAATCTGTATACTTTTCTTTCATCTTTTCTATAATCAGCTTTTTCAATAAATTCACTGAAGGCTTTTTTTTTTGGCAATATGAATTTCTTTTTTACATTTTTCTACCTTTCTTCATCGTTCCTGTGTATCTGTTGGGTTATTGGACAATTCTGCTCTTTCCCTTGCTATGTCCCTTTCTTCTTTTAGCTTTGATAGCTCTGTGTTTCAAAAGGGTTTGTAATTTTTAGTTTTTCCTCTTGGGATCCATTTTTTTGCTGCTTCAAGAATTATATTTGTTATTGTTTTATTGAGTTTATCTACAGATGCTTCATGTTGAGCTGAGTAAAGATTTTGTTCAGTTTCCTCAGTAAATTTTGTCCAATTTGCTTTTCTAAAATTCCAAGAGTATTTCAACTTTGCAGCAAGTGCAGCACTGAAATGGTCAATCCACTTGTGCACATTACAGATGCTTTTTTTGATTCTGGCAAATTCCCAGACAAATTGAAAATAGCTTAAGTTATTCCGTTGTCCAAAAAAGATAATAAAAATGACACAAATAATTATAGACTAATATCTATTCTGTCAGGAATTTCAAAAATCTTAGAAAGGCTAATTAACAATTGTTTAACAGATTACCTGTAAAATAGAGTCAACATGAAAAATTCAATGCCATGGCCGGGATTTGAGCCACGGATCTCTGCCGTTATTCGGCATTATTTGCCGTTATTCAGGATTTCCAAATCTGTTGTACTTATGTAGTTTGCAAGAGCCTCGTCCCTGGCATTAACATTGGTGCTGCTCCAAATCCCATGGCGGGAATTGGAGTTACACCCAACCAGCAGGTCAAGTCCCTCCCATCTACAGTAAGTAAATAGGTTTTAAAACTCCCTAGGGGGAGGAGGATCCTAGGAATCATAAGGAAAATATGCAGAGCAGACTACTTCTTTCCTCTCTGAACCTTCCTCTTAATATCTCACAAGAAATGCTACCACATCCTGTGAACAGAACTGTGGTAGTGCCCATGCTTTTATATCCTTTGTAAGGATACATGCTCTAGGCCATCTATAGTGCAAGCAACTATAAGCCTGCAACTGTCAGCCTCATGATACGGCCCTCACGAATCCATGGTTCCTGTATCAGAGCGATTTGTATCCTTTCATTAATTAGCTTTCGCACAAGCACCCTAGATGCTACGAAGCTATGTTGTAGGTTGGCGTGCACACAGTGAATTACATTTGAAGTACTCATCATGTGCATCTATGCTGTCTTCTTGTCCTCCTTCTTAGCTCCAGCCCCCAGCAAAGTGAACGCTGCTAGGCCCATGCCTCAGAAGAGCTTTCCTTTTCTTCCTTCTAGGATTTCCTTTGCAGCAGCCGAGTCTATGCTGATCACAAGACGAACCCCTCTGGACTCCATCTTGCGCTCTAGCACCCTCCACTGTCGCGTCTCAATATTCAGGTTCTGATGAAACACACGTCTGAAGATGATGCCCGACTCAACAGGGGGTCCTGGGATCCAGACCATCAACCTCTTATACGTAGGGAGAGCATCCATACTAACCACTTTTAGATTGGAGCCCTCCCGTGCCTTCATGTTGGGCACCATACCGGTAAGCCAAGACCAAAAATCCTCATCCTGGCAAACCACTATGGCTGCCCCCTTAGCCAGGTAGCAGTCAACAAACTGGGGAACCACTGCGGAGGGGGCTCATTAAGAATGTAAATAAACATGATTTTCAACAAAAACTTGCAACTTTTAAAGTAGAAACCCTGTATTATTTTTAACAGTATTAATAATGTAAGACTTGAAGGTTTCACAGCGAGCATTAATAATCAAGGCTTCGCTGGTGATCAGCCGGGTAAAGTTAATGAAGTCGAGCTTTATTAACTTGACACGGCTGATCACCCGTGGAGCCTTGATTAGTATTAATAATATTAAGAATGGTATTATGTTTCTATATAATTATTGCAAACAGTGATATATTGATACTTTACAAAGATGAATTGAAATTTGAAACAGCAATCATTACCAAGTAAGGAAAACTTGTACATGCTTCCTATCCCTTCATCAGCAGGCATCCAACTGGTTTCTGGTGTTAGTGACATTGTTAACTGTAGGATATCAATATCTGCAGTTGTGACATGAGTTGGTGGAAAGTATGAACTTGAAAGTGTTGTGTGGAAGGAGCAAATGAGAATTCAGGAAGTAGCCATTGTATTTTAAAATATTAGTGCCTAACAGCTGCAGTGTGTATAAATAAACAAATAGGGATTGGCAGAACTTCTGAATGGGAGGTCCCATTTTAAAACTTAGTAAGAAGCACAAAAGTGTGAATAAAACTTGCCAAAATGGGTTAAGACCTGATTTTATAGTTGATGGGACGATAGGAAAATTATGGCTACCTAATGTAAACAAAATAGACCATCTTGCTGCTATAGGTTGGTCTGGGGTTAGGCACATGTGCATGCTGATCGCAAGGTTGTGAGTTAAAACCTAGCCCAGATTGATGGTTTTTATGTGTGCTTAAGAAACATGGCCCTATGTCAGCAAAAATACTGACATGTGAATGAACTCCTGCAGGAAAAATTTCTGGCATACTGGCAGAGCTAATATGATCCTGGCAATTCAAAAAGCTGTTAACAAACAAAATAATTTTAATTTGTACTGCTATAAGACATGAGCCTTTCCAGCTGGGTGTGCCGAAATGCTGACCACATCTTCCTGTATTGGTTGGATAATCACCCACCTCTACCTTGCATATGTGGGTGTGAGGCCGGCAGTCAGGTTGGCAGGTCCTGGCCCTCTATGGGCTGTCGTGCCATGGGTTATTATTATAAGACATGAGTAGAGGTGAGTGCCATTGTGATACATTGAAAACCTGCTAGATTGCTGATGGTTGTGAAATATTAGGCTTTTACTGTACTTTGCTGACAGTTGCTACCTAAAATATTCCTTGGCTGTGCTTTACAGTTTATGGCTTTCAGGCCTCTGCTATACTTTGGCAGATTTGTTAGCCATGTGCTTTTAGTTCTGAACTGAAACAAAACAGGCATGGTTGTTTTACTGCCATTACTTTCCTGTTAAAGAAAGCACTATAAGAAAGTTCGGTGGGTGGGTTACATTCTCTAAAAGCAACTGCTAAGGTTTTCTAGTAGTATTATTCACATTTTAATTTGTTCGGTTTTAAAACGGAACCTGACAGTCAGATGTTTCCCCAGGTCTTGGCAAGCCATGTCTTTAAAGGAGCTCTGTTAGTGGTAATGCAATCCAAAAGTACCTGGCTACTTAGTCACTAGTTATCAAAAGCATGAAATTTGACAAACACTTTTATCTTTTTTTGTTTGAAATCAGCTATCAATTCTCCAAGGAAATGTTTATGCTGTGCAGTGAATGCTATAAAACTATATATATAGGTATCTTGGGGTGCGGGTATGTCGTTGAACAGATATATGGCGTCCTTGGAAGATGTTGAACTTAAAAACCAAGTTCAGTATTTAACTGACCTTTGTTTTTAGTTATACTGAATGCACAGGCCTTATTCTAAAAATACCAAGTTACATTCATAAGTGTCGGAACATATATTAGCAGTAAAATAATGATATTGCATTTTTGGGTGGAAAACAATACTTCCCCTACTTACTATATGTGGCACAGAAAGTAATTAAAGTCCAACTAAGTGCAATAACTAATCTCCACTTAAGTGCTAAGAAATATATGACTTGTATAATGTGCAAGTATTACCTACTTAAAAATGTCTCAGAGTTTGTTAATTACACATCAAATGCGATAGTGTTCAGCAATATTGCTTTAGTTTTTGTCACTTAATGTATTTTCGTTGAAGTAATTGCTTTCTGTTTTTGCTAATATTTTATCATTATATTCCATTTCATTTGTTAATTTCTTATATAGTGTTTTACATGAAAGTAAATGCTGACATTCTGCTTACATGGACGAAATCACTTTTGTTATAATTTGTCTATTACTTTATTGTACACATCAGTGTCGACAGCCTTTGATTTAATTAATGGCAAACTGGTGTACATAAAGAATTGCATGATATAAAACCAAACCACAGGCTTACTTATTTTCCCACTGTATTGCAAATAAATAAAATCATATACAATTATATACAATTTAAGACACAAATAGTAATCTTGGTTGGTATTCTAAAATAAGATAAACTGAAAGGAGTGGGCATGGTGATAACGCCACCTCTGAGTTTAATGCCTTGCACCGCAGATAGGAAAGACCATTAAAACGCTGTCAATATTTAAACATTGCACATTTCTTGTACTGCATTTTAAAAGTGTTGGGTATGGGAGGTGCGATCGGTTGATAGTACAGGTAGCTGCATTACCGACTGACGTAGTTTCACAAATTACCACCACTTATGAATACTTGTGGAAAAAAACAATTGGTGGTGATTTGTTGTCTGTAAACAAAACTGTTACACAGGAGATCTTGAACGGTTGAGTGGTGCAAGTTTTGTTTATTCTTCCGCATTTAAGAGTTTTAAAGTGCATATTATTTGTTGTTCTTGTGCTACGAGTGAGATTAGAAGAAGTTTTGAAGGATTTCTCCATATCCGGTCCGTGTTCGACTCGGGCCGGTTGGATTTCAACAAAAAAAACCTGCAACAAACTAAGGTAACCTAAAATGTATTCTCAAAGATTAACTCAACTCCAAGTTATTCCTAAATTGCCAAGAGTAGACCCACTAAAGATCAGGACATTGCAATTGAAGCACATGATGGTATCCCTCTTAGTAATTAGCGAACTCACTGATCCTTCTCTAAATCGATTTGTATCTACAATTTCAAATAAGAGATTTTGCATTAACTTAGCGAGTAAACAACTGGCTGAAACTCTGTGTAACCAACATCCTAGAATTAAAGTTAGCAAAGTTACATTGACGTTGTGGCCACTTCTAACTGAACGTAGGATCATATTGTAAAACGTATGTCCAGTTATCCGCAACTCTATTCTTGAACGTGCTTTAAGCAACTTTGAAATTAATACCACCTCTGCAATGATGCATATTCGAGCAGGATTTAATATCCCAGTGAAATTAACACCACCTCTGCAATGATGCATATTCGAGCAGGATTTAACATCCCAGTGAAATTAACATCACCTCTGCAATAATGCATATTCGAGCAGGATTTAACATCCCAGGTTAGTCTCAAATACAGAGCTTTCGATGTCAACTCTGTTCAACCTGAGGATCTTGGAAAGCTTCCAGATACCTTTGAGGTGCATCATGAGAGCACTGCATACTGGATATATGTATCTTCAGATGCCCTGACGTACTTTGTGTGCCAGATGGAGTGCCATTTGGCTAAACAATGCACTCAAATTACTGAACTGCCAACACCTACCAATATCATATCTAACACTGTAAACTTTCCTCCTCTCTCACCGAGACTGGTGCCCTCCAATGAGACTTCCTTGTCTAAAGAGGGGGCCAATGTCAAAACAAGTCCAGCAGAAAATGAGTCAGTAGAACCTGTTGGTATATAAGAAAATGGCACCTTCCTGTTTGAACCTCTTTCGGCAACATTGCTACAACTTAACACAGCAATGGAATTCCCTCCTTTAGGACAAAACCATAAGACAGAGTCCAAGAATAATATCCTTAAGCGACCTATATCAACATCTGGTAAGCACACTGAATCTGTAACTGATGACAATGAAAAGCTATCTGACTCATCTCTAGTGACTTTAGAGGAGACATTCTCTCGCTCATAAATGATCAGATATATGTAATACAAAGTGCTATGGAGGAGAGATCCAATGATTATGTTTTAAATTACCTCCAGTTCAAAAGCTTTTTTGAAAATACAGTTGGAGCATCTGATATAGTATCAGTTGCACTTAGCTACCCTGATGATTTGGAAGGTCTCCTGGATACAATCAGAAAGCTTCATCCTTTGTTTACCAATAAAACAATGAAAAATCAAAGTACCCGTATAGGAAATAAACTGCTTTCCGAAATAAATAGAAAAAACACAGTTTCTTAAACATTTTGATGGTTACATAGTAGAATTTTTGCTTATGTCATCTTACTGTAGTTCTATACATAGTTAAAATACTTTAAAAAGTAAAAACCACAGCACATAATGGAACACAACATTCGTTTCTCTTTTCTTGTAGAGTGGCTTTTGTTTCCCTTTAGGTAGTGCAATAATTTATATCCAATATTTTTGTCTGCAGAATTTCAAAAAGGGCATCGTTTAAGCAAAATATTTCAGTGAAAATTATAAGAAAAAAGTTAAATTTGAAATCAGAAAGAACACACTTAACAACTCAAGGTTCATGATAAGGTTCACTATCCCATTGGTTTGGATTATCGAATATGTTCTTGAGCAACTGAACTAATTCTTCTGTATGTTCCCAAACAGTTTCAACCAGGCTTCCATTATAATTCCATGGAGTTGGAAATACTTTGGGAAACCTTCTTTTTGGTAGGAGTTCCGTATACATTTGATTCCCTATATTCAGAGGCAAGATTTTGTGGTGACAATTATTTATAAAATTTGCATTAATAATTTTAATTAGTGGTGTTTTGTGTTTTTTTTTACCATAAATTTGCATAATTTTGCGCAAATTTTCGGGAAGAATTAATGAGTAGTGACATGGCTGAAATGAAAAGTGACATGTAACTAGAGTAACATAACTTTTAAAACCCGTTTTTTCCAAATTAAAATATTTTATTTGAAATCAGCAGACAGTAAGTAACATGAATAAAATCAAATATCACACAACAGACATTGCCAAAATGCAGCATAAAACAGGTTGTGATATTTTTACTATTTATACTTCTTTTGTCTGTCACAACTAAGTTATATGTAGAGAAAAATCTCTCAATGTCAGCATTTGACATTGGCAACCAAAGACATTGAAGGGACTTTTCACAGAAATTGCTGTAAGAATCAGCTTTTGCCTTCAATGTCAAGAGTGCTGTTACTGCATCTAATCTGTTATCATTACCACCGTGGCTTTGCTGTTCAACAATGTCACAAAGCTCTTTTTAACAAAGAAGAAAATCAGAATCACAAGTAATAGCACTGGTTTTAAATGCATTTAGTTGTTTAAATCCTGTCATTATTCGATTTAAATCACATATACTTGATTTGGTAACTAGCCTAGAATGCTCAAACAAGTGATCTAAAGCTTTTATGGTTATTGAATCATCAGTTTCTTTTGCCGTAAAGGAGTTCAATTTAGACAGTCATACGACAGCAAACTTTTAGATTCTGTTCTACTGCTTCTCTGATACTGGGATCCATGATATGATCCACAAGCGCACTTACTCTGTTTCCAAAGTGACCGCTCTCTAATATTTCAAATTTGGCTCTCAGCGAGTTAATTCAGTATAAAACAGAATGAGCACTGGATTTTGTTTAGATTTAAATTGTAATTATTGTATCTGTTACCAATCTGCAATTTTCAGAAACAAATGTTTCCTGCACTTGGCTCACAAAAATGATCATTTAACAAATTTTGTGCGGGAACTGGAAGCTTTTTCTTTTTAGAAAAGAAATTGACAATTGCATCAAAATAGCTGGCAATGTAAACTACTATTATGGGTTCATTATAAGTTGGTGATTGACGGTTGAAGGAGTGGGGAAAGAGAGGGGATAGCACCGTTGCCACTTTACCGTCCCTCTCCACGTGCTAGGCAATGAAGGTGACGGGAAGAGGGGAGGTGGAAGTTCGGTTTTAGTCAGTTGCAGTAATGCACACGCACATATTCCTAGAAATTTGCATACTGCGGTATTAATCGTAAGATTGCCGTAAGACTGTGTACACGTTTAAGTGAGCAGTTACCTAAGTACAGCATACGAGTTTGTAACCGCGATGTACATGCCTGATTTTCTTCACTAGCGTATTTCTCTTTCCCTACTCTAACTATGGTATTCTTACTTACACCAGCAGCAGCTGAGGTTCTGTCCAGTACTTTTGAAACGGGAATTATTGGACTCCCATTGTCTCTTTCATCCTCAAAATATTTTCTTACGGAACATACAATTTCCCTTGCTTGTCCTTTAATTGGGATTCCGTGCCCAAAAACATTTTTTGTGGTCTTCGCAGATAGTTTCTTTCTGTCTGTTTCTGTAGCATAAATGTTTGCGGTAGCCATGAGTAACGATAATTAGCTAAATATTGAAGTTGCACTGAAACACTAAAGTTGATCACTGAAACACACGAATTATATTGCGAAAATGTAAAGCTGTTTACACTCTGTGAAACATTCACTACTTGAAGCAGTACACTCTTAGTTTGGCAGTGACGACAGGGAAAAATACCCTAAGTAAGGGTTGGTCATTAAACTGTAAAGGTTGGTCATTGACCCAGAAAACGTCATAAGCTATTCCTTGAAACTAAATCCACACCTGTTCCCTTCTAACAACGCATACCGTCTCATACTAAAGGGCAACAAACGACGACAGTATTGTGATACTGCTGATTCATAAGCGAAGCAACAATAGAACCAGTGTCTGTTTACTGAAAACCTCAACATGCCGATAGAATAGCGTCATGCATAAAACACGTGGTGTAGTGCGATAGAGTTGGCAACATAGGATAAGCGGCTTGGGTTGCTATGACAACAGTTTACTTTTGATTGGTGGATTGCTGGTTGCTAGGCGACGGCAATGACGTGTCAGTGACGTGTTTATCTCCTCTCCTTGTTTTCGCAGCTGAACAGCACGTGGAGGCAAAACGCCAATCACCAACTTATAATGCATCCATTATAAATTAAACCAGCTAGACCAGCGTGTCAGTACAGGCAATGGGAAAAATTTAGCTTCTAAATATGGGTGTTTTGAGAGAGGTATTTTTTGTATTCACTTTTAACTTTCGGGCATTTTGGAACACATTCTTAAAACCTGAGGGACAATATTTTCATTTTAATGTACTCGTAATGTCTGAGAGTAATTTCCAAGAAGTTCAGTCTTCTCAGTACCTTTAGTCAACATAATAGGAGCTTTTTGCTGTGCATGGTGTGCTATCCAATAAATAACATTTCTAGTTAGCATACGACAAACAGTTCTGAGTATCGCGGACCAGCCTGGTGCTGTTGTGTCAGTTTATTGTTGCATCCCTTAGCTGTTCTTTCAGTACGCATGATGATGTCACTGTATTGGCTTTGTTAACTATTAAATTTTATCTTGCTTTCGTTAAATTTGTTAACATTTTTTCACAACTTCTAGCTTCATGCTTCAATTTTGTTTGTTAGAAATGTGAATTTTTCTATGCAGACTAAAATAATAGAAATTTTCTCATTTAATGCTAAAAAAATTTATTCTCAAAAAAAAAAAAAAGGAAAAAATCGTGAAAATTTGCAAAAAAATTGTTGAAAATAAACTCTTGCCTCTGCCTATATTGTATAATTAAGAATGCCCATTCCTAAGAGAAGTAAATTTGCTCTGTTGCTTTCCACAGCATTTCACATGCTACCACTAACCCTCAACTAATGAAGAAAAAAGCCGATAATATAACATTTTATAATGCGACAAAGGTAGGATTTGATTTGGTGGACCAACAATATAGAAAACTGACATTACAAGCAAAACCAAACTCTGGGCTATATGTCCACTTCGGTAGCATAGTTGGTAGCATGTCTGCCTCACTTTCAAGTGGTCACGAGTTCGAGTAGCTAAATACCAAACTTTCATATAAGTCTATTATCTTCAAAGAAAGAGAAATGAACATTTTTCACAAAATACCCCACCCAGTCTACCCTTTACATGGATAACAATTCTAGATATTTAATTCCCTCAAAAATGGCTCTAATGTCCATTTCCAATTCAGAGTACCTCAAAACGTGCAATTCCTCTGAAATATTGCCATCCAATGATTGGCGCAACATATTCTCCATCGAGTATAGGTATACATACATGGCAGGGCAAGGAAAAAAAAATCCAAATTGTGCATTCACATGACTTTCTCTACTCACTCTTATACAAACAATTTTTAACTGAGACAGTCGTTTACAGAAGTGGCTCACCCTATATTGGGTACACAGCCAGATACCTCTTTAAGAGGAAGTATCCCCAAAAAGAACGTTTACATCTGGTTTTAAAACAGCCGTCAACATAGTACTGAGGCAAGTAGCTACTTTTACACGGAGTAAACCAACTAGCTTTACTTTTAGTAACACGATTTTATACCCATACACTAACTTAACCACAGTCTATTTCTAAAAATAATAGAACCCTTCTCCCCTTATTTTAATATTAAACACAGCATTTTTTGTTTGGAAAACCAAATCGATTCCAAGACCTTCTTAAATAAACACCACTAAACAACCATTTCATTTATTCACTTATGTTAGTATTGTCTGATATCAACATAGTATGTATTTTGTTACAAATGTTTTATTGTTAAACTTCATGTTCATATTAAACTGCCTGAATATTTATCTATTTCTTATGAGCATGCAATCACATAGTGGAATATTTAAACAATCATTTAAGCAGATTTAAAAGGTTAATGGATTTAAATGAGTATTAAACTAAGGAGTAACTCAATTGATTATTTAGAACTAAGGTTTTGTCATCGTTGAAATGAATGTACTGATCAAAATTCAAATGTCAGAAACTGCATATACCTACGTAAAGAGGATTTAAAGTTTTCTGAATCAGAAAGAAACAAATAAATAATTCAGCCAAAGTGACATCAGATTCAACAATAAGAATTACATTGGTGAACTAATGGTGGTTTGTGCTGCTGTTGAGGATGGATTTGTGCACATACTTCTGCAAACAATAATGTGAGTAAACTGTTATACCAAAATCTGGATGATAACGACACTTCTGCAACCCTGTAGGTCACATCGTTGCATTCAGCATGGACATAGCTGAAATTGTGGGTGCTGCAGGTTGGGTTCCTGGCCAGGAAATGTACGTGGATGAGGTTCTGATTGGGAGGAGCTATATGATCATGTTGGAGCCATCTTTATAACAGCAATAGCAGAGACAATGCCTGTCTTGGATCAACTCACCTCCAGCAATGTCTTTACAGGAATTGTGAAGCCTCTGATGTTATTATGAGCAAATTCGGGCAGCAGTGGCTCACAGAGTATCAGTGTCGAGAATAGGCTGCTAGAGCTCATGCTCCTGGTAGCATGGCGGCTCTCATTGATCCAATCTTCCAGGGAAGACATCACCAGCTGCTTCACAAGCTGGAGGAGTGCTCCTCATGGACACTCAGTTCCTCGAGCATCATCTTAACAGGTCAACTTCTTATAAAAATGCCAATATTCTTATTAGTTTTAATGCCAGTGCACTTCATGGCTGCTGTAACCAATCAACGGGGAGAACAATGAGATACAAATTTAGTACATCACATGAGAGTAATGTTTCGTAGTACATTAAGTATATACAACTGCCTTTAAAAAGGACTTTAAGTTTAACGCGAACCTAAAACAGATAAGAGTTGAGCATGGTCCTTAGGGAGCACTAGTATTGAGGTTTATAGTTTTAATCAATATCTCTTTCTAGTAGAGTTTAGTTCAGTTTGATTTTACATTAAGAACAGTAGAACATATATTTGCATTACTTTTTTATCCCCATTAAGTCTATTTATAGCTAAGTCTGTTACAAATGACCCTGGTAGTGTAACTGTAACTGTTTCTGCAGGTCCTTAGGAGTGATGTTACCTCACACTGATCCCAGAGTTTCTTGGAGGACCACCTCAACCTGGTGCCGGTATATCTTATGTGTAGTACAACGGGGATCTTATACTCGTGACGTCATCAAGGAAGTTACTGGTAACCGCGGCCGTACTAGACTTCATTATAGCAGCCTTGGTGCCATTGTTCATCATGACGGACAGCACAAAGAGGGAAAACAGATAACGAAGTGCTCCAGTCAGGATGTACTACAAGGATATGCCACATAGGTAGCCACATGGACACCACCAGCTGTCACTAACTCCAGGGTAAGGACTTTAGATAGAGCATAAATCTATGCTTTGTTACTTTCATCTCTTTAAGTCCAGAAAAATCTTTTTGTATTTAATAGTAATCTGCCATACAATGTTTTAAATTTTAGATATAGCCCCTTCCCAAAAATCTGATATTCTAAAGTTCTTATCAATGCATTAGTGCTTTATGCATTCTATATCAAGCTCAATGGCTAATGGCTCATGTTTAGGAGGTCCCAGCTTCGATTCTTGTCGACCGCACATTCCGATATTGACATTGGGCTTTACGTTTTTCCCTCATCGTTAGAGGAATGTTAGGTGATTTCTAACCTCATCTACTAGGGTGACTTCCTATTGCTTTTAAATTTTTCAGCTTTTTGGTACTTCACTGTCTTGTTATTCATAGCTCTTCAAGTCTGCTGGATTATTTTACTTCCATCCTGTATATGTTTGAGCTACTGGAATCATAAGTTAAATGTATATTTTGTAGATGGCCTTTATAAATTGTTCTTCATTCATATTGTGTTGTCTATACTAGATCAGAAACCATTGGTATATACAAATATTTAGTTAAGTAAACAGAATAACTCAGAAGTGAAAAGCTGCTCAAATACCTAACTTAGATAGAGTCAACATGAAAAATTCAATGCAATGGCCGGGATTTGAACCACAGATCTCCTGGTTTCCGTCCAGTCGCTCTAACCCATTGAGCTACCATGGCCAACGTGCCGTCATGACATTAAATTCTCCATTTGACTCATATATTTCCCTGGTAGACCACTAGGGACTCTCGCATTCGAGATACACCGTTTGTGGCGACTTACTTTCGTAAGTACTTAAATCCCAGGCTTCATCATTTAACTCTTATTATTTTAGTTAATTGATGGAAATTAATTATTTCTCCACACTAGACATATATAGGCTAAGTTTTTTTGATAGATAGAGTCAACATGAAAAATTCAATTCCATGGCCAGGATTTGAACCACAGATCTCCTGGTTTCGATCCAGTTGCATTGAGCTACCATGGCCAACGTGCCGTCATGTCACATTCTGAGAACCAGTCGATGGCCGGTTGAGGATGGAGGCAAAGTCTCTGAAACATGTTTTGGACAAATTTAAAAGTAAGTGTTGATTAGTGTCATTAATTGACTCCCTTTAAATTTAATTTGACCCTCCATTGGTGCCTAGAGGATTTTGAGATGACTACGTTTATTTGAACCTTATAACTTTCAAATGAACGCTCCAAGCAATTCTCTGACTCAGAAATCTACATATTTTTACACCTCCTGGCATAGGCGTTGGCTTGGGGACAAGGCATTTTGTCCCCCCAATTTAAAATGCTAGATGCATCGCCTCCCGCAATGTTCTGGTTAGTATTAAAATTTGAAAATACAATGGAAAGTAATTAAATTTATTTACTTTAATGTTATTATAATACATTTTAAAGTGGTTATGATTATTTTTATTGCAAAACATTCATCAGTCATGGATAGAGTCAACATGAAAAATTCAATGCCATGGCCGGGATTTGAACCACGGATCTCCTGGTTTCCGTCCAGTCGCTCTTAACCTTTGAGCTAACATGGCCAACGTGCCTTCCTGACATTAAATTCTCCAGTTGACTCATATTTCCCCGGTAGACCACTTCGGGCTCTCGCATCCGGGATACACCGTTTGTGGCGACTTACTATTGTAAGTACTTAAGTCCCAGGCTTCATCATTTAACTCTTATTATTTTAGTTAATTGATGGAAATTAATCATTTCTCCACACTAGCCGTGTATAGGCTAAGATATTTGATGGATAGAGTCAACATGAAAAATTCAATGCCATGGCCGGGATTTGAACCACGGATCTCCTGGTTTCCGTCCAGTCGCTCTTAACCTTTGAGCTACCATGGCCAACGTGCCTTCCTGACATTAAATTCTCCAGTTGACTCATATTTCCCCGGTAGACCACTACGGGCTCTCGCATCCGAGATACACCGTTTGTGGCGACTTACTATTGTAAGTACTTTAGTCCCAGGCTTCATCATTTAACTCTTATTATTTTAGTTAATTGATGGAAATTAATCATTTCTCCACACTAGCTGTGTATAGGCTAAGATATTTGATGGATAGAGTCAACATGAAAAATTCAATGCCATGGCCGGGATTTGAACCACGGATCTCCTGGTTTCCGTCCAGTCGCTCTTAACCTTTGAGCTACCATGGCCAACGTGCCTTCCTGACATTAAATTCTCCAGTTGACTCATATTTCCCCGGTAGACCACTACGGGCTCTCGCATCCGAGATACACCGTTTGTGGCGACTTACTATTGTAAGTACTTAAGTCCCAGGCTTCATCATTTAACTCTTATTATTTTAGTTAATTGATGGAAATTAATCATTTCTCCACACTAGCCGTGTATAGGCTAAGATATTTGATGGATAGAGTCAACATGAAAAATTCAATGGCATGGCCGGGATTTGAACCACGGATCTCCTGGTTTCCGTCCAGTCGCTCTTAACCTTTGAGCTACCATGGCCAACGTGCCTTCCTGACATTAAATTCTCCAGTTGACTCATATTTCCCCGGTAGACCACTACGGGCTCTCGCATCCGAGATACACCGTTTGTGGCGACTTACTATTGTAAGTACTTAAGTCCCAGGCTTCATCATTTAACTCTTATTATTTTAGTTAATTGATGGAAATTAATCATTTCTCCACACTAGCTGTGTATAGGCTAAGATATTTGATGGATAGAGTCAACATGAAAAATTCAATGCCATGGCCGGGATTTGAACCACGGATCTCCTGGTTTCCGTCCAGTCGCTCTTAACCTATCTTAGCCTATCTTAGCCTATCTTAGCCTATACACGGCTAGTGTGGAGAAATGATTAATTTCCATCAATTAACTAAAATAATAAGAGTTAAATGATGAAGCCTGGGACTTAAGTACTTACAATAGTAAGTCGCCACAAACGGTGTATCTCGGATGCGAGAGCCCGTAGTGGTCTACCGTGGAAATATGAGTCAACTGGAGAATTTAATGTCAGGAAGGCACGTTGGCCATGGTAGCTCAAAGGTTAAGAGCGACTGGACGGAAACCAGGAGATCCGTGGTTCAAATCCCGGCCATGGCATTGAATTTTTCATGTTGACTCTATCCATCAAATATCTTAGCCTATACACGGCTAGTGTGGAGAAATGATTAATTTCCATCAATTAACTAAAATAATAAGAGTTAAATGATGAAGCCTGGGACTTAAGTACTTACAATAGTAAGTCGCCACAAACAGTGTATCTCGGATGCAAGAGCCCGTAGTGGTCTACCGGGGAAATATGAGTCAACTGGAGAATTTAGTGTCAGGAAGGCACGTTGGCCATGGTAGCTCAAAGGTTAAGAGCGACTGGACGGAAACCAGGAGATCCGTGGTTCAAATCCCGGCCATGGCATTGAATTTTTCATGTTGACTCTATCCATCAAATATCTTAGCCTATACACGGCTAGTGTGGAGAAATGATTAATTTCAATCAATTAACTAAAATAATAAGAGTTAAATGATGAAGCCTGGGACTTAAGTACTTACAATAGTAAGTCGCCACAAACGGTGTATCTCGGATGCGAGAGCCCGCAGTGGTCTACCGGGGAAATATGAGTCAACTGGAGAATTTAATGTCAGGAAGGCACGTTGGCCATGGTAGCTCAAAGGTTAAGAGCGACTGGACGGAAACCAGGAGATCCGTGGTTCAAATCCCGGCCATGGCATTGAATTTTTCATGTTGACTCTATCCATCAAATATCTTAGCCTATACACGGCTAGTGTGGAGAAATGATTAATTTCCATCAATTAACTAAAATAATAAGAGTTAAATGATGAAGCCTGGGACTTAAGTACTTACAATAGTAAGTCGCCACAAACGGTGTATCTCGGATGCGAGAGCCCGTAGTGGTCTACCGGGGAAATATGAGTCAACTGGAGAATTTAATGTCAGGAAGGCACGTTGGCCATGGTAGCTCAAAGGTTAAGAGCGACTGGACGGAAACCAGGAGATCCGTGGTTCAAATCCCGGCCATGGCATTGAATTTTTCATGTTGACTCTATCCATCAAATATCTTAGCCTATACACGGCTAGTGTGGAGAAATAATTAATTTCCATCAATTAACTAAAATAATAAGAGTTAAATGATGAAGCCTGGGACTTAAGTACTTACAATAGTAAGTCGCCACAAACGGTGTATCTCGGATGCGAGAGCCCGTAGTGGTCTACCAGGGAAATATGAGTCAACTGGAGAATTTAATGTCAGGAAGGCACGTTGGCCATGGTAGCTCAAAGGTTAAGAGCGACTGGACGGAAACCAGGAGATCCGTGGTTCAAATCCCGGCCATGGCATTGAATTTTTCATGTTGACTCTATCCATCAAATATCTTAGCCTATACACGGCTAGTGTGGAGAAATGATTAATTTCCATCAATTAACTAAAATTCATCAGTCATTCTTATTGAAACAAATTTTTCAACAATAGCATTGTAACAAACTGCTCATATTTTGAGAGATGCCGCAGCACGGTCCCATTGTTAACACTGAATCTTTTAATTGCTTTACAGTTGGAGGGCAGTCTTTCTTTGTTTTGATGTGTCAGCGTGACATGGAAATCAAACAAATTTCATGTAGTGCGGCATATAAGATTCAGTCTATTCATTGTCAGTGCAGTGCTAAAGGTCCAGTAGGCTACTCGATAAGTTAAAATGGATAAATTTGTAATTCGAAGGAAAAATGCTAGCACAGTAAATGCAAGTGATGGTGATCAACCTAGTACAAGTTCCAGTGGCATGATGTATGATAGTGACATTGAGGCAGAGGTTGTGATAGTGCCAAATGAAGAATCTATTAAGGCAAAGAAAAGTTATCGTAAGCATGGAAACAATCCGTCTTGGACCCAGCAGTTTCCATGTGTTGAATATAGTAAGGTAAAAGATGCTATTTTTTGCAAAACTTGTACTTGTACTTTCTAATAGAAGCGTCTTCAGCAGTCTTCATTTGTTATTTGTGATCTCTTGTAGTAGGTTGATATGATTTGCATTCAGGTCTCCTGCAACTATTAAGTTGGTATACGTCCTGTGCATGTATTTTATTAAGTGGCACTGAAGCTTGCCGTTTGTGTATATAGTTGCCACGTAGAATTTTATCTTATGGATGCAGAACCTGATTATGAGGGCTTCTTGTTTCTCGTAGGCCTGCGGGATCTTGATCAGTTCGGGATTCAGTTCTGGTCTCACGAGGATGGCCATGCCTCCTCCCGGTGTGTCTGGTCTGTCTCTCCGATAGCATGTGTAGGACTGTAGCTCAAACTTCTTAAAAGGTTTCACTTTTGTCTTGTTTAGTGTGATAATGTCTGGTTTTATTTGCTGGATCAATTCTCGTAGTTCTCTTTTGTTTCCAAGCCCATTAATGTTCAGATGTAGGATTTTTAGGCTCTGGTGTACTTACTGTAAGTTTTATACTACCCATGGTTGATGTATTTAACTCCACTTTGTAAGTATTGTGGTTTGGCTATAAGGTTTTAGTTTTTCGAAGTTTTAGCTATGGTGACAATGACAGCCAGCTGGTCTCCCAGTCTGTATGTGTTGAGGCCTGTTAAGCGTTTTTTGTATTGTGTCAGAGAGGTGGTTCAGCATTTTTGTCAGAGTCCTGGAGGAGTTACCTTGTAGATAGCCATTGTGACCATTTTAAGCAGCCTCTCCGTAAGATTGTCGATTATGTTCTCTACATAGTCCAGTATGGTGGTCTGTATTTTCCTGACTTGTTGGATTTCTTTCAGGTTTTCCTCATCGTTGCTTGTTATCTCTTTCAAGTTTTGTGTCGTTTCTTCAGCTGTTAACTTCTTTTTCTCTTGTGGGATATGACTGACATGTAACTGGGGCTAGTCATCCTGCACTTTCTTGTTGGACGTCGGAGGGTTGTCGTGTGGGAACATCTTTGTTTCAGCAGCTTCACTTATTTGCGTTGGTGGTCGTTCCTGGGAGTCTTTTTGTGGTCACATTACCATGTATTTTTGGTGTCTCCACAGTATGAACAGAAAGGGGCGCTGGTGCTTTTCTCCATGTTATGGCCATATTGTTGAAATTTCTTGCATGGTGCATGTCTTTTAGTGTGGCGGGATGGCTAGGTGTAGAAGCATTGTCGTTCAATGTAGGTGCTTTCCTATAGCAAGGTTTTTATGGTTTTGGTCTGTTGAGTTAAACTTCTGATTAGTGTCGTCTTCCGCCCATTGCTTATGATGCATGATGCCTTTGTGATTTCTGGGTATGTTTGCTTTAGACTGTCAGTAATATAGGTTGGGTTGCCTTTTACCACCGTGGTTACTGTTTGCTTCATTCTGGGGCATTGTTTTCTATGGGGTTGGCTTCTGGTAGAGCGGTCATGAACCTGGCATTGCCCCCGAATTTATCTTTAATGGCTTGCTTGAATACTGTAGCATTCTGGGCATTGTTGAACAGCAGGTGGTAGGTAAATGTTGGGTTGATGGAAATTAATCATTTCTCCACACTAGCCGTCTATAGGCTAAGATATTTGATGGATAGAGTCAACATGAAAAATTCAATGCCATGGCCGGGATTTGAACCACGGATCTCCTGGTTTCCGTCCAGTCGCTCTTAACCTTTGAGCTACCAAGGCCAACGTGCCTTCCTGACATTAAATTCTCCAGTTGACTCGTATATTTCCCCGGTAGACCACTACGGGCTCTCGCATCCGAGATACACCGTTTGTGGCGACTTACTATTGTAAGTACTTAAGTCCCAGGCTTCATCATTTAACTCATATTAGTTTAGTTAATTGATGGAAATTAATTATTTCTCCACACTAGCCGTGTATAGGCTAAGATATTTGATGGATAGAGTCAACATGAAAAATTCAATGCCATGGCCGGGATTTGAACCACGGATCTCCTGGTTTCCGTCCAGTCGCTCTTAACCTTTGAGCTACCATGGCCAACGTGCCTTCCTTAAGAGTGACTGGACGGAAACCAGGAGATCCGTGGTTCAAATCCCGGCCATGGCATTGAATTTTTCATGTTGACTCTATCCATCAAATGTTGGGTTGTTTATTCTGGTCTTCAGAAGGATGGTGTTGGGGTCCAGTCCATGTTTCGCCATGATTTTCTTAATGTAGTATGGTTCTCTGTATTTCTCTTCGCAGTTGACAATGTATAAAGCAAAATAGTTGTGTGTGTTGGTTGGTCCAGGTCGGTTCATGCGTCGTTCAGTGTTGTGGTTTTGCAGGTTTTTGTTTAATACGTCCGTCATCGCAGCCAGAAAGTCCGTGCTAGAGATATGTTGGTACATCTCTTCTTCGCTTCCACAGTTGGCACTGCTCTCCCTTCGGGGGAGCTGTGGTGGCTTTTCCTTCCGTGTTGTGGAAGTAGAGGGAATCTGGGATTGCTGGGTTTCGTGTTTGGTCATATTGGGTTGATAAGGAGTAGTTGCGCAATGGCACTATCGAGTGTTTATCACAGCCGAAGCTGCCGTGTGTTTTCCAGGGAAACACAGGACTGAGTAGCAAGGAATAAGCACCCAGTGACGGATCGATCAGGCTACCAGGAAGGTATTTGAAAGGGTTCTTAGGTTGTTGGGTGTTCAAGCAGGTGAGATAGGTAGTCTCGCAGATGTTGCAGTATATAGTCGCCGGGATTCCTTCAGTCAGTGATCAGAAGATCATAATATATTCTTCTTTAATATAAGGAATATTATATAATATAATTAACATAATATATGTTAAAAGTAAAGTAATTATAAACATGGTAGTACAGTCAACAGCCAATACTCACACCATGGCACAAGGTTATCTACAAAACATAGGCGACATTCTCGTCCTTTGGTGATAATACTTATCTAGCCCCAGTAAGCGACTCAGAGATATATCGCATCAATGTGTGTTTAAAAAATAGTAAAAGTACTGATAATGAATGAAATATCAAATAACCTACTTAATGAATGTAACAACTTTATTACATCGGTATTAGCAAACATAATAGAGAAATAGATCAGATTTATTGTTGTCTTGGCTTGCAGATTCAGAGGATGATTTTGGTGTTTTGTTTTGTTTACTTTGCCAGATCCTGTCACAGATAATGGCGGAAACTCATATTTCATCTGTCATTTTCCAGCTGAGAGTCAATTAGGTTCTCCTCGGTTTTGTGATCTGTCGCCACTTGCTGGATTATTATTGGTTGGTCTTTGGTGTAGAGCATGTTATCTGTGATGTATATTTTATCCTGTATTTTTCTTTCTTGGAAAGGTTTTCTTATTACATTTAATGAGCGTTGTCATCTAATTCTAATTTCTAATTCGACACAAACAGTGTAGAATTAGCACAGCTCCTGGACTGAATGCCTAATCATACTTGCAACATGTAACACAAATACAAGCTACATATATCTTTTTTTTTTTAATAATACATCTCAGACAGATATACATATATAATCATATATAATTTTATTAATGATTTTACTGTCCATATTTGGTTATTTTGGTATAACTCTGAACACACGTGCTGGATGATATAACTTACAAAGGTATATTGTGTGTCTTAATCCTAAACAAAATAATTTCATGTTTTTGAGATAAATATTAATCTTTGATGTTATCCATCATTAAAAAAAAGCTAAAATCTGCACTAACCTACCACTTTCAAATTTCTATTAATAATTGACAGGTGCTCTATAAACAAAATACCAAATTTGGAAGTTACTGAGAAATTATTTAGTAATATTTTAGGTTCTATTTTACACCTTTTCAAAAGGTTCTTGTAATGAATATGTTAAAACTTTTAGGTTTCATCAAACAAACTGATAGTAAATGCTTGTCAATAACTAATTACATCTATGCCATGCATGTTTGTGACGTATTGTCATTAGATATGATAGTTTACTAAGGGTAAGATGTTATTGATTTTACATTGATTTACAAGGTGACCTTTTTCATAAAGAAAGCAAGTAGGGTTGTCTGTGGAAATATACAATAATTAACTCCTTTGTAAGGCATCAAGATGCTTTCTAGGAGTTTCTCTAGGTCTTCAGTATTTATGTATAATTGGCGATGAAACCTCATGATGTGGGAGAAACCTGGTATAGAGATAACTGTTCATATATACTCTTTTTCGAGTGGAGGAAAAATGCCTTTACGCACTAACCCTGGGATTGGAGTGTGGGACTCCTCTGGGGGATTGAACAGCCAGCCCTACCCACTAAAAGACCTCCACCCATGAGAAGTTGAGGGATCGTGGCAGTACCGCTATTGCACCTGCGGATGCTGAGTGAGGAGTTGAGGCCTAGACTAAGAGCCTGGGCCAGGCGAGAGGTGGGCGCCAGGACGCAAGTATGACCGAGGACCTACTTACGACTTTTGATATTCAGGTGTGAGAATGGGATAACGGATTCTAGCTGAGCCTCCGAATGGAGCGAGGTCTTAGGTTCTAAGTTCCTCCTAGTGTGGTCCTGAAACAGAAGGACGATGTCATGAGTACTTATATGTTATAATTATTTAGTCTCAGGCTAAAGCTGCACTGAGTCTGGTGTCAAATTGTTGGATTTACAGCTATATTAGATCACATGTGTGTCATACGGCTTCTGGAGAGCCTTGTCATTTATTGGTCGGTTGTTGGAATAGAATATCCCTGTCAAAAATTGAAATAAAATTGTTTTGGCAAAAGTCGCCAAGTCTTTATATGGGTATTGTTTATGTGTAATTTAATCAGTTATATACATCTATATACATGTTGTTTAGTTTACCCCTGGTACTGTCCTGTTTGCAACAGGGACTTCAAGGGCCACTGTCATGTCAGTGAGTGTTGTGTACGTGTGCCAGCTAAGCCATGACTGAGGTTTAGTTAGGATGGTACTAGATTGTTGAGATATTCACAAATATCGAACTCTGGTTCTTCCAGGCGGAGTCCTCTGTCGAATAATGACAGCGGACGGTTATGCATGTCATATTGGGTATTGTAAGTTCCTAGATCACGAATTAGTGGGTTTGGATTTTTGGTCTTCCTGTCGTACAAATTGTAGCTTAACAGCTTTATGTATTCTTCAATTGAGTGTAGTTTTAGCTCCTCTTGTATTAGATATGCCAGTGCCACTGGCGGGAGCTTTGCGATAACACACACTATCCTGTTTTGCAGTGTGTGTAATCGGTTTATGTGCATTTTTGCAGCGTACCCCCAAATGGGTGCTGCCTACATCAATATTGGTTTAATTAATGTTTTGTACAGTGTAAGGCCCATGTTGAGATGTAGTCAGCTATTGATATTTATCAATGGGTAAAGCCTATTTAGTTGGCCTGAGGAACTCTGGCCTTAATGGGCTGGAGAGAGGAGGACGATTCCTCCACAGTTACTCAGAAGCATCTTGAACTTAAGTAGTCTTTAACTAAGGCTACCATAGTGTCTGAAAAGTTGTATGATTTGACTTTATATATGAGGCCTTTATGCCATACCTTCTCGAATGCATGTTCATTATCTAAAAATATGGCACCTGTCGATTTATGTGTGTTGAATCCTTTGGATATGGCTTCTGTAAGGCGCAGAAGTTGTTGGGTTGTTGAGTGTTTTGATCTGAAAACTAAACTGTTTGGGAATAAGAATGTTATTCTTGATTATATGTGTGTTTATTCGCTTCAGAATAATGTTTTCCAGCACTTTCCCAAGCGTATTGAGTAGGCTAATGTGCCTGTAGCTTGTAGCAAGCGATAAGTTTTTGTGTGGTTTTGGAAGCATTACTATATTAGCTTCCTTCCACTGTGGTGGAGATTTGCCGTTATTTAAAGCGTAGTTGTAATTTTTTGCGAACAGCAGCAGTGCTCTATGCGGGAGATTTTTTAGAACTATATTTGGTATCTTATCTGGTCCTGGGGCCTTCCTGTTTGGAAGGTGCCTAATGATCCAATTTATCTCCCCAGGGTTTGTCTTTCGCATTTTGTTTTGAGTGGTGTAGTTCATTTCATAGGCTCAGTAGATGATGCTATATTTATACCTAGTTTTAGTAGGCTTTTTTCTCTGGACTTGTTTGGGATAACAGGACACACATTGCATAGGATGATGATTCTCTTATTTTTTGTCAGTAGAGGTCTGAGGTGCAATGATTTGTTGTTTATTGCTATGAATTGATGCTTGGTCATAAGCTCCTCTACTATTTTCTTGTTTGCTGGGTCCATAAGTAGATCCATAGTTCAGCGCAGAGGATCTACCCAAAAGTCCGAAGACCCTGGCCTCCTTCTACCCTGGACTGATTGAAAACTCCGGGGCTCTTTCCATAGGGCAATACCGTGTTTCCTAAAAGGTCCCCCCCCCACCCTCCATCGACAATGTCAAGATGGGATGGAAGTGGATATGTCACTTACGTGCGTCAACCCTGCAGGGAAGACTACCGAAAACCTCGGTGGGGCTGCCTGGTGATCTAGCACACCTTCTCCTAGCTATGCGGGCTAGTACCCAGGACTTATGAGGCAACACTCTACCCAATCTGGGCGGCCTAGGCATGGTCGGAGGTACCCGATCTCATGCGGGTGTCAGGAAAACACTGCCTCCTCGAGTCCAACCCAATCCGAACAACTCCCCGATGGGAGGGGCTTGGCAGTTCGGCCCGAGGTTCGTCGAGTAACGTCAGAGGTACTGCGAGTGCTAAGGGTCCACAGCGCTCGCACCACAGCAGCTGAAGGGGACGGATCCCTTTCCCTATGGTAGAGAGTTTCCACATTCCATCATGAGAGAATCTAAAATATCATCGTGGTGTCTACAATTTTTATTTTTGAGACCATTAATGATTTGCTGAATTTCCTTTTTTTGTTTTTGGAGCCAAATAAAGAGAGGCAGAATTATGTATAACCTGGGGAAGAGTTAAATTGCCTGAAAGTGCAGTCATGGTTTTTGTTAAGTTTTTAGCCATTTCAGCAAAATAATTATTAAAAGTTTCAGAAATCATTTAATGATCAACTATTGTATTGTTATTCACTGTTAAAGTTATATTTGATTTATTTTTTTAGTGTCGGTTTCTTTCTTTACTATGTTCCAAATTGCCTTACTTTTGTTTTGGTGGTTTTTTATATGCTTGTCATTTAAATATTAGCTGCTATCATGACATTGTTTAAAATCTTACAATACTTTTTAAAATATTCTTTAAATTGAGGATTGCCATTAGTTTTATTGATTTCGCTGAGCATTCACTTCCTTCTACATGACAGAAGGATTTCTTTTGACAGCCACTTTTTACTTATAGTGGAAGAATTAGACGGTTTAACTCTTTTCAGTGGAAGTTTTTTTTTTTTTACATTCAAATTTTAAAAGCTTTACTTTATTTTTATAATTAATTTACTTTGATGGTTAATTTAGAAGTTATTCATTATCATTTTTTGTAGTATTCAAACGTTGTTTGTATTATTACTCAGTTACATATATATCAGCAGCACAGAATATATGTATTATATATTTGGCAGCAAGTAAGTGCTATGAGCAGAATGCAGCTCCAAATAGAAGTGTCTTAGGCACAGTGTTCTATGACTCAAATGCAGAACATGTCACAAAGCAAGGAAAACAAACAGATCCACTTTTCCTGTTGGGATGTAACAGCTTTATATCTCACTTACCATATGTAATTTCTTTAATGTAATAAATAGATACTTCTTAAAATATTAGCATTTGCCTCTCATTTTCTAGCTTAAGAGGTGCATTTTTTCCTTGCTTAAGAGATTGCAGCACTTCAAAATATCAAACAGAATGTAAAAAATCATTATAAATATAAGCATACCACTTGTACCTTCAAAATATCGCTATTGAGTACACTTTCCCAGAAAATCAACTGCAATAGCAACCCTTTTACTGTGAGTCTGGGCAGGCACTTTAAATTTAAATTTTTGTCCTCTTCTATTTTAGTGTCTGATTTGCAAATTGTTAGCTAGACCTTCCTTCTGCAGTTCCACAAGACTTTCAAAGTATTTCCAGAGAACCAAGCAGGATTGCTTAGGCGGTTTCGTCTGGGCCCATATTCAGGAGGTCCGAGTTCAATTCCCTTGGCTGGCCTACCTAACCCATGGGCTTTTTCCAAGGTTTTTCCCAGGTCACCAGGCAAATGCTGGTTAGGTTAATTATATCCCCTGAATTTCCTGTCCCTCCATTTCATCTCCATTATCATTTCACATCATCTTTCATATGGTGGTCTCTTTCAGGATAGAAGTGTCTGGTGGGGTCTTGGCACTGGCTCATGCCATTGTTAATAATGGGTCGTGTGCTGTTGTCTGTCTTGTGGATCTTAGGTAGGCAGTATAATTTTGGCAAATTAGGGTTGTTTACAATTATGCTGTTTTTCATCTTATCTGGCACTATGGTATTTTCTTTATTTGCTTTTATGGTGGTTTCTATGTATTTCTTTAACAGGTTTTTTTGTTAGGGTTTTATATTCTGGATTTTGTAGTAGTTGTTCGACTCGCTGGTTGTAATCATTTTGGTCCATAATGACTACTTTGTTTCCTTTGCTTTCAAATATAAAACTGGTTTTTGGTTAAGTGTTTGAATAATTTGTTTATAGTTATGTTCCTGTCTGAATGTCATCCCCTTGAGAATTTCTGAGCATTTTGATCTTACTAATGTTTTTTCGCTACCTTTTCCAAAAAGTTAGAGGTTATGGTGATGTCAGTGATATAAGCGTCTAAATTGCCCGAGTTGCCAACACACGTTTGAAAACCTTTGTTTAAAAATTGTAATTCTTTTTTGGTGTCACAGAAACACCAGACAATGTAGTCAACATCTCATCCCGAACTTTCATCGAAAAAGAAGTAACTGAACTGACATGGGGTGTCATAAACCTATCCAGGGAGGGTGTGGGAACCTTCTCCAACCCCCCTGTGTCTCAGGCCACAGAGACTTTCTTTGCTGTGGTACACTATAGTTAAAGAAAAACGAAACAGAAAGAGTCTGAAAATGTCCACGTAATTTTGTTCTGAATGGGTCTCCTCAAATTTGCAGAGAAAATTACTTTATGTTTTATTTTATTTACTTCACAACATGTCTGACCTTCAGATAAACTAGCCCGCCTCGGTAGCGTGGTGGTAGCATGTCTGCCTCATGTTCAAGAGGTCCCGAGTTCGAATCTCGGTCAGGGTGAGTTACCTGGATAAGGTTTTTTTCCGGAGTTTTCCCTTATCATAAAAGACGAATGTCGGGTAACTCTAAGCTCTATGGACCCTGGGCTCATTTGAGCATCATTTCACCCATTCCATTCATCGTCCGATATGACTTAACGTTGGAGGACGTAAAATTACAAAAAAAAAAAAAAAAAAAAAAAAAATCAGATAAACTACGAGTTAAAGATTTATATATTTTCTCATGGCGCAGAGCCAAAATTGTAATTGTTTATAAACTGTGACCAATCGTGTAATTAAAGCAGTCAGCATTAATATTACAACACCCAAGATGTAAGTTGTACATATTAATACCCTATAAATTTCCTGTCTTTCCTACGCTGTCGAAACCCCAACACATCAGTTTCCTTCCTCTTGGGCAGCAGAAATCAGCGCGTTGACGTCATGTCACGCTGCCACTACCTGTCTTCCCCTGTGGTAGCGTGTCTGCCTCACGTTCGGGAGGTCCCGAGTTCAAATCTCGTTGAGGGTGAGTTACCTGGATAAGTTACTTCCCGAATTTTCTCTTATCCTAAAAGATCAGTGTTGAGTCACTCTAACCTCTACGGACTGGGGGTTGATTTGACTAGCTTTCACCCATTTCATTCATCGTCCGATATGGCTTAACGTTGGAGGACTTTAGAAAAAAGGAACCTAAGGGGGCTTGGGACTTGCAGGGCTGGATGGGTACAAATTGGCTATCGTCCGTCGTCGACCAGAACTGATTGGTCTTCTGGTATCTCCCACATCTCTCCCTCCAAGGCGTCGCGTTCGCCTGTGTCACATAGGCCTGCGTGCGGATTTCAGTCCCGATTTCGGGAACCTCTTCGTGATCAGTAACATTTACCTTTACCTTTTATGAAGGGCTGTTTAATCTGATGTTGGCAGGGACATGTGTGTGTTTGCGTATACAAGATTACTAAATTAATATACTTGATAAATACTCAGGATTTCCAGGATTGGACTAGATTATACTAGGGGATTCGGCACGGAGGTCCAAACTTAGTTTATTGTATCTAAGCCCCAAGTGGGACGCCCTCGGGAGGAAGGATGGGCCTAGAAGAGACAGAGGACGGTCGTCCCAAGGAGCCACGACAGTGCAGAGGTCAGGGTCCCATCACTTGATCAGTTGGAAACATCCCGGCAGGCCAGTACAGATGTATTATTTTATCTGTACAGGAATCCTGCGTGGTAGGGATGAGTAGCAACTGTGGTGGGGATAGTGCACCTATCGCCACAATGCGTCACACGCGTAAGATTACGAGAGGGGAGGGCTGTGCATAAGGTGTCTAAAAACAAATTTCATTCTCGAAGCCAGTTTTGCAGCTCTTATAAACTAAGTTGTAATTCCTACTATGGTAGTAATCTGCACGCTTTTGTTGGATCTTAAATAGTACATAGGCATTTGGAACAAAACCCTGTTCTCCTCCAGCAGGCATGATAAACAACTGTCGGCCTTTCAATATCGCTGCAGAGTCCCTGTAACGTATTTCACTCCAGTCATATGGTCTAGTATGTGCTGTATTTATATAAGCTTCATCCATATAAACTATATAAACTTCACTTCGATACCTCCGAATATTTTGTAAATACTTAAGCCTTTTTGCACGTATGGTGCGATGTTCCATTCAAATTTGTCTGTCACGCTTAGTGTTTTTTTTTCCAAATAATCCTAGCTTCAAAAAAACACCTCTTAATGTTCAGACACTGCCTTGGAAGCCAGTAGAATTTTTAGCTTCATAAGCACTTTCTTCAAAGTTGGTCTTTGTTTTTCTGTGCTTTAAAATTTATTCATAGTTCGCCTAACTACTTCTGCATTAAAACATCCAAATTAGATTTTGTGCATGTTCTTAATCTTTGTTTACTGGGCTTAGAGAAGGACGTTGTTGCACTAGCACCAATGGCTTTTCTTTCCTTAATAACTCTCCTAAACTGCTTTCAGACACAACTGTTGCCTCAGATACCCTACCCCAGATTTTTATAGCTGACCCAGACCATTGTTCCTTTTTTATAAATCTATAGATATTGGTTATTACTTCTCGTGATTTTAAATGTAGCACTGTATTTCCTAATGCGCTGCTAGGAGGCATCATTTATAAATGCTCTCTTGGAACCAGGAGACAAGCACATTTTGAAACAAGCTGTAGTGTTACCTAGTAGCTCTGCACGTGTTTAGTTGCTTGCAACTGGTACGCAACTGATCTGCCCTCCCCTCCCATCCCCTCCAGTTGCAACCGTTCTGAGGTGGACTCGTCCAGATACCACTGCGCATCGCTCTGCACTTTTCAAGATAAAAAAAATATATCTGTACAACAAGTATCCCACCCAACTGGCCTAACAGACCGGCCCGAAGACCGTCCCACCGGAGGATGAAGTGTTCACCAGGAGCATATTACCCTGCTATGAAAGGCCGAGACACTCGCCGACATATCTACCCTGAAACAGACCGCCAGATGAGAGGTGGAGGGACAGGAAATTCGGGGGATGTAATTTAATCTATTCAGCATTTGCCTAGCGACCCGAAATCGTCTGAGCGACTGAGGGTTGATCGGTGATGTCCAGGAAATAACGTTCGTTTAGATTTAATAACATTTGTCACATACAAAATTGAATCCTTTAGCTCTCTAAATAACGAACTGAGTTATTAGGCATTAAATATTCCTTTGCTGAATTTAACAATTTAGATTTAAAGGGGGTAGTTCATGTAGGCTCTTAAACAATTGATAAAAGACATAGGTGTGAACAATGGAATTTTACGTGTATTGTTTGTAGGCGTGTGATAATGTACCAGTGATGAGGTTTGGAACGTCCTAGAACTTGATACATAACATACGTATTACATAAACGTGTTACAGAGTTAAAAGTGTATTTCTGAAGCATTTGCAACATCTAAAAGTTTGAGAAAAGTTTGTTAATATACCAGGTGGCCCAAATGTCCCGTCCTTCCCTTAAGCGGATATCTGTAGAACACAACAGGGAAAATACAACGGCATTTGGAACAAAAGAATCATTGTATACTGAAAATGAAATTAGAAAGACCGGAATGATGTCTAAGGAAGAATGCAGATACTTAATGTATATTTTTCAAATTATAAAGCATATTTAAGACATTTATGACAACTTAAACGCATATGCTAGATATTGGAATGCATACAAATGCAATGACTAATCATGAATGACGAACGTCTGATCGGGTTTCCTCAGCAAAATTATTTGGTCCAATATTGAATATTTCATGCTATTTTCTCACATTTCTTCTCTTTCTTTACTGCACAACCATACACTTCTTTTAGTCCAGTAAATCTGGGTGACTTTCAACATGCTAGCTCCCAGTTCTCAAGGTTGCAGATCAGTGGCGGCTCGCGCCGAAAAATAACAGCGTGCTGCGGGAAAATTTTTCGAAAAATGAAGTCAATGCATCGATGTTTCTTCATGATATAATCAGAATTTATACCTCCTCTCGCTTTTTGCTCAATTTTTAGTTCGGGTATTGGTCGCCCTAACATTTTTATGCTAACCCTTTCTTCTAATGCTCCCCTTGACGGGCAGTTTTCAGAAGTTCATTATTTATTGGTTAAACGTTTCATAATATTAAATCACTCATACACTGTATAATGTGAATTTATAACACGCTTCACACTTACAAACAAAATTAACAGCCTCATATGTCAGATGGAGACTTTAATGTCATGTCGGCATGTTGACCATAGTAGCTCAGTTGGTTAGAGCAGCCGCACGTAGAGTGGGAGATCCATGGTTCAAATCCCGGCTATGGCATTGAATTTTTCAATCTGGCTATACTCATTCAATGATAGATTGTTAAATGATGTTTAATACATATTTAAGTTCTACAGCTGTAACTATGAATGTTGGTATCCCTGCTTGCCCGTGCAGCGAATGATCACCACGCAACACCCAGCTGCAGCATGCATTTGTGCGAAAATCTAGGGCACTTAGGTCATCAGGGAGGCAAGAGGGGAACGTTGTGCCAATGCGCAATACTGATTACCGAGCTTGCTGGCTCTCAGCACGTTGAAGTCAAGGATACGTTTATTAGTTACGCAGGTGTTTTCCATGCGTCAGAAGTTCATTATTGGTCGTACTCGATTTCTTATACTTCCAATAATGCATTGCTATTTACGCAGTCTTTTAAAATTTCTACAATGTGATTTATAAAACAGAAAAGAGCGTGCTGCAGCAGTGCAGCACGTAATGACGAGCCGCCCCTGTCACAGATTATAGTCTGTGAAAGAGATTAAAACCATTATAATGACTTCCTTACAATGCCTCAAACAACATCAATACTTCGAGATTTAACTGTATTGGAACACCACAGTGAAGCGAAAAATTATTAAATTTTAGATGAGTCGTATTTTTTACACATCTGCTTCACTTTCGTACCTATTTTGAGGACATGTTTCGCAAATCATCGTTTGCATCTACGGCTCTTATGCGACTCTGGATCTAACTTTCGCGTGTTCCTCTTGACTTAACGTCACTTCAATATATCGAGATTTAACTGTATTGGAACACCACAGTGAAGCGAAAAATTATTAAATTTTAGATGAGTCGTATTTTTTACACATCTGCTTCACTTTCGTACCTATTTTGAGGACATGTTTCGCAAATCATCGTTTGCATGCGAGTCGCATAAGAGCCGTAGATGCAAACGATGATTTGCGAAACATGTCCTCAAAATAGGTACGAAAGTGAAGCAGATGTGTAAAAAATACGACTCATCTAAAATTTAATAACATCAATACTGATAAAGAAGCCTTTGAGAAAACTTAAGCGGTCTCTCACGCCCAGAATTGAATTAGAGGCAATGTAGATACAAATAACTCAATCAGGTAATTCTGAACAATCACAGAATGCACAATATCGAATAGCACTCAGCACTGGGAAAAGACGTCAAAAGAACCATTAGGTCTTGGATAGAAACACGATTGGGATCTGTACAAATGGCCCTTACTTCATGAATAAACTTTATATTTCACTTCTGTATCCCCCCAAAGATGTAGCAGGAAAAAATTCATTAAATTAACCCATCCCTAAACTAGCTTTACATGAAAAGTATTTGTTTATTTGAACTTTCTCAAACACGCTTCTAATGATGTTTAGTAAAATACCACCTGTTTAAGATAATTGCAACCGAAATAGAATTGACACATTACGTTGTTTTTCTAATGGTCTGTGTACACTTCTACTCTTTCTGAATATTTTTTGTGAGACATAAGTTGTTACTTCTTGAAACACTATATTTTACATGATGTCATTTGTTTGCTTCTGGTGTCACGTATAGAGTATGGAACTTCAAATGCTTATCCATTTTTAGAAAAAGCTCCGAGAGTGTGAACGGTATAGTTAAAAACTGAAGTGTCATATACCTAAAGAAAACTCCTCAACTGAATTATTTGAAAGGTTAGATTTTCTGAAAAAATGGCTATAAGGGTTTTAATTAAATGATATATGCTTAAGATATTTTTTCTCCCTTTCTCGTCAATGCTGACGTTAGGAGGTGCATGGGTTTCCTCAGAGCAAGGGAGCCAAAGCATCTGACCTGAGATGAGATCACGGTTGAGGGGTCGACCCAACACCTAAGACGAATGACTGATGGAGCAATTGGTGGAATGATGGTAGGGGAAACCGGAGGACCCGGAGGAAACCCACCCCAGCGCCATGTTGTCCATCACAAATCCCACTTTGCTGTCACCTGGGATAGAACCTGGGATATCTAGGTGAGAGTCAATCGGTCTAACAACTCAGCCATGGCGCGGCCTTGCTTAAGATATTAAGAACACAAGAAATGCATGCCTTTAAGTTTTCTGGGACAAGCCTGTGAAGTCTTCATTTGGAAACATTTTTTTTTAACAATTTCTTATAACTGGTAATACATAATTCCTTCAGAATAGTTATCATAGTTTTGCATTTGTTAATAGTTCGTAATGTTTATAAAATTGCTGATCCTATTCAGCTTTTTTCTCGCAATGTCATGAAACGAGTATGAAATTTCAAGGCCGACATAAAAGTCACTCAATTTTAAAAATCTATCAATTTGATTTTCTCTAATATCATTATATCTACAAAGAATGTGTAATGAAACTATTTGATACCAAAATCATGGATTCAGTAACCATAATAAATTAGATATGAACAATGGAAATATTTGTTAAATGTAAAACACGATGTTAGTTTAGTAGTTCACTATGAAGTAGGGACGGCATCATCACGGGCGGTCCATCTGGGAAATACTTGGCTAAAGTGGCTTTCTTAGTAGCTACTGACTGAAACAAAAGATACAAAGGTCTACATGTAACAAAAGGTCGACTAGAGTAGGGGAGTTCTGGTGCCAATAACATATTTTTCTTGAAAGGAATCTCAGACAGCTGGACGGGTCGTCCATGAAGAAAGGCGTGGCTGGAGGAAGCATATTTTCTTGCCAGTCTTAAGGAATCATGTGTTATCGCGTAGTATATGCTTCACATACAGTAACTCCGGACAGTAATATATATAGGTATTGGTGCCCCTTGGTTGGCAATTTCATGAATTACTTGATTATAAAGAAGCAGTCATTAAACAAGTCTTTAACTTGGAGTCCAGTGTTATCAGTATCATTCTTAGTCCTATATATACTCACGCAGACCCTGAGAGAAAAATCTTGCTCGAAACTGAGGCTAGACCGCACATTGCCTCAAATTTGCATAACGTTACCGGAAAAGTGCTGACATGTTTCTGCAAAGATTTTTGTAGTAGGTATATAAAGTTAACGATGGTGTGCAGAGAAATTCATGTGAACGTAAACGATTTTTTAAAAATTTGATTTTCAATTCAATTTCCTGTAACCCCCTTGCTTCTAAATATAAATATGCAATGCAACTATTTCTGTAAATATTTATATAAAGTGGCCACGCCATGGCTGAGTGGTTAGACCACTTGGCTCACACCTAGGCGGCCCGGGTTCGATCCCAGGTGACCGCAAAGTGGGATTTATGGAAGACAACACGGCGCTGGGGTGAGTTTCCTCGAGGTCCTCCAGTTTTCCCCATCATCATTCCACCAATTGCTCCATCATTCATTCATCCCAGGCGTTGGGCCGACCTCTCAACCCGGATCTCATCTATCAGGTCAATATGCTTCGGCTCCCTAGCTCTGAGGCAACCCAAGCGACTCCTAACACCAGCATTGACGAGAAAGGGAGACATAAAGAATTATATAAAGTAGAAGGAAATATAAGTAAAATGTTAAAAACGGTTTCTAGAAGAGCGGGTAGAGATACATCGTGAATATAACATAAAAAACGGTTGCAATATATGTTTTCCTTTATGTATATTTGGCAAATCTATGTATAATATATAATATGTATTATCTAGGTTTTATCAGCTAAACAGAGTATTTGGCACTAATATTTGTAAATTTGATTAACCTTAATGAAAGAAATGATTATGCTGAGATTTTCTGTAAATATAAAGTAATTCTAAAATATAATTTACAGGCACTAATCCAAGAGTTTGTAACTTGGTAAACACAACAAGAGGGTCCGAATAACCACTACAAAGAAACCAACCACACTGAACCATTACTCCTGGAGATGGACCGGACTACCTCTATCAGGAAGTGCTAGAGCCACTCCCGTGGCAACACACACCTTCACATCCGGCGAGACCTTGTTGGAAGTCCAAGCAGGAACTCCGCCTGGAAGGAAGAAGTGTCACATTACGTTTGACCACATAGGAGGATATGATCGCAGCCAACTCAGTCAACACCACCGCCGCTCCTTCTGCCTTCGACGATATTCTGGGTCTTCACTCAGAAGTCCTGAATATTGGCCCCAGGCTGGCCTCTCTAGAAGACGTCACCACCACCAGCGCTGAAGATCACCGCACCGCCCTTCAAAACCAGATGAGAGCCATTGCGACACTAGCTCAACACTCCACCGACAACAACGCAGAACTCTAATCCAAGCTCGACAACTTAACGCATCTCTCAAAGGAACTATAGCAGAATGACATCTTATTGTCCAACAATCGAAAGTTGCCCCGCTTGTAGAGAACTATTTTAACATGGCTGCCCGACTTCAACATCTGCAGGATACCAGCCAGCAACTCCTTGACGGGCTCACAATGAATGACAACTCAACTGGTACAGCTGACTACTGGTATAGCTCTACACTTTACTCACAACCAAAGAACTTGATAGCATTCATGACAGATTGGACCAGCTCCTCGAAGAGCAACTTCATTTCCATCAACGTCTAACGGAACTTCACAAATCTTGCTCGTCACCACACCCCCTGAAATATGAGTGACGTTTAATAAAGAACTTTTTAAAACTTCCTCCATTCCCCGAAGAGCTGCAGTCAGGGACTTGGTGATGACTGCGTCCTCTGTTATTCCACGCACTTCCTGTAGCAGGACTATGGGGTAATAACTCCCATCTGTACTTTCGCGGGTGCTTAGTGGAACCACGCAAGTGTATCCAGGCACGTATTTGGAAGTAAATTTCCGGGGGGTCCAAAAAGTCTACGTTGAATTATTTACTTTTAATAAATAATTAATCGGGGATGTGTTTTTATAATGTTAGTAAAAACATTCATGTAATATATTCACATGACTTTCTCCACACAAGCTTATACAAATTGTTCTTAGTAAAGTTTGTTTTTGTCTTGTTTCTTTGGATAAAGTCTGTAGAATGGCCTTGCACATTGCACATTGTTTGTTCTTATACCTGGGATAAAGTGATATAAGCGGTAATCAGATATTTAAAAAGCGAACCACTGATTGATGCATATGAAGTATTAGTTCTCCTTGAATGAAAAAGGGAATAGGAACTTAGAAGTAAAAAATTACATACCTTTAAGTAAGTAGCCGGGAATTCTAATCAAGAAGTTATAATATATCAGAATTTGTTGACTTTGCAATACATTATTGTAATTGACATTATTTGCATATTTAAACGAGTTCTACATCTGCTGTGAAGTAACTTTTGGTTTACCTCTTAAATAACTTCATGTCTGCCTAACAGTGAATAGAGACGTTAAGATGAGAAACTTGAATAAACTCTTTCGATTTACTTTAAACTAAGTTTCATTTCAACTATTTATTAAAAGTTTGAAATGATAATTCAATTGGGGGGGTCTGGACCCCCTGGACTCCCATTAAATACATCCCTGAGTGTATCCTATTAAAGGAAGTACGATGCTGCTTCCTCACTAATAGATGCAATCTGACTTCCTTTCTATACCGCTAACCTTTCCTACACCATTCCCGCAGAATTGTCTCCCACCCTGCGCCCCACAAAGAGCGCTTCCTTATGGAGAAACTACCGAATAACCATAAAAATAAAGTGTGCTTTCCATCGACACAGCGATAAAATATGGCTAGTGGAATCGTGCTTGTTTTCAAAATTGGCTTTTGTGGAAACACTTCGCTCCTTCTCTAGATGGAAAGTTTTTCATACATCTCTATAAGACGTTATTTCTTTAAGTGGTGTCGATTTTAATAATTACACTGAGTTGATAGTTATGTCGACAGGGTTATCAACCTGAAAGCATAATTTTGTCAGCCAGATATAAAAGTACGACAGACCAATTCTTATTTACATTACATAGTAAAACTTATAAAGCGAATTTATTAGTCTGAAACCCTTATTCGGTTATTCAAAATACTGATATGTGACATTCACATATCTCGACCATCCTTTATAAGGTGTGTGTTACCCAAAACTTCCCTGGCAAATATCTCTGAAATGAAAATAGGGATTAAGGAAACATTTGATGAGCATTGAAGCAGAACAGATTATCATTAAAGATGGATATCTATCAACTTTGGAACAATGTAAAAAATAAACGAAAGAGAAATCATTTATAAAGTTACATTATAAAAAATGTCTACTGTATAAAGAGGCTGTAAAGAATATAGATTTATTATCAATATAAATGCATTTACAGGAACTGTTCTAAGATGAGGTGGCATACAGTTAAAATGTTTCATTAATAATTGTTCAAAATTATACAGGATCTATTTTTACTTTCTCTGCAATGAGCCTTATTACACAGATATACTGCATTCTGTTCAAAAATTTGATATCGACTTTCAGCGTAAACTTACATATTGAGGTACCCTGAATTCAAGATTTTGTTTTTAGAAAAAGGTCTCTGAGGGTGGGTATGTGCATGTGCCCGTATAAGCATAACCAAAAATGAAATGTCAGTAAATACCGCATTTGGCATTTCTGTTCCACATAATCTGTACCTAAAGAAGATTGTTAAAAAAAGTCCCCAACCCAAATTACATTTTACATGGTTAAAGATTTGAGTAAAACACCAAACGTTCAGATATGTTCACAAAAAATTATATGTATATCTTGAATTTTCTAGGAATATACCCTTTGCATAATTAGTAAACCATAAGAGAGACAAAATGTTAGCACAAATAAAAGCTAAGATATTACAGTTTATATATGTCAAATATACTTTTTGTGAGTTTAACAATCTCCAAGATATTGCTTGTTATTGTTATTGGTTTGAATTTTCCAATACTTACACTTGTTTTTTGTTTTTTTAAAAAATAAGTAGTTACTGCTTTTCTTTCCTGGTCAAGTAAATATAATGGAATTATAAAGCCATCACATAGCAACTAACTTTTAAAAGATTTTACTATCCCTTAAAGCCTACTGTACTCCCATGCACTCACAGGAAAATATTAAGTGATGAAACCATTTCCGAAAGTTTTCATCTGAAGGTGCTTTAAGAACAGTTTATACAGAGTAAGTGAAGAAAGGCGTCATAAATATTTTTCTGTACCACGTAAATAATAGGTAGAGAAATTACTGCATTCCATCCAAAAATTGGATGCCAATATTTCACTGATGCGCATTTTAGAATACGTGAAAAAAAAGCATTTTAAGAAGAAGGTGTGTGCTTGTGTACATGTATGTGTTCGTATAGCTTTAAAGAAAAACCATAAAAACGAGAAGTCGACTGAATACCAAATTGGGTATTTCAGAAAAATTCTTCCAAGGATGCGACACAGAGGTCCTAGAATCTCCCAAACAAAACTTAACATGGACAATTTTCCGAGAGATCGTTTTCTCAAAAGTAACTATTGATTATTATTAAAATATGATATGTTTAAGTCATTTTTACGGCAGATAACACGAACATCCTGAACTTTCTGTTATATTCTATGAAGTTCTCTTAATTCCCAAGGATTTTGTATAATCTTCTTTAAATGTTAAACCCACTGACCAAAATGCATTGCACAACATGTGGAGATGTCTTTAAAACTCACAATTTATTCCAAATCATTTTTGTGCCATTAGCCATTTCCGAAATATCGATTATTATCCTTTCAATATTAGTTGGTTCTCACGATTGCACGGAAACACAACCGATTTTTAAGAACAGCAGAAAGCGCCCAATTCTCAAACGTTTGTTTATCACTATTCCCTCTATATGTACTCCGAAGAGGTTAAGAAATAATCCTATCATCCTTAATAAACAAGTTGATTGGAGAAAGGTAGACAAATGTACTAAGAAAGAAAGCATCTAAATCCTGCACAAATTTCAATTTGATAGGTTAAAAGGATTTTGGAGTAATGGATTATGAATTTAGCAGATTTATCAGTGGTGGGATAGCTTCTTTAATCTCCCCTTAAATAAAAAAGACATTATTTGGGGCATTATTGACAACACTGAGACACCCTTAAGTGGGTTATGATTGTACGTCATTTTGGTTCAACAGGAGCTATAATAAGGAGATCAAACTTCAGATTCTCTTTACTTAGTGTATAATAGTAAATGCATGTCATCGCATGTTCTACAAAAGTTTATTTCTGAGTTTATTTTCATTATGGTGAGCTGTTCGATAACAAATTCCTTTAATGGATCTCACAAAGGCCACAGATTACTTCGATCCTCGACTAATGATTACACAAGAACAATTTGCTCCAAAATTGCAGGCGTTGACCATTTCCTTCATCTAGGATCTGACACGTAACTATGAATTTTTGCTGTATAACCTGTTGAACATGTGGGTATTCATTGCTGTGATATACACCAAATTAAGTATCTGCTTCAAAGTATAATTATTTATTCATACCAGCCATTCGCATTATATAAGCTTTTTTTTTTTTTTTCCTTTTGTAACTGTTATATAACTGTTGCTATGGTGACGATTGTCTAGTTCCAGTGCCGCCCTCTCGTTGTGGTAGTGTCGGTAAGCAGTACGGGCTGCCGCCACAACAGCCCCCCGGGGAATAGAGAAGGTTAGGTTTTAAAATAATCGGGAAATCTCACCCGACGTCCTGACCGTGTTGCGAGTTCAGAAGCTGCAGTCATCTGTCCGGCAGACGTCTCGGAGCTATTGTTTTGTGCGTCAGCTCGCGACTAAGTAGTTTCGTCTGCAATGAGAGAGGCAGGTTTTACTCTATCGATGCTAACACAGAATGGCCTATTGTGGATCCTGTGATGATCCTGTCATGCCATTGCAAGATGCGGTGAGGACCTGAGTATGGTGGCTGGAGGGAACTATGTACGGTATCATCACGCTAGAAGACATGAGTGCAACTAGCCAAGTCTTTAAATATGAAGTTTGGACGTTGACGGTGGCGTGGTGGTTGCACTGGATGCAGTCGTTCCATCTGCTGACGATGCTTAACCACGAAATCGGAAGCATCTTCAAAGAGTTGGCAGTTCATGCCGCACAATAACACTCCAGGAAGGCGAATGGGCTTCCCGTAAACCAGCTCTGCTGATGATGTGCCAAGATCCTAACAGCAGCAAAAGCTGAGCCTCACATAATGCTTCTAAACTGTTTGGCATCAAAATTTCCAACCTAAAACAAATTTAAACATTAGAACGCCAGGGTGCAAGGTTTTGCATCCAATCCTACCTGAGGTACATAAAATTTGTTACGTCGAACAATTCCTACCTTAAAACCCACAACCCATCCTACAACATCCCGAAAAGAAAACCCCCCACCTGCGGTAAAACCCTTAACGGGTGGGCACGCAGCAAAATACTTCTGGCTTTATACAGCCAGCCAGCACTACGCACGGATGGACAGACAGACAGATAATTGTTTATTGTACCAGCCATTCACATTACATATGCTTTATTGTAACTGTCATATAACTGTTGCTATGGTGGCGACTATCTAGTTGCAGTGCTGCTCTCACGTTGTGGTGTCAATACGTAGTACGGGCTGCCACCACAAACATTTTACTGTGCTGTGGTAGCTTTCATAAAGCTACAACAAAGATTTAAAATGTTTGTAATGTGACTTTGGGGTTCGTGAAATTAAAAGTCCAATTGCACAAACTCAAAATGTTCTTTATTTCCACCGTATTACAGTTAGAATACTTGCTGATTACACAGAATTATGTAGCGCACACAATTACAATTCGCCAGTTCGTCTATCACAGGTCCACTCTTCACTCACAATTACGTACAACTCCTCTGATACACGTACACAGTCTTCCGGTCCGTTCACTCAATTGGCGCTCCTCACGGCTGCTCGCCAAGAACTCAACTGACTCGCCCACTGCAGGCCTTATATAGGGATATCGCTGTTTCTGGAAGTCTTGCGGTTCAGAAAATAATCCCGAATGTTCCAAATGCCAGGGGGAGGGTAAAAAGGCGGCCAGCGACCAGTGACACTTCCCTAATCATCCCCTCAGTTAGTGACACGAGACAAATGGTTAGGCGTGGCCGGAATGCCTCCGGTCCCCTACTCAGCTGTCAGTTGGCCGTGCTTTCCGATAATTTGGTGACACTGCTCCCTCCTCAAAGCTGGTCGTCCCGAACAGCACCATCGTTGTGGGCTAGGCGATCCAGGTGTACCACCCACATCTTTCATCGAGGCAACTTCTGGATGCGGTAGACCCCGTCGTTAATCCTCTTCACCACCCGGTACGGTCCTTGCCATGGCTGCTGAAGCTTCGGACAGCGTCCCTTGGTCCGGGTAGGGCGGTACAACCAGACCAGGTCACCTTGCTGGAACCCTTGGCTGTTGGCTTGCCTGTCGTATCGGGTCTTTATGCGGTCGCCCACCTTCTGGATGTTCTGGCGAGCCATCTCGTGCATGTCGTGGAGGTGATCCACCAGGTTCTCCACATACTCGGTCGCTGGCTGTATCGCCTCCGGAGGGCTTCCAAAAGCCAGGTCACAAGGGAGGCGTAACTCTCTGCCGAACATTAAGCTGTCTGGCGTCATCCCAGTTGTTTTCGTGTGTAGACGAGCGGTAGGCCAGCAAAAAACAGTGGCACCTTGACGTCCCAGTCTCGCTGATGGCTGGCCGCGAGCTTCCTCAGGTGTTCCTCTAAGGTCTTGATGTATCTTTCGATCATGCCATCCGACTGGGGATGTAGAGGCGTAGTGCGGTTCTTGTACACCCCGAGCCTTTCTAGTGCCTCCTTCATCAGGTTGGACTCAAAATTGGTGCCCTGGTCACTGTGCAGCTCTAACGGTACCCCATATCAGCAGAACACTTGCTCCATGAGGCAGTCTGTGATTATCTTTGCCTCTTGGTTCGGGATGGCATATACCTCCGGCCACTTGGTGAAGTAGTCTTTGACCACCATTAGGTACATGTTGCCTCGCTCGGACACTGGGAATGGTCCAGCTATGTTGACAGCGATCCGTTCGAATGGCGCTCCGACGTTGTACTGCTGCATGCGACCCCGGCTCCTAGTCTGGGGGCCGGGACTCGCTGCGCACCCAAGGCGGCCCGGGTTCGATCCCAGGCGACCGCAAAGTGAGATTTGTGGTGGACAACACGGCGCTGGGGTGGGTTTTCTCCGGGACCTCCGGTTTCCCCCACCATCTCATTCCACCGGTGCTCCATCTTCATCTCATGCATCATCAGTGTCACCGCCTGCGGTGCCGTATGTATTAAAAGCGGGCGTTAAACTACACATTTCATTTTCGCTGCGCACACGTGACACTGTCGGCACCATCTCTCTGCGTCTGCTTGGAGTCTCAGCCAGTAGTAGCGCTGCCGTAGTTTGTCAATCGTTCTGCTCGCTCCCAGGTGTCCCCTTGAAGTACCGGCGTGCACTTCCTCCAAGACTTCCGGGTCCTTATTTCGGGGAAGTACCAAATGTTCTCTCTGCGTCTTCCCATCGGGCGATTCCCATACCCGGAACAGCACGCCCTCTCTGGTCTTCAACGAGTCCCATTGGGCCCAGTACGACTTGTAGGTGGCGCTCCTCGGTGCGATGTCCTCCCAGGTTGGTCTTGTCCATGCCTGCACTGCCCTCAAGAGTGGCCCCAAGTCTGCGTCCCTCCTCAGGCCTGCGCTATCCCGGCCATCCGCAGGCACTGCCTTGACTACTCGGACTGCTGCGGCACGCTCCTCTTCCACTATTGCGCACTGGCCACTCTTCTTGACAGGGTTTTCGGGACATAGCGTCTGCGTTACCGTGGCTCTTCCCTCTGCGATGTTCCGAAGTGAAGTCGTACTCCTGTAGCCTCTGGACCCAACGTACTGTCTGGTCTTCCAGGTTCTTAAAGCTCAATAGCCAGGTTAGGGGGGAATGGTCAGTCCCCAGGTGGAATGGTTGACCGTACAGGTACTTGTGGAAGTGCTCCAAGGTCTTTACTACCACCAATAAATCCCGCCGGGTGACGCAGTAGTTCTTCTCTGCATTGGATTAGCGTCTTGCTGCAGTAGGCTAGCACCCGCTCATGGCCGTCCTGGATCTGCGATAGGACGCTTCCAATGCAATGATCGCTGGTGTCGGTGTCCACAATGAAGGCGCCACCTGGTTGTGGAAATCCCAAAATTAGAGCAATGCACAGGGTCTTCTTCAGGTGCTGGAAAACGTCTTCGGCGTCCTCCGTCCACACATAAGGCCGGTGTTCCTCTGTCAGGCGTGTGAGGGGTTTGGCGATGTTGGAGAACCCCTTTATGAAGAGTCGGTAATAACTGCACGGCCCCAGGAAACTGCGCAACTCTTTCTTTTCCTTAGGGCGAGGCCAGTCTCTCAGCCTGTTTTTTCTCCGGGTCTGTGGCCACTCCGATTTCTGAGACTATGTGGTCCAAGTAGTTCACTTCCTTGCGGGACAGCTGGCACTTTTTCGCGTTCAGCTTCAAGTTGGTCGCCTGCAATCTCTGTAGCACCTTACTCAGATTCTCGAGATGGTCTTCAAAAGTCTTACCGACGATGATGTCTAGGCATAGCATGCAGCCCTCGTATGTCAGTGCTCTCATCACTGACTCCATGAGACGTTGGAAGGTGGCTGGTGCGTTGCAGAGGCCAAAGGGCATAACTGTCAATTGCCAAAGCCCTTGGCCTGTCGAAAATGCGGTCTTCTCCTTGTCTCTTGGGTCTAGAGCTACCTGCCAGTAGCCCGACTTCAGGTCCAGGGTCGAGAACCACTGTGCACCAGTTAGCGTGTCCAGGGTGTCGTCAATCCGGGGTAAGGGGAAACAGTTTTTCCGGGGACTGCGTTCAGCTTCCTGTAGTCCACGCAGAAGCGTAGCTCGCCGTTCTTCGTCACTAAGACTACAGGGGAACACCAAGGGCTGTCAGACTCTTCAATCCCTCCCCTGGATCTCGTGTCCTCCAGCATGTATCATACCGCCCCTTGCTTCGCCAGTGGAACGCGTCTCGGTGTTTGCCGAATAGGCCAGGCGTCCCCGGTGTCGATGCGATGAATCACTTTGTCCGTGTGGCTGTAGTCACTGTCGCCTTGGCTGAAGACGCGCTGGTAATGCCTCAGCAGTTGTCGAACTTTCTCCAGCTGCTCTGTGGTCAGATGGTCGGCCGCCCTCTCCAGTAAGCCTTCTAGAAGGGGCCCCAGGTGATGCGTCGGCACCGGCTCCTGTGTCTTGCTGATTGCTGTTACGCTTACCACGGGCTCGCACGTTCCCAACTCCGTCCCGGCCTGGACGTCGTGATCGATGTCCGTTGGATTTAGCAGTCTCACTGGCACCTCCTCTTGGCACGACATCAATGCCCTGGCTAGACATAGTCCGTGTACAGGCGTCTTCTGGTCCAGCATCATGTTCCTGGTGCTCTGGCCTTCCAGTCGCGCCGTCACTACCACCTCGCCCCTCGCGGGGACAACCACGTCTTCGTTCAAGATGACCCAGCAGATTCCAAGGCACTTTTCGGGTTGACGGAGTATAACCTCTTCTCCGTTGAGTCGCAGGACCTTCCTGCCGACGTTGACCGTCGCCTCGTGGCTCCTGAGGGCATCCGATCCCAGTATCACCTCCTCAGCCACCTTCGCGACGAACACCCACAGACGTACGGCACTCCTCTCCAAGGTCAACTTTAGCAGGGCCTCCTCCACAGGCAAGGTGTCACCTGATGCCGTCACAAGCTGGTATGGTCGGCTCGGCTTCCTCGTCGGCAAACCCTTGGCCACGTCAGGTCTGATGATGGTCACGGCCACCCCGGTGTCTACAAGCACGCGGCACGGTTTTCCCTCCACCCAACCGTCCGCGATGAGGCTGTCATCCAAACGCTGGCTGACGGCGCGCTGTGCCACTCAAGGGGATGGTGGTGAGGGCACCGACTTGCCTCTCTACACGACGGCCCTTACTCGTTTTCCGGCTGCTCTTCCTATTGTGGGCAGTCTCTCTCCAGGTGTCCCGGCTGTGCACATCCCCAACACAGGCCACTAGGTCTTTGCCGGCGTCCCTCGGCTTGTCTTGTGTCTCCGGTATAGCGGACGCTTCTCGTTCTCGACGTCGGGATAGCTGTCACCTTGGCCGCCTCCATCCTTAATGCTGCCGTTAGCGCCTTGTGATTGGTTTTGTAATCGCCGAGCATTAGGCGCTGACGAATCTCCGTGTCTCGTACCCCGTCTACTTATGTGTAGGCAGCTTTCCGGGATACGAACTCTGGTGGTAGTTCGACTAGGGCCTTGCTAGCCAGTTGTTCAACTGCCAGGGCGAACTCCTGCAGCGTCTCCCCTGGCTGCTGTGACCTTGCCTTTAGCTGGCTGCGGTACGCTGCGGCTAAGCGGTGGTTTCTAAAACGATTCTCCAGGGTCCCACAGATGTCCTTTGGCGCCGCCGTTATCTGTACTGCGTTCAGGACTTCCGCGGCCCGTGCCTGGAGGCTGGCTATTAACTGCGTGGCCTCTTCCTCTGGTGACCATTTGTTGTGCTTGGCCACTGCGTCGAACTGGCGGCGGAAGACTTCGAAAGTAGTCGCGCCGTCGTATTTAGGTGGTTTGACGCAGGCATATGTTGTGTCGCGTCCCGGCGCGTCGGCCTTCAAATCCTTTAACCTCCTACCGACGACGTCCTCCACCATGTCGTTCAGGGACTTGACGCTGCTGTCGGCCTTTCCTTCCAGGTTGTTAACGCGGTTAGCAAGGTTCTCGACCTCTTCCACCATGGCGTTCAGGGACTTGGCGTTACTGTCAGCCTTTTCCGATAGGTCATTGAAGCGGTTCGCCAGGTCCTCGACGCGCTCGTCCACTTGGCCCATCCGCTTGCCCAGCTCCATCACGTCATTCCTCACGCCGGCCAACCGTTCTTCAAATTTGGCGACGAGAGCCTCGTTCGCCGCTTTAATTTCCGTGGTCAATGCGGTCTTTATTCCTTTCAGTTCCGCTGCCAGGTTGTTATTTGTGGTCTCCAGCTTCGCGGCCTGGCTGTTATTTACCGCTTCTGTTTTTGCAGCGAGGTTTTCATTTGCCGTCTTCATTTCTTCCATTTTGTGTAAAATCTTCTCCAGTGCCGATTCCATGGACGTTATCCCACTTCTGACACCAGTTGTGACTTTGGGGTTTCGTGAAATTAAAAGTCCAATTGCACAAACTCAAAATGTTCTTTATTTCCACCGAATTACAGTTGGAACACTTGCCGATTACACAGAATTATATAGCGTTCACAATTACAATTTGCCAGTTCGTCTGTCACAGGTCCACTCTTCACTCACAATTACGTACAACTCCTCTGATACACGTACACAGTCTTCCGGCCCATTCACTGAATCGGCGCCCCTCACGGCTGCTCGCCAAGAACTCAACTGACTCGTCCACTGCAGGCCTTATATAGAGATATCGCTGTTTCTGGAAGTCTCGCGGTTCAGAAAATAATCCTGAATGTTCCAGACGCCAGGGGGGAGGGGAAAGAGGCAGCCAGCGACCAGTGACCCTTCCCTAATCATCCCCTCAGTTAGTGACACGATACAAATGGGTAGGCGTGGCCGGAATGCCTCCAGTCCCCTACTCAGCTGTCAGTTGGTCGTGCTTTCCGATAATTAGGTGACAATAAGTACATCTGTAAAGAAAAAGAAAATTGTATAATTTTGTTGGAGTTATAAGGGAACTATCACTGTACGCGCTTGAGAGTTTGATGGTATCGTCTCTTCTCTATGTGGCGTCTCTGTGCCAAAAATTGGGTGCAGAATATAGCTGGAAGTTCCCGAAAATGGGTCCAGAATACGTGGAACGTATAGGCATTATAACACATGTGATGTATGGGAGGGATTTGTTTACCCCTGACGGTTGGCGGTCTATGCATGGCATACATAAGGAGCGTGGACACCCCCCACGCCCGGGGATGCCCAGCAGCCACTTGCAAGTGGTCGCATGCGACACCTCCCAGGCTTCAGTTTTGGTTGTTGTGATACTACTCCGCAGCAGATTTTTGATACACATGGTATATATACAGCAGGCATTATACTATCAAATTATCAGGTGTATAGTGATGTGAGTACAGTGATAGTTCCCTTGTTAGAAAATACATGTTACATGATTACATTGTTTTGTATGTTTATTTAGACGCAGAAGTGCATGTCATTCGCTTACAGTCAGGAACTACAGTTCAGCAACGAAACCGCCTGAGTCATCCCACTCAGTTTGGCTATCACTTAAAGCCTTTTGTATTCCCCTATTCCCTTGCAACTACAAGAAAATTAACAATAAATTAATGTTTATCTTGATTAACATGAATTAGATAGAGGAATAATTTTCTCTACAACAAATACTAAAATTACTTCCACTACTCTTGCTGCTACAACAACACTAATAATAATAATAATAATAATAATGATGTTGATGATGATGATGATGACGATGACGATGACAACGATGATGATGATGATGATGATAATGATAATAATAATTAATAATGCATATGTGGTAATCTCACTTGAAAACCAATTCAATCCGTCTCCTTTTCGGTAAATTCATCTGTCACTAATCATACAATTCCTCTTTATTTTCCAATGATTTCAGTTTTAGCAGTTTTTTCTCTATAGCCAGCACAGACAAATTTGTGAGTCTTTTGCTGCCCTCGGGTGTTTCTGCAGTAAGTATGTATTCGATGAAGCACTGGAAAAGAACTTTGGGACACACGTTGGACACTGGGATAATGGAAATCAGTGTGCACAACTTGAAGAGTTCACAAACAGCGGATGATGACAAACCACTACATTGCAAATAAATCATTAGTTTTTGAACTCCCATCGACAGACACTCATTTGAGGAATAAACTGCACTGAGTTCACTTTTAAGGCGAGCAAAGTCAAAATATTGACCAATACTTTCTTTCAGTGAACAGAATGCTTCTTCAGGAAATATATTTGAAATATTATTTTGGTCAATTAATTGTAAAAATTAAACTTTTTCTAAAGCTTCAAACCTAATTTGAATTTGATTTTATATATTATCAAATATTTCGTAATACAGTCAGCAGTAGCTATCTTTTTGAACAATGTCGTTTTGCTATTGTCCTTTCTTTGGCAGTTCATAATTCTCATTACATTTATCCCATACATTCGTTTCTCTTTTCTTGTAGAGTGGCTTTTGTTTCCCTTTAGGCAGTGCAATAATTTATATTCAATATTTTTGTCTGCAGAATTTCAAAAACGGCATCGTTTAAGCAAAATATTTCACTGAAAATTATGTGAAAAAAGTTAGATTTGAAATCAGAAAGAACACTGTTAACAACTCAAGGTTCATGATAAGGCTCACTATTCCATTGGTTTGGATTATCGAGTATGTTCTCGAGCCACTGAACTAATTCTTTTGTATGTTCCCAAACAGTTTCAACCAGGCTTCCATTATAATTCCATCGAGTTGGAAATACTTTGGGAAACCTTTTGGTAGGTGTTCCATACGCATTTGATTCCCTGTATTCAGAGGCAAGATTTTGTGGTGACAATTATTTATAAAATTCACATTAATAATTTTAATTGGTGGTGTTTTGTGTTTTTTTTACCATAAATTTGCATAATTTTGCGCAAATTTTGGGAAGAATTAGTGAGTAGTGAAATGGCTGAAATGAAAAGTAACATGTAACTAGAGTAACATAACTTTTAAAACCCATTTTTTCCAAATTAAAATATTTTATTTGAAATCAGCAGACAGTAAGTAACATGAATAAAATCAAATATCACACAACAGACATTGCCAAAATGCAGCATACAACAGGTTGTGATATTTTCGCTATTCATACTTCTTTTGTCTGTCACAACTAAGTTATATGTAGAGAAAAATCTCTCAATGCAAGCGTTTGATATTGGCAACCAAAGGCATTGAAGGGACTTTTCACAGAAATTGCTGTAAGAATGAGCTTTTGCCTTCAATGTCAAGAGTGCTGTTACTGCATCTAATCTGTTATCGTTACCACCGTGGCTTTGCTGTTCAACAAGCTCTTTGTAACAAAGAAGAAAATCAGAATCACAAGTAATAGCACTGGTTTCAAATGCATTTAGTTGTTTAAATCCTTTCATTACTCGATTTAAATCACATATACTTGATTTAGGAACTAACCTAGAACGCTCAAACAAGTGATCTAAAGCTTTTGTGGTTTTTGCATCATCAGTTTCTTTTGCCATAAAGGAGTTCAATTTAGACAAAGTCATACGACAGCAAACTTTTAGATTCTGTTCTACTGCTTCTCTGATACTGGGATCTATGATATGATCCACAAGCGCACTTACTCTGTTTCCAAAGTGACCGCTCTCTAATATTTTACATTTGGCTCTCAGGGAGTTCATTCGGTATAAAACAGAATGAGCCACTGGATTTTGTTTAAATTTAAATTGTAATTGTTGTATCTGTTATCAATCTGCAATTTTCAGAAACAAATGTTGCCTATACTTGGCTCGCAAAAATGATCATTTAACAAATTTTGCACGGGAACTGAAAGCTTTTTCTTTTTAGAAAAGAAATCGACAATTGCATCAAAATAGCTGGCAATGTAAACTACTGAATTAAACCAGCTAGACCAGCATGACGGTACAGGCAATGGGAACAATTTAGCTTCTAGATATGGGTGTTTTGAGTGAGGTAATTTTTGTATTCATTTTTAACTTTCGGATATTTCGGAATGCATTCGTAAAACCTGAGGGACAATAATTTCCTTTTAATGTACTCGTAATGTCTGAGAGTAATTTCCAAGAAGTTCAGTCTTCTCAGTACCTTTAGTCAACTTATTAGGGGTTTTTGGCTGTGCATGGTGTGCTATCCAATAAATAACATTTCTAGTTAGCATACGACAAACAGTTCTGAGTATCGCGGACCAGCCCGGTGCTGTTGTGTCAGTTTATTGTTGCATCCCTTAGCTGTTATTTCAGTACGCATGATGATGTCACTGTATTGGCTTTGTTAACTATTAAATTTTATCTTACTTTCATTAAATTTGTTAACATTTTTTCACGACTTCTAGCTTCATGCTATGAAGACATGAATGTTGTTTGTTAGAAATGTGAATTTTTCTATGCAGACTAAAATAATAGAAATTTTCTCATTTAATGCTAAAAAAAATTTATTCTCAAAAAAAAGGAAAAATTTGTGAAAATTTGCGAAAAAATTGTTGAAAATAAACTCTTGCCCCTGCCTATATTGTATAATTAAGAATGCCCATTCCTAAGAGAAGTAAATTTGCTCTGTTGCTTTCCACAGCAATTCACATGCTACCACTAACCCTCAACTGATGAAGAGAAAAGCAGATAATTAACATTTTGTAATGCGACAAAGGTAGGATTTGATTTGGTGGACCAACAATATAGAAAACTGACATTACAAGCAAAACTAGACTCTGGGCTATATGCCCGCTTCGGTAGCGTAGTTGGTAGCGTGTCGGTCTCACTTTCAAGTGGTCACGAGTTTGAGTATGTGTGTGTGTGTGTGCGCGTGCACGTGCGTGCTCTAAATACCAAACTTTCATATAAGTCTGTTATCTTAAAAGAAAGAGAAATGAACATTTTTCACAAAATACCCAACACAGTCTACCCTTTACATGGATAACAATTCTAGATATTTAATTCCCTCAAAAATGGCTCTAATGTCCGTTTCTTATACAGAGTACCTCAAAACGTGCAATTCTTCTGAAATATCGCCATGCAATTTTTGGCGCAATGTATTCTCCATCTTGTATAGGTATACATACATGGCAGGGCAAGGAAAAAAAAATCCAAATTGTGCACTCACATGACTTTCTCTACTCGCTCTTATACAAACAATTTTTAACTGAGACAGTCGTTTACAGAAACGGCTCACCCTATAATGGGTACACAGTCAGATACCTCTTTAAGAGGAAGTATGCCCAGAAAGAACATTTACATCTGGTTTTAAAACAGCCGTCAACATAGTACTGAGGCAAGTAGCTACTTTTACATGGAGTAAACCAATTAGCTTTACTTTTAGTAACACGATTTTATACCCATACACTGACTTAACCTCAGGCTATTTCTAAAAATAATAGAACCCTTCTCCCATTATTTTAATATTAAACACAGCATTTTTTGTTTGGAAAACCAAACCGATTCCAAGACCTCCTTAAATAAACACCACTAAACAACCATTTCATTTATTCACTTATGTTAGTATCGTCTGATATCAACATAGTACGTTAAACTTCATGTTCATATTAAACTGCCTGAATGTTTATCTATTTCTTATGAGCATGCAGTCACATAGTGGAATATTTAAACAATCATTTAAGCAGATTTAAAAGGTTAATGGATTTAAATGAGTATTAAACTAAGGAGTAGCTCAATTGATTATTTAGAACTAAGGTTTTGTCATCGTTGAAATGAATGTAATGATCAAAATTCAAATGTCAGAAGCTGCGTATACCTAAGTACAGAGGATTTAAAGTTTTCTGAATCAGAAAGAAACAAATAAATAATTCAGCCAAAGTGACATCAGATTCAACAATAAGAACTACATTAGTGAACTAATGGTGGTTTTATGCTGCTGTTGAGGATGGTTTCGTGCACATACTTCTGCAAACAACAACGTCAGTAAGCTGTTATACCAAAATCTGGACAATAACGACACTTCTGCAACCATGTGTAGGTCACATCGTTGCATTCAGCATGGACATAGCTGAAATTGTGGGTGCTGCAGGTTGGGTTCCTGGCCAGGAAATGTACGTGGATGAGGTTCTGATTGGGAGGAGCTATGTGATCGTGTCTGGAGCCATCTTTATAACAGCAATAGCAAAGACAATGCCTGTCCTGGATCAACTCACCTCCAGCAATGGCTTTACAGGAATTGTGAAGCCTCTGATGTTATGGGCAAATTTGGGCATCAGTGGCTTGCAGAGTATCAGTGTCGAGGAAAGGCTCATGCTCCTGGTAGCATGGTGGCTTTCATTGATCCATCCTTCCAGGGAAGACATCGTCGGCTGGTTCCCGATTTGGAGCAATGCTCCTCATGGACACTCAGTTCCTCGGGCATCATCTTAAAAGGTCAAATTCTCATAAAAATGCCAATATTCTTATTAGTTTTAATGTCAGTGCACTTCATGGCTGCTGTAACCAATCAACGGGGAGAACAATGAGATACAAGTTTAGTACATCACATGAGAGTAATGTTTCGTAGTACATTAAGTATATACAACTGACTTTAAAAAGGACTTTAAGTTTAACGCGAACCTAAAACAGATAAGAGTTGAGCATGGTCCTTAGGGAGCACTAGTATTGAGGTTTATAGTTTTTATCAATATCTCTTTCTAGTAAAGTTTAGTTCAGTTTGGTTTTACATTAAGAACAGTAGAACATATATTTGCATTACTTTTTTATCCCCATTAAGTCTATTTATAGCTAAGTCTGCTACAAATGACCCTGGTAGTGTAACTGTAACTGTTTCTGCAGGTCCTTAGGAGTGATGTTACTTCACACTGATCCCAGAGTTTCTTGGAGGACCACCTCAACCTGGTGCCGGTATATCTTATGTGTAGTACAATGGGGATCTTATACTAGTGACGTCATCAAGGAAGTTACTGGTAACCGCGGCCGTACTAGACTTCATTGTAGCAGCCTTGGTGCCATTGTTCATCATGACGGACAGCACAAAGAGGGAAAACAGATAACGAAATGCTCCAGTCAGGATGTACTGCAAGGATATGCCACATAGGTAGCCACATGGACACCACCAGCTGTCACTAACTCCGGGGTAAGGACTTTAGATAGAACATAAGTCTATGCTGTGTTACTTTCATCTCTTCAAGTCCAGAAAAATCTTTTTGTATTTAATAGTAATCTGCCATACAATGTTTTAAATTCTAGATATAGCCCCTTCCCAAAAATCTGATATTCTAAAGTTCTTATCAATGCATTAGTGCTTTATGCATTCCGTATCAAGCTCAATGGCTGACGGCTCATGTTTAGGAGGTCCCAGCTTCGATTCTTGTCGACCGCACATTCCGATATTGACATTGGGCTTTACGTTTTTCCCTCATCGTTAGAGGAATGTTAGGTGATTTCTAACCTCATCTACTAGGGTGACTTCCTATTGCTTTTAAATTTTTCAGCTTTTTGGTATTTCAGTGTCTTGTTATTCATAGCTCTTCAAGTCTGATGGATTATTTTACTTCCATCCTGTATATGTTTGAGCTACTGGAATCATAAGTTAAATGTATATTTTGTAGATGGCCTTTATAAATTGTTCTTCATTCATATTGTGTTGTCTATACTAGATCAGAAACCATTGGTATATACAAATATTTAGTTAAGTAAACAGAATAACTCAGAAGTGAAAAGCTACTCAAATACCTAACTTAGATAGAGTGAACATGAAAAATTCAATGCCATGGCCGGGATTTGAACCACAGATCTCCTGGTTTCCGTCCAGTCGCTCTAACCCATTGAGCTACCATGGCCAACGTGCCGTCATGACATTAAATTCTCCATTTGACTCATATTTCCCCGGTAGACCACTAGGGACTCTCGCATTCGAGATACACCGTTTGTGGCGACCTACTTTTGTAAGTACTTAAATCCCAGGCTTCATCATTGAACTCTTATTATTTTAGTTAATTGATGGAAATTAATCATTTCTCCACACTAGCCATATATAGGCTAAGGTTTTTGATAGATAGAATCAACATGAAAAATTCAATTCCATGGCCAGGATTTGAACCACAGATCTCCTGGTTTCCATCCAGTTGCTCTAACTCACTGAGCTACCATGGCAAACGTGCCGTCATGACACATTCCGGCCATGGCATTGAATTTTTCATGTTGACTCTATCAAAAACCTTAGCCTATATATGGCTAGTGTGGAGAAATGATTAATTTCCATCAATTAACTAAAATAATAAGAGTTAAATGATGAAGCCTGAGACTTAAGTATTTACGATAGTAAGTCGCCACAAACGGTGTATCTCGAATGCGAGAGCTTCTAGTGGTCTACCGGGGAAATATACGAGTCAAATGGATGACGGCCATGGTAGCTCAATGGGTTAGAGCGACTGGATAGAAACCAGGAGATCTGTGGTTCAAATCCCGGCCATGTCACTGAATTTTTCATGTTGACTCTATCTATCAAAAACCTTAGCCTATATATGGCTAGTGTGGAGAAATGATTAATTTCCATCAATTAGCTAAAACCTAACTTAGTGTTTAAGTTCAGCAACTTCCATGAATGTTTAACTTTTACATAACTGGTAAACCATAAGAGAGACAAAATGTACATCTCGTAAAAATCAGTAATTTGTCACTTGTTTTTGAAGAGAACTGTTCTCTATATACTAATTGTTATTTCTTTTAACTATACAGTAGTTATACTCTTCTCAAATATGATTACGTTATTCATTTTTTATCTATACTGTTAACCTCTTCATTGATTTTGTTGGAATTTTCAGATGCCTTGTTGTCTTCCTTACGCAAGAAGAGCAGTAGAGGAGCAATCATCGTCCAGACTGAGCTACAGCAGCCAATGCAGTGTGTTATTGAATAAATTATATCTTTAAACAAGACTGTTATACCCACTTTTACCAATGTACAATAATGTTGGCTTATATAATCAAAATTTGAAATAAAAGGAAATTCAAATTCACCACATATCGAACAACTATTATTTTAGTTTCCTTTAGCCTGTTAAGTCATATCGGACAGTGAAACAAATGGGTTGTTATGATATTAATTTCTTATTGATAACTAACAATTTTGATATAGTAATATGAAATTCTCCTTCTACTCTAAGGTTACCCATTGTCCTCCCAAATTTTTAATTTAAACCTATTATACAGATATAGAGAATTTTACTGCAGGCAATTCTTAATTGTAATTAGTTTAAAGAAAACATATTTTCTTCTAATGTTATTGAATTTTTCAACTTCTTGAATTTTATATATGGGATATAATTATGTTCATCTGAACTATTTCACAATTTTTAATACTGCACAACAATTTTAAATTTAAAATCTATAATTTCAAACTAATTAACCATACATTGCATCTTTTGCAAAACTAGTCTCCCGAGTTCCGTAAGAATTTGCCAATTTTCTTAATTAAAAAGATAAGTGAAGTTTGTAACAAAGTATTATATTATTAATTAGAGCCAACTGAAAAATTCAATGCCATGGCCGGGATTTGAACCATGGATCTCCTGGTTTCCGTCCAGTCGCTCTGACCCTTGAGCTACCATGGTCAACGTGCCTTCCTGACATTAAATTCTCCAATTGACTCATTATATTTCCCGGTGGACCACTTAAGGTTCTCATATTTGAGATAACTACTTGTGGCGACTTACTATTGTAAGTACTTAATTACCAGGATTTTTATCGTAGATTATTTTTTTAATGTAAATTTATATTGAGGAATTAATCCTTAAAGAATTAATTCCTCAATATAAATTTACATTAAAAAAGTATTATATTTTATTATAGTATGGGTTATTACATATTTTCTTATAAGTAAGAGTCTACTTTTATGTAACGTATATAACCTTATTTAGAAGAGCACACAGGAAATTTAAAATCTATAAATAAAAAGTCAGTTTCTTGCAAACCTTATTCAGTACATATTGCAACCGTTACCCAAATTTGAGCAGATATACAGATTTTGAGGTACCTCAAATATTTGAGATCCTTTCAGAAGAGAAAACATAATATTATCCATTCTTTGAAGCAGAAAAACGTTATATACACCAAGGCAGACAAAGGTAACAAGATAGTCATAGTGGATAAATCAGATTATATTGAAAAAATGGAAGAAATGCTAACTGACAATGAATATGAAATCATTAACAAAAATCCTCTAACAACTTGCATACAATCATTTGCAAAAAAAAATAGCAAAATCAAGCATAATACCAAACAAATATACAGTTAAACCAGATAACCCAACCTTACCTAGACTTTATGGCTTAGTCAAAATACGCCAACCACTCATAACAATGAGACCTATAGTTAGCAGTATAAATTCACCAACATACAAAATTGCAAAGGGGCTAATAAACAAATTCAACTCATTTCCAAAATTTGACAGCCTAAGCATCAAAAACACCTATGAACTTATAGAACACATTAAGGATACTGAACTAAAAGAAAAAGCACAAACTAGTCTCGTTTGATGTTAAATCACTGTTTCCCAGCATACCAGTAAATCAACTCCCACCATTGATAGAAAAATGGCTCAAATCACTTGGAATGCCATCACTTGAAATTTCAGATTACATTAAACTAACCAAAATATGCATAGAACAAAATTTCTTCCAGTTTCAAACAAAATATTTCCACCAAACTAAAGGTTTAGCAATGGGCAACCCTCTATCACCCTTCCTGGCCGATCTGTACATGAGTACATTAAAATAAGGATCACCTAACGTTTCCCTTGGATTTTCAAACTCTGGCAATGATATGTAGATGACATCTTTGCAATAGTACTAAAAAAACACATCAGTGATGCACTAAAACTTTTAAATATCCAAGAAAAAGCATCAAGTTTACTGTAAAAATAGAAAAAGACGAGTATTTAGCATTTTTGTATCTAAAAATAATGAGATATAAAAACAGACTAAACTTTGGCATTTACAGAAAACCAACACAGAAAACTACTTAAAAGCTAATGGCTACAACCCAAGATCCCACAAACAGGCAATCTTCAGTAGTTTAACATACAGACTGGTCAACATCCCTCTCACAGCAAAAGAATACAAAACAGAATACAACAAAATTATTGAAATAGCACAAAAAATGTCTTTCCCAAATCATTAGTAGACAAAAAAGTGAACTTAGCTAAAGAGAAGAAGCTAATAAAGGAAACCACGACCCTCTCAGTTACAGATACTAATATGATTTTAGAAAAATTCACTTACCATCCATGGGCCTTTGATAAATTCAAAAAAGTCTTCAAAAAACAAAACATTCAACTAGCACCAGTCAACCATTTCTCCTTAAAAAAACTAATTTGATCAAAGATGCCATTCCATCTAACAAAAAATCTGGTATATATCAAATTGAATGCAATGACTGTAGTCAAATTTATATTGGAAAAACCAAAAGAAATTTAGAAACAGGAGCAAAGAAACACTTTAGGAACATAAAATATAAGCAATTAGAAAAATCAGCAGTTGCCATGCATTTTTGGGGAAAAAACCACAACATAAATCCAGAACCAAAACTACTAAAACATACATCAGGAAAACAAGAACTATCTACATGGGATCAAATCTTCATTTCAAAAAAATAGGAACAAAGTATTCAAATTCGACATCCCCCAGAAAGATTTATTTAGCAAGTTCCTCGAACTGCCACCAGAGGAGACCTATGACAAAATATCGTCAACTACACCAATGAGAACCAGTCGATGGCTGGTTGAGGATGGAGGCAATGTCTCTGAAACATGTTCCGGAAAAATTTAAAAGTATGTGTTGTTTAGTGTCATTAATGGAGTCCCTTTAAATTTAATTTGAACCTCCGTTGGTGCCTAGAGGACTTTGAGACGACTACGTTCATTTGAACCTTATAACTTTCAAATGAACGCTCCAAGCAATTCTCTGACTTAGAAATCTACATATTTTTACACCAGTCTACTCATTGTCAGTGCAGTGCTAAAGGTCCAGTAGGCTACGCGGTAAGTTAAAATGGATAAATTTGTAATTCGAAGGCAAAATAGTAGCACAGTAAATAAATGTAAGTGATGATCAACCTAGTACAAGTTCCAGTGGCATAATGTATGATAGTGACAGTGAGGCAGAGGTTGTGATAGTGCCAAATGAAGAATCTATTAAGGCAAAGAAAAGTTATCATAAGCATGGACCCAGCGGTTTCCATGTGTTGAATATAGTAAGGTAAAATATTAAATTAATTGGGAGTCGATTAATGACACTAAACAACACTTACTTTTAAATTTTCCCGGAACTAGTTTCAGAGGCCTTCCCTCTATCTTGAGCCGGACATCGACTGGTTCTCATTGGTGTAGCTGGCAATATTTTGTCATCGGTCTCCTCTGGTGGCGGTTCGAGGAACTTGCTGAACAAATATTTCTGGGGGATGTCGAAATTGAATACTTTGTTCCTATTTTTTGAAATAAAGATTTGTTCCCATGTGGACAGTTCTCCTTTTCCTGTTGTATGTTTTAGTAATTTTGGTTCTGGATTTATATTGTGGTTTTTTTCCCAAAAATGCGTGGCAACTGCTGATTTTTCTAATTGTTTGTATTTTATGTTCCTAAAGTGTTCCTTTGCTCTTGTTTCTAAATTTCGTTTGGTTTTTCCAACATAAATTTGACTACAGTCACAGCATTCAATTTGATATATCCCAGATTTTTTGTTAGATGGAATGGCATCTTTGATGTTTGAGCAAATTAGGTTTTTTAAGGAGAAATGGTTGACTGGTGCTAGTTGAATGTTTTGTTTTTTGAAGACTTTTTTGAATTTATCAAAGGCCCATGGATGGTAAGTGAATTTTTTGAAGATCATTTTAGTTTCTGTAGCTGAGAGGGTTGTGGTTTCCTTTAGTAGTTTCTTCTTATTTGCTAAGTTCACTTTTTTGTCTACTAGTGATTTGGAAAAGTCATTTTTTCTGTGCTATTTCAATAATTTTGTTGTATTCTATTTTGTATTCTTCTGCTGTGAGAGGGATGTTGACCAGTCTGTGTGCTAAACTATTAAAGATTTCCTGTTTGTGGGGTCTTGGATTGTAGCCATTAGCTTTTATGTAGTTGTCTGTCTGTGTTGGTTTTCTGTAAATGCCAAAGTTTATTCTATTTTTATTTCTGATTATTTTTATATCTAAAAATGGTAAATACTCGTCTTTTTCAACTTTTACAGTGAACTTGATGCTTTTTTCTTGAATATTTAAAAGCTTTAGTGCATCACTGATGTGTTTTTTGGCACTATGGCAAATATGTCATCTACATATCTTTGCCAGAGTTTGAACATCCATGGGAAACCTTTAGTGATCCTTATTTCTAGTGCACTCATGTACAGATCGGCCAGGAAGGGTGATAAGGGGTTGCCCATTGCTAAACCAGAAGTTTGATGGAAATATTTTGTTTGAAACTGGAAGAAATTCTGTTCTATGCATAATTTGGTAAGTTCGAAGTAATCTGAAATTTCAAGTGATGACATTCCAAGTGATTTGAGCCATTTTTCTATCAATGTTGGGAGTTGTTTAACTGGTATGCTGGGAAACAGTGATTTAACGTCAAATGAGACTAGTGTGTCCTCTTCATTTAGTTCAGTATCCTTAATGTGTTCTATAAGTTCATAGGTGTTTTTGATACGTAGGCTATCGAATTTTGGAAATGAGTTGAATTTTTTTGTTAGCCACTTTGCAAGTTTGTATGTTGGTGAATTTATACTGCTAACTATAGGTCTCATTGTTATGGATGGTTTGTGTATTTTGGGTAAGCCATAAAGTCTAGGTAAGGTTGGGTTATCCAGTTTAACTGTATATTTGTTTGATATTATACTTGATTTTGCTATTGTTTTTTCAAATGATTTTATGCAAGCTGTTAATGAGAACCAGTCGATGTCCGGCTGAAGATAGAGGGAAGGCCTCTGAAACTAGTTCCGGGAAAATTTAAAAGTAAGTGTTGTTTAGTGTCATTAATCGACTCCCAATTAATTTAATTTATACAACAACACTGTTTTCAACACTTCCATGAAAGGATTTATAAAATAGGCAAACAAGTCTTCAAGAAGTGGAAATTATACCAACTGATCGCACGTAACAACAGCTGACAATGTGGCGGATAAGGCAACCTATTTAAAATTTAAAGTGCATGACGGATTCAATGAAAATTTTGGTAATAAGCAAGAAATAAAAACATTCTTAAAACTGCATGAAAAGAAGAGAAATATTTTTGCAAACATAAAATTCATAAAACTATGTTTACGAAATCAAGTAACACCCCGATTTGTCCGGAGGATAGTAAACCAAGGCAACGGAAATCAACAACAAAGAGCGGCCGAGAGAAAAGTTTTACATCTAGAAATCAATAAACTTTATAAACATTTGGAAGAAACGGAATTGAAACTTTATAAACTTCATTCAATTTTAACGAAAATGCTGGGAAACGCGATGTGGGATAACTTTGAACAAAACTATTTGGCAATGCTAAGCAAGAAAATGAAAACAAAAACCGAAAAAATAAAGTACAAATTGACCAATTTGATGAACATTTCTTCACATCGAAACCATACCGAAAAAAAGTTTAAGAATAAGAGACACATCGGAAATAGAAACTTGAGTCCAACAGCAATTAGTCCACACGCTAAATGCAAAATGGCAATAAGTAGCGTAAACAAAAAAACAAACACGCAAAACTTCGAAAACGTTGTAAATCTATCTAATCAAAATTTCTCCACAAAAGAATTGGGTCTTCTAAACAAAGGATTAAAAACTTGCGTAAGTTTTTCAAATGAAATTGAGGACTACATTGCAGATATAAACATTTTGGCACAGTGTCTACCAGTACCAAAACAAAATCCACTTAAAAGCCAATGTGAAAATATTTTGGAAGAAATAAAAACCAGATCTGTTCAGAAGAGCAAACAAAATATTATCCATTCATTGAAACAAAAAAACGTCATATACACCAAGGCAGACAAAGGTAACAAAATAGTCATAATGGATAAATCTGATTACCTTGATAAAATGGAGGAAATGCTAACTAACAATGTATATGAAACCATATATGAAACCGATACGGTAATGCTTTAGGCAGCTCTTAAGTTTTGTTTACCATAAAAAAATGATTAACTTGATTGAACATTGATTTACATTTATATTATTGACTTTGATTGAACTGCCTAAGGTAACTTAGAGCATGGTTAATATTTGGTGTTGTTGCCACAGATAAGTATCTAAGGCTTCCAATAAGGTTCTGGTAGGGTAGGTTTTCTTCTTTTCTTTCATTTTTGGTTAGTTTTATACCAACTTCCATCGGTGTATTTTGAGGTTTACAGTCTGTTAAGTTGTAACGCTTGAGCAGATTTTCTATTTATTTGGATTGGCAGGTTTTAAATTTAGCATATATTCTCTTGAATTCGATATCAAGACAGTATTTTAATGCCCAAGGTCTCGCATCCGAAATGTTTCCATCAGATCCTTGAGGTTGCTCACATTCAATTTGTTTGATGAGGCAGTCATGATGTCATCGACATATAGAGCTAGTGGAACTTTTTCTCCCCCTGTTCCAAGTCCAGTGGCAGTCGGTGAATTTTATAACTTATAAAAAAACTGCTACCTACTATTACCACTGCAACTAATTTTTTCTACAACAAATACTAAAATTACTTCCACTACTCTTACTGCTACAACACTGTAATAATGATGATGATGATGATAATGATAATAATTAATAATGCATATGTAATCTCATAATAAACCAGCCTACTTAAATTCTCTTCTCTCACTTGAAAACCAATTCAATCCCTCTCTCCTTTTCAGTAAATTCATCTGTCACTAATCGTAGAATTCCTCTTTATTTTCCAATGATTTCAGTTTTAGCACTTTTTTCCCAATAGCCAGCACAGACAAATTTGCGAGTCTTTGCTGCCCTTGGGTATTTCTGCAGTAAGTATGAATTTGACGAAGCGCCAAGAAAGAACATTGGGACTCGTGTTGGACACTGGGATTATGGAAATCAGTGCGCACAACTTGAAGAGTTCACAAACAGCGGACGATGACAAACCACTACATTTCAAATAAATCATTAGTTCAAAGTATAAACTTGGAAGAAGCGTAGGGACAGTGAAGCACAAATTAATACAAAAGTGAATCGAGAAGATATTGACACATTGCTTCACTCACACTGTTTATTCACAGGACATGTTTCAAGAGCTCTCGCTCCTATCATCAGCTGATACTCGACTAGTGCAAGTTGTAGTGGTTTCCTCTTAAAACGGAGAAAGAGGAAACCACTACAACTTGCACTAGTCGAGTATCAGCTGATGATAGGAGCGAGAGCTCTTGAAACATGTCCTGTGAATAAACAGTGTGAGTGAAGCAATGTGTCAATATCTTCTTGATTCACTTTTGTATTAAATCATTAGTTTTTGAACTCCCATCGACAGACACTCATTTGAGGAATAAACTACATTGAGTTCATTAGTGCTACACATAGGAACAAATGACATTCACAAATCACTAGGACCAGATGACGTTATGGCAGAGGTGTATAATGTAATAAGGTATGCTAAAAAGTATTTCCCACTGGCAACTGTAGTTATAAATGGTATAGTGAGAAGAAGAGATGAAAGTACAGCATATATTGATGATATAAATGAGGGGATACGCTGGGCATGTGACACACTTAAGGCTGTTTTTGTAGATGTAAACAAATTTTTAGATGATAGTTGTCTGGGAAGGGATGGCCTTCATTTGAATAGAAAGGGATCCTTCTTATTAGGTAAATTAATAGAAAATACTATAAATATATGCATAAGTAAGGGAAACTAAAAACAGACCTAAGTGATGACAAAATATATTTAAAAAAAAAAACTGAGGAAAAAGTTAAAATAGGTAAAATAGAGAAACCAAACACAAAAATTTTACTAATAAAGTAAAAGCTTATGAAAATGTAAAGGTAGACAAAATTGTACAAAAGAGGAAAAACAATGACTTGGTAATATTTCATCAAAATTGTCAGTATGTAAGTAACAAGCGAACACTGATAGAGTTAAATATAACAGATCTGAAGCCTAATATTATGATACAAACAGAACATGGCCTAAAATCGGAGGAAATTGTGGCAAATAATTACCATGGTTATACACTAGGGTCACACTTTTTTAGGCAGCAACACAAAAGTGGAGGTGTGGCTATTTATGTAGAAAATAATATAAAGTTCAAAGAGGTAGATTGTAGTAATTTTAGTGAGGAAATAGTATGTGAACTAGCAGCAATAGAAGTATTTTTAAAAGAGGCCAGGATAGTACTAATCGGGGTATATAGATTGCCTGGGGGAAACAAAGATCTATTTCTTAAAATCATAGAAAATGTACTAAACAAAATAAACGAAAAAAAGATTAAAATACTAATGGGAGATTTAAACATTGACATGATAAAGGAAAGTGTATAATCGTAAATCATCACTTACAGAAATCTTAAATAGGCATAATCTGAAAATTGGTATAAAAGAGCCAACAAGGGTAACAAAATATTCTGAAACTTGTATTGACAATGCTTTTATTAACTTACCAGAAACAAAATGGAGCACGTCAATCATTAAGTCAGGGATAGGTGACCATTCAGGACAACTGTTAAGAGTAAACTTTAAAAGAGATATCACACAAGTTACTTCTGAGTATGGGCGACAAATAAACAAGGAAAGCTTAAACAACCTTAGAAATTATCTTAGAGAAGTAAGCTGGGAAAATGTGTATAACACTGATGATATAAATGAAAAATATAACATTTTAAGTATAATACTGCAAAATGGTCTACAAAAAATGATGCCATTAAGAAGCTTCAAAATAATTTCAGGTGGTAAGGTAAATGATTTCACAAAATGGATGACAAAAGGAATAAAACAATCATGCAAAAGGGTGAGGTTTTTAAATTCAATAAAACAGCCAAATATGAGTGAGAAATCTCTAAATTATATTGAAAATTATAACAAAATACTAAATACAGTAATTACACAGGCTAAAATGAATTATAACAAGGAACAAATTGAAAAAGCAGAAAACAAAACAAAAGCAGTGTGGAAAATTGTAAACCAAATACATAAAAACAGCAAAACTAAACAAATAGAAAATATTGAAATAAATCATAAAAATAATAAGATAACAGATCCTAAACAAATATGTAATATATTCAATGACTACTATATAAATGTTGCAAAACAGCTAAATTCAAAGCCCAAAGTTCTAAACTCAACAATAATATCAAATTTTGCCCAAATTAATTCTATGGTAATCTTCGAAACAACAGAAGAGGTAGTTTTAAGAGAAATAAATAAGCTAAAATTTAAAAAATCTGTTGGCTTAGATGAAGTGTCAAACGAAATGCTAAAGAACATAAAATATGAAATTGTTGAGGCTCTCACTCATAAAATAAACACTTCACTGATGCATGGAGTATTTCCAGATACATTAAAAGGAGCGATTGTTAGACCAATATACAAACAAAAAGAAAGCAAATGCAATATAAAAAACTACAGACCAATCACATTATGTTCTGCAATATCAAAAGTGATGGAGGCTGTGTTTTTGAAACAACTACAAGGATATTTTGAAAAACAGAAAATCTTAGCAGAGCTACAATATGGATTTCAAAAACATAAATCAACAATAAATGCGATAGATAAAGCAAATGATAAAATTATTAATGCACTCCAAAATCGTGAATTTGTAGTCGCCATATTTCTGGATCTGTCTAAAGCTTTTGACTGTGTAAATATAAACATCCTTGAAAATAAGCTAGAAAAATATGGGGTTCGAGGCATTGCACAAAAGTGGATTGCATCATATCTAGAAAACAGACAGCAGTGCGTAGAAATAAACTACAAAAATGAAAAGGGTATGGTAAATAAAGTAAGATCAAAATTTGAAACAATTAAACAAGGAGTTCCGCAAGGCTTGAAATTGGGTCCTTTTCTATTTCTAGTTTATATAAATGATCTTTTTGAAATAGTAGCAAACAATGGAGGTACAGCAATTGGCTATGCAGATGATACAACAATAATAGTTACAGATCCCACTACTAAAGGTGTAGAAAACAAGGTAAACAGTATCATAAAAATATTAAAAGACTACTTTTCAAATCTGGATCTGGTATTAAACATAAAAAGGACATCATGGATAAATTTCACGCTAAAAGAAAAACATGCAGATCACATTGATCTCAAGGTAGATGGGGAAAGTATTCCTGAGGCACAAGTCACAAATTTCCTAGGAGTGCTTATAGACAGAAATCTTAATTGACAACCACATATAATGTACATAACAAGAAAGATAAATAAGGGTTTATACATTATGAAACAGGTTAAGGATAACATGGATAATAAAACGCTGAAGCAGGTATACTATGCTTTCATTTATTCGTATATAAAATATGGCATAACACTATACGGGAACACTACAGCTAAGGAAGTACTAAAAATATTCAAATTACAAAAAGGGCAATTAGAATAATTGGGAAAATAGAAAAAAGACACAGTTGCAGGGACTGGTTCAAAAAATACAAAATCTTAACAGTTCCGTGTATCTACATTTATGAAAGCATCAAGCATGTTCTACTAAATGGAAAAATTGCTAAAAACAATCACATGCATAGCTATAATCTTAGAAATAAACATGATTATTATAGAACTGCACTCAGGGGAACATTAAATAATCGTTCAATAAAAAGTATAGGAAAAGAACATTATAATGCTTTACCCAAGGAAATAAAAGACTTGAAACAAAGAGAGATACAAATAAAAACCATTAAGAACTATTTACTAGAAAATGCTATCTACAATATTGAAGAATTTAAGTACAACACTAAATGTAAACAAAATGTGTAAATGAGTGTAGATGTGTTTTACAGGTATGTGAAATTTGAGAGAAACAGATTTGTAAATAAACTTTGTAATTAAATTATGTATGTGACGTATCCTTGTAATTAAACCTTGTAATTAAATTTTGTAATTAAATTATGTATGTGACGTATCCTATGTACTTTTAACACAAGGATGAAATAAAATGAAATGAAATGAAATGAAAAAGGGGAGCAAAGTCAAAATATTGACCTAAACTTTCTTTCAGTGAATGGAATGCTTCTTCAGAAAATTTATTTGTTATATTATTTTGGTCAATTAATTGTAAAAATTAAACTTTTTCTAAACCTTCAAACCTAATTTGAATTTGATTTTGTATAATATCAAATATTTCATAATACAATCAGCGGTAGCTATCTTTTTTAACAAATTCATTGTTTTACCATTGTCTTCTCTTGGCAGTTCATAATTCTCATTACATTTATCCTATACATTTGTTTCTCTTTTCTTGTAGAGTGGCTTTTGTTTCCCTTACTTTAGTAGTGCAATAATTCATATCCAATATTTTTGTCTGCAGAATTTCAAAAACGGCATCGTTTAAGCAAAATATTTCACTGAAAATTATGTGAAAAAAGTTAGATTTGAAATCAGAAAGAACACTGTTAACAACTCAAGGTTCATGATAAGGCTCACTATTCCATTGGTTTGGATTATCGAGTATGTTCTCGAGCCACTGAACTAATTCTTTTGTATGTTCCCAAACAGTTTCAACCAGGCTTCCATTATAATTCCATCGAGTTGGAAATACTTTGGGAAACCTTTTGGTAGGTGTTCCATACGCATTTGATTCCCTGTATTCAGAGGCAAGATTTTGTGGTGACAATTATTTATAAAATTCACATTAATAATTTTAATTGGTGGTGTTTTGTGTTTTTTTTACCATAAATTTGCATAATTTTGCGCAAATTTTGGGAAGAATTAGTGAGTAGTGAAATGGCTGAAATGAAAAGTAACATGTAACTAGAGTAACATAACTTTTAAAACCCATTTTTTCCAAATTAAAATATTTTATTTGAAATCAGCAGACAGTAAGTAACATGAATAAAATCAAATATCACACAACAGACATTGCCAAAATGCAGCATACAACAGGTTGTGATATTTTTACTATTCATACTTCTTTTGTCTGTCACAACTAAGTTATATGTAGAGAAAAATCTCTCAATGTCAGCGTTTGACATCGGCAACCAAAGACATTTAAGGGACTTTCCACAGAAATTGCTGTAAGAATGAGCTTTTGCCTTCAATGTCAAGAGTGCTGTTACTGCATCTAATCTGGTATCGTTACCACCGTGGCTTTGCTGTTCAACAAGCTCTTTGTAACAAAGAAGAAAATCAGAATTACAAGTAATAGCACTGGTTTCAAATGCATTTAGTTGTTTAAATCCTTTCATTACTCGATTTAAATCACATATACTTGATTTAGGAACTAACCTAGAATGCTCAAACAAGTGATCTAAAGCTTTTGTGGTTTTTGCATCATCAGTTTCTTTTGCCATAAAGGAGTTCAATTTAGACAAAGTCATACGACAGCAAACTTTTAGATTCTGTTCTACTGCTTCTCTGATACTGGGATCCATGATATGATCCACAAGCGCACTTACTCTGTTTCCAAAGTGACCGCTCTCTAATATTTTACATTTGGCTCTCAGGGAGTTCATTCGGTATAAAACAGAATGAGCCACTGGATTTTGTTTAAATTTAAATTGTAATTATTGTATCTGTTATCAATCTGCAATTTTCAGAAACAAATGTTGCCTATACTTGGCTCGCAAAAATGATCATTTAACAAATTTTGCACGGGAACTGAAAGCTTTTTCCTTTTAGAAAAGAAATCGACAATTGCATCAAAATAGCTGGCAATGTAAACTACTGAATTAAACCAGCTAGACCAGCATGACGGTACAGGCAATGGGAACAATTTAGCTTCTAGATATGGGTGTTTTGAGTGAGGTAATTTTTGTATTCATTTTTAACTTTCGGATATTTCGGAATGCATTCGTAAAACCTGAGGGACAATAATTTCCTTTTAATGTACTCGTAATGTCTGAGAGTAATTTCCAAGAAGTTCAGTCTTCTCAGTACCTTTAGTCAACTTATTAGGGGTTTTTGGCTGTGCATGGTGTGCTATCCAATAAATAACATTTCTAGTTAGCATACGACAAACAGTTCTGAGTATCGCGGACCAGCCCGGTGCTGTTGTGTCAGTTTATTGTTGCATCCCTTAGCTGTTATTTCAGTACGCATGATGATGTCACTGTATTGGCTTTGTTAACTATTAAATTTTATCTTACTTTCATTAAATTTGTTAACATTTTTTCACGACTTCTAGCTTCATGCTATGAAGACATGAATGTTGTTTGTTAGAAATGTAAATTTTTCTATGCAGACTAAAATAATAGAAATTTTCTCATTTAATGCTAAAAAGAATTTATTCTCAAAAACAGGAAAAAATTGCAAAAATTTGCAAAAAAATGGTTGAAAATAAACTCTTGCCTCTGCCTATATTGTATAATTAAGAATGCCCATTCCTAAGAGAAGTAAATTGCTCTGTTGCTTTCCACAGAGTTTCACATGCAACCACTAACCCTCAAGCTAATGAAGAAAAAAGCTGATAATATAACATTTTATAAGGTAGGATTTGATTTGGTGGACCAACAGTATAGAAAACTGACATTACAAGAAAAACCAGACCCTGGGCTATATGCCTGCTTGGGTAGCGTAGTTGATATCCTGTCTGCCTCACTTTCAAGCGGTCCCGAGTTCGAGTATGTGTGTGTGCGTGCACGTGCGTGCACTAAATACCAACCTTGTATCTAAGTGTTATCTTCAAAGAAAGAGAAACGAACATTTTTCACAAAATACCCACCCCAATCTACCCTATACATGGATAACAATTCTAGATATTTCATTCCCTTAAAAATGGCTCTAATGTCCATTTCTTATTCAGAGTACCTCAAAACGTGCAATTCCTCTGAAATATCGCCATCCAATTTTTGGTGCAATGTATTCTCTATCGAGTATAGGTAGACATACATGGCAGGGCAAGAAAAAAAATCCAAATTGTGAACTCACATGACTTTCTCTACTCACTTTTATTCAAACAATTTTTAACCGAGACAGTCATTTACAGAAACGGCTCACCCTATATTGGGTACACAGCCAGATACCTCTTTAAGAGGAAGTATCCCCAGAAAGAACGTTTACATCTGGTTTTAAAACAGCCGTCAACATAGTACTGAGGCAAGTAACTACTTTTACACGGAGTAAACCAACCAGCTTTACTTTTAGTAACACGATTTTATACCCATACACTAACTTAACTTCAGGCTATTTCTAAAAATAATAGAACCCTCCTTCCCTTATTTTAATATTAAACACAGCATTTTTTGTTTGAAAAACCAAACATCGAATCCAAGACCTTCTTAAATAAACACCACTAAACAACCATTTAATTTATTCGCTTATGTTAGTATCATCTGATATCAACATCATATGTGTTTTGTTACAAATGTTTTATTGTTGAACTTCATATTCATATTAAACTTCCTAAATATTTATCTATTTCTTATGAGCTTGCAATCACATAGTGGAATATTTGAACAATCATTTAAGCGGATTTAAAAGGTTAATGGATTTAAATGAGTACTAAGGAGTAACTCAATTGAATATTTAGAACTAAAGTTTTGTCATCGTTGAAATGAATGTACTGATCAAAATTCAAATGTCAGAAACTGTGTATATCTACGTACAGAGGATTTAAACTTTTCTGAATCAGAAAGAAACAAATAAATAATTCAGCCAAAGTGACATCAGATTCAACAATAAGAACTACATTGGTGAACTAATGGTGGTTTTGTGCTGCTGTTGAGGATGGCTTCGTGCACATACTTCTGCAAACAATAACATCGGTAAACTGTTATCCCAAAATTAGGCAAATGAGTCAACCTTGTATATACTTTTCTCCACTTACAAGTTTTTTGATGAAGACTAGTTTCTGGGAACCTCTTCCCTATCGTCAATTCTGTGGTTGACTGATGATGCATTCGGTGTCTGCATCTGGCTTGGTGTCACACTGCCATCTAACGTCCTGGTAAGTTTGATGGCGTCATCTACCGCAGGAATTTCAAAATTCATCAAGAGGTCCTGTTTTTTGTAATAAATATGTTTTCCCAAATCTGTAGTTCCAGAGGTTTCTTTGCCTGTTTGATCAGTTCTATTTCTTGTTTTATGTTGTGATTCTCAGACCAAAAGTGATGTGCTACAGTCGACTTGTCCATGTGTTTGAATGTAATATTTCTTAAGTGTTCTTTCATTCTTGTTCCTAGATTGCTTTTGGTCTTACCAATGTATATCTTGTCACAATCCTGGCAGCTCATCTGGTAAATGCCTGATAATTGATTTTCATTGTGTTTTTTTTAGAGGGCAGTTTAGTAAGTTGCAGATGTTGTGTTTGTTCTGAAGGGCTAATTTTATGTCGAAGCTGTTAAATATCTTTTCAAATTTTTTGAAGTATTTTGGATGAAATGTAAATTTGCCATATCTGGTGTTTGGGTTTTCTAGTTTTTTTAACGTAGCAATGTCCTTTAAGCTTTTGCTTCTTTTGTGTCTGTTGATCAATTTTTTGATGAAATTTGTGTTATAGTTGTTCAATTCGGTAACCTGGTGTATGTGAGTGTACTCATGTTCATATTCTGTTTTTGTTAGTGGAATGTTGATTAATCTGTGAACCAAACTATGGAATACTGCATATTGATGTTGTACTGGGTTGAATGGGTTGCATTTAACGTAATTGTCAACATGTGTTGCTTTTCTGTATATTCCAAATTGTAATCCTGTTGGTGTTCTAATGATTTTCAAATCTAGAAAAGGTAGCCATTCATCCTGCTCTACTTCAGTGGTGAAAACTATGGATTTTTCTTGTAGGTTTAGCAACTTTATAGCATACTCGGTTAGTCTTCTAGGCACTATAGCAAACACATCGTCGACATATCTATGCCAACATTTGAAAATATGTGGAAAGGCTTTAGTAATGTGTGTTTCCAAATTGCTCATGAACAGCTAGTAATGGTGAAAGAGGGTTAGCCACGGCCAAGCCTGCTGTTTGTTGGAAGATCTTACTGGAGAACGTGTATGAGAAAAAATACTGGAGAAAAAATTCCAATATTGATGAAAGGCTGGTTATCCAAGAGCAACGTTGCGGATGATAAAATAGAGGAATACATCAAATTAACCATCCCATGTATTGAACAAAACAGCTTACTGGTAAACCGTAACAGAGACCAAATGTACATCTTGTAAATATCAGCAATTTGTCACTTGTTTTTAAAGTGAACTGTTCTCTAGGTACTACTTGTTATTTCTTTTAACTTTACAGTAGTTATACTCTTCACAAATATGATTATGTTATTCATTTTGTATCTATTCTGTTGACCTCTTCATTGATTTTGTTGAATTTTCAGATGACTTGTCACCTTCATCATGTAAGAAGAGCAGTAGAAGACCAATCGCAGAGACTGGGGAGCTACAGCAGCAGTTAGTTATTGCTTCTTGTTCAATAAATGATATGTTTAAAGAAATTGACGTGGACTGTTATACCCACTATTACCAAATGTTGGCTTATATAATCAAAATTTGAAATAAAAGGAAATTCATATTCACCAAATATCGAACACCTATTGGTTTAATTTCCTTTAGTCTGTTAAGTCATATCGGACAGTGAAACAAATGGGGTGTTATGATATTAATTTCTTATTGATAACTAACAATTTTGATACAGTAATATAAAATTCTCCTTCTACTGTAAGGTTACTCATTATCCTCCCAAATGTTTAATTTAAACTTAATATATAAATATAGAGAATTTTACTGCAGGCAATTCTTAATTGTAATTAGTTTAAAGAAAACATATTTTCTTCTAATGTTATTGAATTTTTCAACTTCTTGAATTTTATGTATGAGATATAATTATGTTCATCTGAATTATTTAACAATTTTTAATACTGCACAGCAATTTTAAATTTAAAATCTATAATTTCAAACGCATTAACCATATATTGCATCTGATAATGCAAGTAAACCATTTGCGAAATTAGTCTCCCAAGTTCTGTAAGAATTTACCAATTTTCTTAAGATGAGTGAAGTTTCTAACAAAGTATTATATTTTATTATAGTATGGGTTCTTACATATGTTCTTATAAGTAAGAGTCTATTTTTTAAGTAACATATATAACCTTATTTATAAGAGCATACACAAAATATAAAATCTATAAATAAACAGTCAAAGTTTCTTGCACATCATATTCAGTACGTATTGCAACCGTTACCCACATTTGAACAGATATACAGATTTTGAGGTACCTCAAATATTTGATGCTCCGTTGGTGCCTAGAGGACTTTGAGACGACTACATTTATTTGAACCTTATAGCTTTCGAACGAACGCTCCAAGAAATTCTCTGACTCAGAAATCTACATATTTTTACACCTCCTGGCATAGGCGCTGGCTTAGGGGTGTGGGCAAGGTATTTTGGTTCCCCAATTTAAAATGCTAGAGACATCGCCTCCCGCAATGTTCTGGTTAGGATTAAAATTTGAAAATACAATGGAGAGTAATTACATTTATTTACTTTAATGTTATTGTAATACATTTTAAAGTAGTTGTGACTATTTTTATTGCAAAACATTCATCAGTCAGTCATCAGTCATTCTTATTGGAACAACTTTCTCAACAATAGCATCGTAACAAACTACTCATATTTTGAGAGATGCTGCAGAGCGGTCCCATTGTTAACACTGAATCTTTTAATTGTTTTACAGTTTGGAAGGCAGTCTTCCTTTGTTTTGATGTGTCAGCGTGATGTGGAAATCAAACAAATTTAATGTAGTGTAGCATATAAAATTCAGTCTGTTCATTGTCAGTGCAGTGCTACAGATCCTGTAGGCTACACGATAAGTTAAAAAGGATCAATTTGTAATTCGAAGGAAAAATGCTAGCACAGTAAGTATAAGTGATGGTGATTAATCTAGTACAAGTTCCAGTGGCATAACCTATGATAGTGACAGTGAGGCCGAGGTTGTGTTAGTGCCAAATAAAGAATCTAGTATGGCAAAGAAAAGTTATCGTAAGCATAGATACAATCCGTCTTGGACCCAGCAGTTTCCATGTGTTGAATATAGTAAGGTAAAAGTAGTAAAGTGTTGGATCCGACAATTTGACCTTGAAGTTCCGACAATTTGACCTTGAATCACCTTTGAGGTCATGCAATATGACCTAGAAAAATTTGACCTTGAAGTTCCGACAATTTGACCTTGAAGGTCATGCAATTTGACCTTGAAGGTCATGGTGCACCCTCTGGACTGGGACGCACCCCCGACGCACTCCCAGGCACCCCCGTGCACCCTCTTGAATTTCTGCATCCCCCACGCGCAACTTGGACCTTTTGCATCCTTCGACGCACTCCCTCTTGACTCTCTACATTTGCCACCCACCCCCGGGGCACCCCGGTGCACCCTCTTGAATTTCTGCATCCCCCAGGCACTTTTGCGCACCACCTCGCGCATTCTTTGACGTACTCCCGCGCACGCTCTTGACTCTCTGCATTCCTCGACGCACCCTCTTGAATTTCTGCATTCCCCGTGCACCCTCTGGACAGGGACGTACCCCTGCGCAACCCGACGCACTCTCAGGTACCCCCGTGCACCCTTTTGAATTTCTGCATCCCCCAGGCACCACGCGCAACCTGGACCTTCTGCATCCTTCGACGCACTACCGCGCACCCTCTTGACTCTCTACATCTACCACCAACCCCCGGGGCACCCCAGCGCACCCCGGTGCACCCTCTTGAATATCTGCATCCCCCAGGCACTTTTGCGCACCACCACTCTACCCGCGCATTCTTTGACGTACTCCCGCGCACCCGATGAACGTTCTTGACTCTTTGCATGTGCCACCCACCCCAGGCGCAACCCCGCGTACCCTCTTGACGCATTCCTCGACGCACCCTCTTGACCACCAGCATTCCCCGACGCACCCTCGACGCACTTCCCTCCCCCGAGCACCCTCCGGACCCTCCGTTGACGAACTGATCTACGCGTGCGTGCACGCGTTCGCGTACGTGGCGCGGCGCCCCGGGAGATTGACCTTGGGTCTGCAGACCGTTTGATCTTGAAGGTTATGGTGATCTTTTTTATTTTTATTAAGAATACATTGGAATAAAGGTCACGTGACTTTAGGAGAGGGAATGGAGACTGACGAGTGTATAGTTGGGCGGCCAAGAATCAACAGGAAGAAATTCAGGTGAGGACATGATTGAAACTGAGGCAGGAAGGGATGTGTAAAGTTTTGATTGGTTAAAATAAGAATGTTTTTGATTGGCCCATGCAGAGTCGGAGGTCGACCAGCTTGAAACTAGATCAGTGGCGTATTGGGTCGATGGTTCTGGCTTTGCTTAGGTCAGCTCATTCCTTTTGGTATATGTTCTTTCTTTTTTTATTGAGAATATACATATACAGGATGCACTTTTATTTTCATGATAAATGCGAAATCTGCTACTACTTACAGGAAGTGACGCTGAAGATATTACACTTTATACTTTTTCTGCTACAAAATATTTCATATTGTTAAAATTGTTTTTGAATGTTCTTTGAATGCTGATTGAATACAGGAAATATGTGTACTGATGATGAGGCACCACTTTTCACACACACTGTTTTTTGACTCACTTTGAGCACAAGAAGAAGAAAGCATTTTGCATGTGATTATGCGTTGGTGAAGTCGACGACGAAACGTTTTAATCCACTTCGAAGTTTCTCCTCGCCCTTGTAGATGATGCAGAAAGGGGTAGAATTTAGGTTTTCGATGAGTTCAGGTGTGGCTTTGCCGAATCTGGATGGTAGGAATACTTCTGAGTTGTCGTCTAGTTTAACAACAGTTTTGGTTCCGTGAATAGTATCGATGGATCTAACGCCTACCACTAAGTACGGCACGTTTTGTTGTAGGGAGGAGACGCTGAGGATGTCGCAGCTGTTGGATAGATCCTGAAGCTGGCGTAGGGCGTCCATAATTACTTTTTGCAGAAAATGCAGTTTTTAACGAACGGTGGAGGTCCGTCGATATGGTTTGTATGGGAAGGTAGGTTACAATGCTGCTCGCACCTTCTGAATGGTGCACACACTTGCTGTACGTCTATGGGAAGTTGCTGCCAAACGACGTCGACGTCGGTTGGAGGGTAACGCTGGAAAATAACGTTTGCGTTTTGTAGGAGCACTCGTTGTTCTGAGGGAAGGAGCACTTGAAATTGTCTGCCGTTGTCGATGAACCTTAAGAAGACTAAAAATCACCCGCAAGGCATGAGCGCTTGTCTCTCCCCACCTTTTTATACTCGAAGTTACGTAACCAAAACACCCACGTGTTCATTTTAGCGTGAGAACTGCGTTTGAGGTGCATTTAGACGTTTTTCCAGCAATTTCTCAGGAAGCACAATGGTTCACATTTCACCACCGACAGTAGCAGGAAGTGACGTGTAAGGTTTTGATTGGTTAAAATAAGAATGTCTTTGATTGGTCGAGAGGGGTAAAGTCAGATTTGTGATTTGCAGAAAATAAACGCGTTTGTGATTGGATGAAAAAAAAACTGGAACAAAGAAATACGGGGAAATAAAAATGCAAATTAGCAGAAAGTGACGAGGAAGTAATATGAGAATGAAAAGTAGGCATTTACCTATATTCAAATTGGATAGATTTCTGCAATGTTTGTGAACTTGGCCTTTAATTAAAACGTCCGGTATTGTAGAAGAAAGAAAATTGCTTGTGTGTGCATTCCATCCTTTTATAAAAGCAGTCAGACTTCCGGGTTACAGAAAAAAATGCAACATTGCAAAATTATCCTGCTGCAGGTACGTGGATATCTCAGCGTGCAGTATACTGCTTTGGCACTTTGATCTGTTTGTACGGCAATAGCCGACTTTCGAGAACTGATAATGCAGTTTATACTAGAAAACGTGGTGCAAAGGCAAACAGGACAACCAGAGTAATTACTCCACAGAAAGGTTTCTCACCATCTCGAAAATTACTTGTATAAAAACCTTATTTCTCTCACTTCAGCAATTATTGGTCTACATTTAAAGCGTCCATTACAAAATCAGGTCTCCTAGTTGTCACCTTGTACCAGTTACAGGTTCTTGGTTTGGTCTTGATGAGATAGAATGTTTCCAGTTTTCTCATCGTAACTTGAGAATATTCTTTGTCTGATCCTATCTGTTGTTACTTTAATATCTCGTACAAATTTTCTGCTTAGATGAGAGAAGTATACAGCTGGAAAATTTTGTACATTCATTTATAAAATTTCGAGTTAATTTTATATACATAAGTAACTGATACATTTAAATTACAAATAGAACAGTAATTTTAAGAAATACCTGCTTTAGATGATTACTTCGCCAAGAAGTATCGGAAGAAAAGAAAAGGAAAAGACAGTTTCTACTGCAGGTGAACCAGCAAAGAAATTAGGAAGAACAGGTAATACGATTGAAAAGAGCAGGGAACAAAAACCAGCACCGACACAAAAACAATAAATTCAGGAAAACTGTATCTAGAATATGAGTGGCAGGCATACGTAGAAGGAAAAAAGATTATGCTGCTCTGAGAGCAGGAGATCTTTCGATAAATGAAGGGGAGGTGGACATAGGAGAGAGGAGGAGAATGGCGATGGAACCAAGAAGAATGAAGTTGGTAAATTTTATCAAAGCATAAAGTGCGGTCTGAACCATGGAAAAGGGTAAATCAACCGCCTCGTTCAAAATCATCAGAACCAACCGTTGCACAAAAGCTACCAACGTCACGAGATGTTGGATCAAAGGGTCATATCTACGTTGGCAATACAAGCAACGAGCTGGTCTTCGATCCAGTGATATAGCAGCATCCAATATAACTTACGAAGAATGTTCTCAACGTTTCTCTGCAGCAAAGCCAGCAGAACCAAGCGATGCATGGAGAAGGAGAAGCAGAGACGAAGAAGTAGTTCAAGCTGCTCGTAACACCATGTACCATTTCAGTAGATCCTCTGTCTTAGTCCTCTGGTGCAGGTACAGATCCAAAAATAAACAAGACGTTTCACGTCAGCGTCAGAACTGAACATATCTGTGGAACAATAAATTTATCATTGAGATTCGGAGCCGAGAATGGCAGAACAGTCAAAAAATGTTTTTCTAGTCATTACTCCGGAACTGCAAGAAGACTTACCTTAAATATTGATTCCTCATTTTGATCTCGAGTCAACGTGTCACGAAACACCAGAAATTTCTCTACAGAAATTTGTTCAGTGTGTACTTACATATCAAATGTAGAAGATCCTAAATATTTTGTGTAAACTATCATAGTCCAATTTAAACGATAAAATTTGTAATACAGAGACAACTATTTAATAAAACTACGAGGCATTTGTTGCAATCAACAAATTAAAAATTGACTATCGCCTAAGCCTACGATATTTTCTTAATTATATTTAAATTACAAGGACATGCATAATAACCGTATTTACTAATGTTTGTCTCGATTGATATGAATTAGTAGAAGAATGTGAATTTATAAAAAAATCTTTGTAGTAGTGATGTGACACAAATTATTTTTTTTTTTAGTTTTAATGAAACAGTCATAGATTTGAAGGAGTTAAGATAACCTCAATGAACTTCTAGCATTATGATGGCTACGAGTTTTTTCACAGCTTTGCAGTAGAGAGAAATGCTTCATATGTTACTGTGCTAAACGATAAGCCACATTTATTTTGAGACGACCAGTGATTTATGAATTACTCTTTGACTAGTGTTGTTTGTTTCTTATTTTCTCCGGGGTTTTATATTCTGTAATGATTCTGCGTTTGTTACCTAGCCAACATATTTGTGGTATTGATATTTGTATTATGTAGTTTATGAAAAAATAGTGTATATATAATAACCATAAACTACAAGCTTTTACTTAGAGCTGTAAAAATCAGATATGGAAAACCAAAACCCTCTGTAATATCATGTGGATTTTAATATAGATTGCTTTATTAATAATGAACGTATAATTTATCGGTGTATTTGGAGAAGTACCTTTTGCAGATCTAATGCTTAATTTTGGTCAACTGTCATTATTAATCCTCTCCCATCTTAAATGAAGGAAACTCCGTAACTGTTTAATACGAGGGCTATCCAGAAAGTAGATTACGTTTTGGAATAAAAAGTAAACAAAGTATAGGAAACAAATTTTATTATATACAGATGAAAGCCACACTCAAATACTACTTTTCGACATAGTCACCATTCAAATTAAGGCATTTATCGTAGCGATGTACGAGCTTGGAAATTCCTTCGTCGAAAAATTCGGCCGCCTGCGCCTTCAACCACTTCGTTACCTCTTCTTGCAGCTGTGCGTCGTCATCAAAACGCTGCATAGCCAGCCACTTCTTCATTGCTGGGAATAGGTGGAAGTCGCTCGGTGCCAGGTCGGGACTGTACGGCGGATGAGGAAACAACTCCCACTTAAAAGATTCAAGAACTTCACGAGTGACATTTGCCGTGTGGGGCCGGGCGTTGTCGTGAATCAACAAGATCTTAGAGCTCAGCATTCCTCTGCGCTTGTTTTGAATGGCTCTTCTGAGTTTTTGGAGAGTTTGGCAATACCTTTGAGAGTTTATTGTAGTGCCTCTTTCCAGGAAGTTCACCAAAATCACACCTTTTCTGTCCCAAAAAACAGTCGCCATCATCTTCCTTGCCAACATTGTTTGCATGCATTTCTTGGGTTTTTGGGGAGAACTTGTGTGCCCCCACTGCATTGATTGCAATTTCGTTTCACAGTTCACGTGTTTCACCCATGTTTCGTCACCAGTAAGGATGCGATCGAGTAAAGAGTCACCATCCTTATGGTAAACGTCCAAAAAGTTCAACGCTGCAGCCATTCGCTGATTTTTGTGGTCCTCTGTCAAGATTTTTGGAATCCATCTTGTACAAAACTTGTGGTAACCAAGCTTTTCGCTGATGATTTCGTGCAACAAACTTCGCGAAATTTGTGGAAAACTCAAAGAAATTCTGTTATTGTGAACCTTCGATTTTCACGGACTTTAGCATCGACTTTTTCGACAAGTTCGGCAGTCACTATGCTGGGTCTCCCACTTCCATCTTCGTCGTGAACATTGGTTCGGCCATTTTAAAATCTGATGACCCACAGACGCACTCCACCTTCAGTGATAGTGTTGTCCCCATACACTTCACAAAGCTGCCGATAGATTTCTATCGGTTTACAGTTTTTTGCAGTCAGAAACCTTATTACTGCACGCACCTCGCACCTCGCGGGATTTTCAATTAACGCAGACATTTCAAACCGTCACAGTATCTGAACGGAGCACAGCACGAAGCTCTCACTAGCACGGCTAGATGGCGACTGAGCTGCGCAACGCTCTGACCCCAAGATGGCCGCGCTAGCCCCGCCCCTAGCGGAAACAGACGAAAACGTAATCTACTTTCTGGATAGCTCTCGTACATACATTACTGTACAAGCAATAGCTCTGATCTGTCAGATATGAATAGTGATTCCTACTTTTTGTAACTTAACGTCCTCCAAAATTAGCTCATGTCAGATGATGAATAAAATGAATTTAATGATGCTCAATGAGCTCAGCGTACTTAAAGTTTAGAGGTCCAAGACATTGGTCTTTCAGGAGAAGGGAAAACACCGTTTAAATTCTTGTGGATATAAATCCTGACCGGGATTCGAACTCGGGACTTGTTGAATGTGGGGAAAACGTGCTGCCTCTTACGCTGCAACGGCGGGCAGTGGTGCGTGCCTTGTATTTATGTTCAACAAAGTTCTGGACTCTCATATTCTCTAGTCATGGAACATATAATTTTGGCGATATAATAAGACAATATTCTCAGTTAAACAGAAGAATGCTGTGACGAAGAACACACTTCAAGTTGACTCGGGTATCTTTAAATACTAGAGTAGCGAAATTAGAGTACACTTTCTCAGTTTTTTAAGTTGTGCTTAAAGCTCATTCATATTTTATACGGCACCACAGGAGGACAATGATGGTATATGATAATAAACAACTGGAGAATCAACCTTAGTTCAAAGATTTGGTAACGGGAGATGTGCAGCCCCGGAAACAGTAAGGTAATCGCGGGTTCTGTGCTTGCCAACCGCGTTCTCCGATTTGGGTTCTTCACCGTTTATGAATTTCAATCTGTGCATAGAGAATGGCGAAACCGCTCAGATGACACGGACGCATGCACTTCGGAGTGATGCACGCGTTTTGTGGTCTCTGTCCTCTCATGGGTGGACGATTCAGAACACCGCACCCTTCAGGACACGTTGGAACACGTAAATATATATAAATGAATAGATATAAAAATAAATATAAGTAAATAAGTAAGTAATTAAATACTAAATAAATAATTGGATGATTAAGTAAATGAATAAGTGAATAAATAGATAAACAAACAAATAAATAAGTACATAACTAAATACAGCACCAATGAATAATTGAGTAAACAAGTAAATAAATAAGTAAATAAGTAGATCATAGAGTTCGTTATCCTTCACTATGTTCATCTCTGTAAACCAAATTTTGTTTTCATTGCCAGATTTGAGCTATCTATTCAAGAGGCCTTTCATCGGGAGGAGAACAGCCTGTGCACTAATAACGCAAACAGTGTCGACAGCTCAGCATTTCTACAGGACCAGGATGTCCTAGGTGATCAAATAACAGACCTTGCCATTCCTCATCTGGTGCCCGTTTCTCAAAGCGCCAAAAGGCGTATTGTTCGCCAGCAAAGAGCCCGACACATGGCTCCGTACCAGCCGTTATCACCGGAGTGGCGAGTAAGAAAATTCAAGTGACGTTTTTTTTTTGGGCTCTACAGTGTTCACTCTATAATAACAGTGTTCTTTTGCATAAATTTTTGTTGCATTTTGTTTTTGCAGTGTTCCTAGAACTGTTCAACAGCTGTTTTATAAGAGCGTTTTTAAATATTTTCTATAGAGCAGAATGTCGTATTCATTATATAGTAGCGGTATTTATTTTTTCCTAAATATATAAATATTAAACTTAACTTTGCAATTCTTAAGGGAATGTTTCGCATGCGTTTTTTAGTATTTCTAGAACTGCTCAACAGCCGTGTTGGCATTCTTCTCTTTTAAAAGCGCAGTGACTACATGCCTAATACGGTGAATAAATTGAGTGAAATGATGCTCAAATGAGTCCAGGGTACTTGGAGCTTATAGTTACCCGACATACCAAAATCCTCTAAATAAGCCCCCAATACCACTTTTAAGAGTGCTAATTAGGACAGCAAGGAGCGTCATTCATGTAAATAACACTTTTTAGTTTTTGTCATTTCATGTGGTTGTTTTGCAATATAACTCAAGCTATACACAGTAAAATGTAACGGTGAATTTTTCTTTAGTGTACACCATGAAGGCTCTTTTAAAATGTTCTTCTTTGTGCATCTTCTCTTTTTAAAGCGCAGTGACTACATGCTTAATACGGTAAATAAATAGGGTCAAATGATGCTCAAATGAGTCCCAGGTCCTTGCATCTTATAGTTACCCGACATACCAAAATCCTCTAAATAAGCCCCCAATATTAGGACAGCAAGGAGCGCCATTCGTGTAAATAACACTTTTTAGTTTGTGTCATTTCATGTGGCTGTTTTGCAATATAACTCAAGTTATACACAGTAAAATGTAACGGTGTATTTTATCTTTAGTGTCCATCATGAAGGCTCTTTTAAAGTTTTATCTTTGTGCATCTTCTCTTTTTAAAGCGCAGTGACTACATGCTTAATACGGTGAATAGATTGGGTGAAATGATGCTCAAATGAGTCCAGGATCCTTGGAGATTATAGTTACCCGACATACCAAAATCCTCTAAATAAGCCCCAATACCACCTGTAAGAGTGCTAATTAGGACAGCACGGAGCGTCATTCATGTAAATAACACTTTTTAGTTTGTGTAATTTCATGTGGCTGTTTTGCAATATAACTCAAGTTATACACAGTGAAATGTAACGGTGAATTTTTTCTTTAGTGTCCATCATGAAGGCTCTTTTAAAATTTTCTTCTTTGTGCATATAAGACATGTATTTTTTTCCTTGTAATTTTATTGTTTTTTGTTATGTTCATATTGCCTAATAGTTGTAATATATATTTAAACAAAAATGCTTTTTCTGTATTTCATTTATTCAGTTTACCTATGCAGAACTCCTTCCATTTTGCTTGTAAGTGTAAAATTAGAATCTCAAGAAGAGGTATTCATGTGAAAGTTTAACTTAGAACCCGTAAATTAGATGTTCATGTTAGGGTAAATTAGAACGACTTAAGGTCGTGATAAATTCATGTAAATTTTTGCATTAGAACGTTAAGCTGAGAAATTCATGTGAGAGTAATTTATATAGCTTTTCCCTCCAGTTAACCCTTCCGAGATACTCCTTGTTATTTACATCAATTTTCCAAAACTTCTCTTAAAGGGAAAATCATTTCAAAGGACAAGCTGGTTGTTTCGGCGAAATTATTGTTTCAAAATGATCATTCTGTTGAAGTCCTATAGTTAATCAGCTGTTTCTTGCACGCGTGCGCGCGTGGCGCATTTTGTCTGATTTTTTTGAAAGATTAAAAATTTTTTTGAAAGTTCACAATTTTTTTATTTTTTTGAAATATTAGAAACTTTTCAAACTATAGATTTTTTAATTTTTTTTGGGAATTTTATGAAATTTTAGGCAGTTTTTAAAAGTTTGGGCATTTTTGCAAAAATTAGGCACTTTTTTAGAGGGTTTAAGAAATTTTAGGAAATTTTGGAATGCTCAAAAGTATTTCGAAATTTTAGAACTTTGTGAAGTATTTAGAATTGCGAAATTAATGTCAATTAGTTCATTAGAACACTGAGTTGAGAAATTCATGTGACAGTAATTTATATAACTTTTCCCTCCAGTTAACCCTTCCGAGATATTCCTTGTTATTTGTCTGAAATTTCCAATCGTTCTCTTAAAGGCAAAATGAATTCGGCTATAGCCGTTCAAGACAGACCAAAGTACAACTGCACGCTCAGATATCCACTCTCCTGCTGCAGGACACACTTTTGCAGGTTTGCATTTTTGTTCTGTAACCCGTAAGTGTTACTCCTTTAAATGGCACACACACAAGCAGTTTAGTTTTCTCTAGAGCAGCGGACGTGCAAGGTAAAAGCCAAGACAACAAACATTGCTGGAATGTATTCAAATGCGATATAGGGAAATGTCTACTTTTCGCACTCTCATCACTTACGCACCACGCACTTTAAACTTATTATTGGTCTAACTCATGTTAATGCAGTTAAATATTATTATATATTTCCGCTGTATGCTCTTTTTAAAAGAATGTAATGCACACACAAGCAATTTGTTTTCTCACAACTCTGCGTTTACCCCTCTCGACCAATCAAAGACGTTCTTATTTTAATCAATCGAAACCTTACACGTCACTTCCGGCAGTGAAATGCGAAGCATCGTGTTTTCTCAAAAATTACTGAAAAAACTGCCTAAAAAGCAGTTCTCACGGTAACAGGAAAAAAGACGTGGGTGTTTTGGTTGCGTAACTTCCGGTATAAAAAGAGGTGGGGAGGAAGTCAGCGCGCATTAAAGGAGCGCAACACATATTGTTTTCAAAACTGTTCATTCTGATGAAGTTCTATTTTTAATCAGCTGTTTCTTGCACGCGTGCTTCCAATAGTTCTCTTAAAGGGAAAATGAATACAAAAGTCGGGCTATAGCCGTTCAAACAGAACAAAGAGCGAAAACAGTATACTGCACGCTCAGATATCCACGTACCTGCAGCAGGACATTTGTGCAATGTTGCATTTTTTCTGTAACCCGGAAGTCTGACTGTTTTTTAAAAGAATAGAATGCACACACAAGCAATTTGCTTTCTTCTACAATACCGGACGTTCCAGTTCTTAATAAAAATAAAAAAAGATAACCCCTTTTTGCCCATTGGTCGAAATCCGGCTCTGCATGGGCCAATCAAAAACATTCTTATTTTAACTAATCAAAACCTTACACGTCACTTCCTGCCTCCGTTTCAATAATAAACTCACCTGAATTTCTTCCTTTTAATCCTTAGCCGTCCAACTAAACACTTGTCAGTCTCCATTCCCTCTCCTAAAGTCACGTGACCTTTATTCTAATGTACTCTTAAAAAAATACAAAGAGATAACCCCTTTTCCCCATTGGTCGAAATCCGGCTCTGCATGGGCCAATCAAAAACATTCTTATTTTAACCAATCAAAATCTTACACGTCACTTCCTGCCTCCGTTTCAACAATAAACTCACCTGAATTTCTTCCTTTTGATCCTTGGCCGCCCAACTAGACACTTGTCAGTCTCCATTCCCTCTCCTAAAGTCACGTGACCTTTATTCCAATGTATTCTTAATAAAAATAAAAAAAGATCACCATAACTTTCAATGTCAAATGGCGTGCAGACCCAAGGTCAATCTCCCGGGGCGCTGCGCCATGTACGCGAACGCGTGCACGCACGCGTAGATCAGTTCCTCAACGGAGGGTCCGGAGGGTGCTCGGGGAAGGGGAGTGCGTCGGGGAATGCTGGTGGTCAAGAGGGTGCGTCGAGGAATGCGTCAAGAGGGTACGCGGGGTTGCGCCTGGGGTGGGTGGCACATGCAAAGAGTCAAGAACGTGCATCGCGTGCGCGGAAGTACGTCAAAGAATGCGCGGGTGGTGGTGCGCAAAAGTGCCTGGGGGATGCAGAAATTCAAGAGGGTGCACCGCGGTGCGCTGGGGTGCCCCGGGGATTGGTGGTAGATGTAGACAGTCAAGAGGGTGCGCGGTAGTGCGTCGAAGGATGCAGAAGTTCCAGGTTGCGCGTGGTGCCTGGGGGATGCAGAAATTCAAAAGGGTGCACGGGGGTACCTGAGAGTGCGTCGAGTTGCGCAGGGGTGCCTCCCTGTCCAGAGGGTGCACGGGAAATGCAGAAATTCAAGAGGGTGCGTCGAGGAATGCAGAGAGTCAAGAGGTTCAGCGGGAGTGCGTCAAGGGATGCATAAAGTCAAGAGGGTGCATAGGGGGTAAGTGGAAGATGCAGAGGGTCAAGTGCGCAGGGTGGTTAGGGGCTGCAAGGGGATGCGTCGGGGGATGCAACCAGTCCATAGGGTGCACCATAACCTTCAAGGCCATGGCCTGTAGACCCAAGATCCATCTCCCGGGGCGCCGCGCCATGTACGCGAACGCGTGCGCGCACGCGTAGATCAGTTCGTCAACGGAGTATATAGCCTGTCCGAAGGGTGCTCGGGGTAGGAAAGTGCGGTGCGTCGGGGAATGCTGGTGGTCAAGGGGGTGCGTCCAGCAATGCGTCAAGGGGGTACACGTGGTTGCGCCTGGGGTGGGTGGCACATGCAGAGCGTGCGCGGGAGTACGTCAAAGAATGCGCAAGGTGGTGCGCAAAAGTGCCTGGGGGATGCAGAAATTCAAGAGGGTGCACCGGGGTGTCCCGGGGGTGGGTAGAAAGTCAAGAGGGAGTGCGTCGAAGGATGCAAAAGGTCCAGGTTGCGCGTGGGGGATGCAGAAATTCAAGAGAGTGCACGGGGGGTAGTGCGTCGGGGGTGCGTCCAGAGGGTGCACCATGACCTTCAAGGTCAAATTGCATGACCTTCAAGGTCAAATTATCGGAACTTCAAGGTCAAATTTTTCTAGGTCATATTGCATGACCTCAAAGGTCATTCAAGGTTAAATTGTCGGAACTTCAAGGTCAAATTGTCGGATCCAACACTTTACTACTGGTAAAAGATGTTATTTTTTGCAAAACTTGTAAAGACTTCATTTTGAAATAATGAGCTTCCAGTTTTCTTCAAAACTGGAAATGACTCTTATTAAGAGTGGCTTTTCTAACTGGAAAATGGGGATAAGAAAACTAAAACCTTATGAAAAGTCAGGCTGCCATCGGGAGACTGTGATAAATTTCAATCTTTCAAATCAAATGTGAATGTACTTGGCCAGATCTCAAATGAAAAACTGACATAAAATGCAACTGAACGGTGTTTGCTTATGGAAGATCATATCCTTTGTTCGTTTCTTAGCAGTTCAAGGATTGGCAATTAGAGGACATACATATGAAAAATGTAACTAACAATCTATTGCGCTCTTGGTGGGAATATAGTAAGGAACTTATGCCATGGCTAGATCATGATTCTTGTTATAAGTGGTTATCCCATGTTGTGCAGAATGAAATAACTATCTTAAGTAATAATCTTCTCAAAAAATTGCTAGGTGACATAAGAAGTGCTAAATACTTTTCTATTGTAGCAGATGGGGCATCAGATGTGGCTACCAAAGAACCATTCAATGTTTTTAATTAATCAGAGTCAACTGAAAATTTTAATGCCACGGCCAGCAAATTGCCAGGAAAATATAATGAGTCAATTGGAAAGTTTAATGTTGCTTCGGCATGTTGGCCGTGGTAGCTCAAGGGGTTAGAGAGTCTGGATGGAAACCTGGAGACCTGTGGTTCAAATCCCCGCCGTGGCATTGAATTTTTCAGTTGACTAATTAAAAACATCCATATACAGGGATTGTATTTAAAAGTATTAATTCCTCAATATAAATTTAAAATTCAGTGTTTGTTTGATATTTGTCGACACTTCACTAGAAATAGAACAATATTTTCTAGCGTTATATTTAACTCACAGTGCCACAGCTAAAGACTTGTTCAATATCACCATTACTCACAGTACCACAGCTAAAGACCTGTTCAATATCACCACTGATACACAAAAGAAGATTTGATTTACTTATCTCTGATTGCTGTGGATAAAGTTTTGATGGCGCAGCAAACATGGCCGGAATATATAATGGAGTTCAGTCCAAGATTTCTGAAATAGTGAAGAAAGTTATTTTTATGCATTCTCTCGCACATTCCCTAAATTTATCACTTCAAGACTCTGTAAGGGCAGTGCCATAATGTCAAAATGCAATTAGCATTATGAAAGATCCAATAAATTTTGTAAAATATTCACCTAAAAGACTAGCATTATTTGTTCAAATAAAGTCAGATGGCACCATATACTTAAGGCCATTCTGTCCTACAAGGTGGACTGTAAGGTATGTAGCATTTTTGTCAGTTTTGTCGGACCATACACAGCTCTAAGAGCTTTTATCTAACATGTCTCAAAATGATAACTCAGATGCTGGTGCTAAGGCAAATGGTTTGCTAATGCATAAGCAGACCTTTGAATTCTATTTTATAGTATCAGTTTTGGTAAAGTTGTTTGTCCACACTGATGCAATAAACACAGCTTTACAGAACAAATTCCAACAGGATGATCTCAACACTTCCTACCACTATTCAGTCTCTGAGAAATAATTTCCAATCGTTTTGGAATGAAACCACTGAAAAGTGCAAATAAATGGATATTCATTCCCCTAAAATACCTAGAAAGAGAAAAGTTCTGATTCGATGAATCAAGTGATCTATTAAATGAATTTTCTGAAGTTGTGATAAATATAAAATTATTTACAACAAAAATAATGGACTCATCTCTCAGTTTTTTTAGATTCTCACTTCTGTACTCCAACTTTTGCAATGTAAGTAAAGTTGAGCAATTTATTCATGGGAACAATAGCAATTTGGAAGATATGAATTTCCATGCTTTAGATATTGATAAGGATCGCTTATTGTTATATCGAAGCATGTTTCTTGGAATTATCCAAAGTAGCAACACTGTTATTACTTTCTTGTATGAAATAGCTATTTAAAACAACAGAAACGCCTTTTAGAACTACTGCCAGAACTAGTTAAATAATAAGAATAGTACTGACCATTACAATATCAGCACGTACTGCTGAGAGAACATGTTTTTGTCTGCAGCGGTTGAAAACTTATCTCCGGTCATGTGGCAAGGTCGTTTAAATGCCATTGCTCTTCTCAACTGTTATCAAGATGAATCCATGAAACCTGACCTTGACAGCATCTGTGATGAATTCATATCTAGGAACGACCTGAGGAGCAGTACATTTGCTACCATATTTTAAGGTAAGATTTGCAGATGCCTTATATTACTTATTTTAATAGAATTGTATGATAAGGAAATGTAATTCTTGTCCCCCCACCAATTTGAGTTCTAATTCGGCGCCCCTTGCTCCTGGATTGTTTGTGCAGCAAAAGCAGTATATGTTTTACTTCCTTTAGCTGCAAAAATGACAAAAGAAAACAAGGCTTGGCTTTAACAGTGTAAAATGACACCTCCGGACTCATCAGTGCCAAATGGAATTCAAGCTGTAGGTACTGAATCACGTGTGTAGTAGAAGTGCATTATAACACTTGGCTATCACATTACGCTGTTAATATGCATACATTTTCTTCTCTTTTAGGGAACATATTAACAATATAATATTAATAACAGTAAGCAAGTATTGCATTTCACCTAAAAGTTTAATACCAACATTCTACAGAAATATGTACTTGTTTTGACGTCCCTAGAGTTGGAATAAAAGCTGCGATGCAGGAGGTTTTATTTTCCACTCTCCTCCATACCTCTATGAGCCCATTACTTTGAAGACTGCCCATCCACTGGCTTCTCTTGATACTTTAACCGCTTCACTGATGACCATTTAAACCCTTCAGGGGCCGGAAACGGATACACAATAAACAGAACAAGACATTTAAATTGTTAAATGCTGTAAAAATGCATCATAGATACAATTCCATATCTTCCTATTTATTAAGTTATTTAAACGAAAGAAAAACTGGTTTAAAACCCATTAAAGGCAGTATACATCTACAGTAACAAAAAATGGAGACTACAGTAATAAGTCGTTCAAATGTCACTTCTTTGTTTCACTGTAGCAAAAGCCATTCTTTGTGTCGAACGCGCCTAATATTTGAATCATTTTGTTTTGTGTGTATACGAGCCAATATATGTATAGCTACACAAGCGACTTCTCCTGTTCAAGTTTAGTTTATTTATGCTATACCAAGCGATAATCATACGAGTATATGTTGCATTACACTGAGAAGAAAACGCCCTGTCAGCATCTGTTATTACAGTGTTTCTCAACCAAGGTTTTTGGTAGCTTTATGCAGCTGTTTTCGCTCAGTGTTTTAGTTATTTATACTCTCTCTGTATTCAGAGTGATTTATTATAGCTATCAAGAGCTAAATGAATGGCATATTTGAAACTAAATTTCAATGTTAACCATGGCTTATCCCCTTAAATAAATTACCTTGCGTATGATGTATACAGGCTTCTGATATTACTGTAGAAAGTCTGGAATATTTGCTGTGCGATTATGAAGGAGATGTTTAGGATATAGTAGCAGTGACGTAGACTGGTCTACAGATGGCATGTTAGCTACTCCATTGTTTGGGGGAAGTGGCGGGTCAAATATGGGTGATGTGGATCAGCTATTACTAGCTATCCCTCTTTACGAAAAACAGTTGAATGGTAAAAAAAGTATTTTTATACCACTGGATATAACCATGCACAGCTGTTAAGTGATTTTCAGAGCTGTAAATTCATGCAAGACATTCACCTACCTGCACTTGCGCGTATAAATAGCTCGTAATCTAATTGAGTATTATAATACTCAGAGGCCTCTTTATACTGGGGGTAAGAAATTAACCACGACATCAACCCTCATACTTGAGAGAAAACATTTTCCTAAAAGCATACCACCCACAACCAAAGAAGTCACAACCATTTCGAAAATGTCTAGTGTGTTGCGAAAAATAAGTTCGCAAGGAAACCAATATTATTTGGTGTGAATCTGCAGATGTGCCCTTGGGTGTTTATCGAGGTTTGGAGGTGTACAGTTCAAAAAGAAACCTTTAAGGGTACGTTTACATCCCTTATAGAACTAATTTAAATTTATTGTAAAATAGGAAGATTAAAATAATTGGCGTTAAATGAGCATCAAATACATGTATGCGCTGGACGTCTATACATGTCCATATCAGTTTGGGATATTTTAACTTGGACATCATATGACGTCCATATCGGTGAAAGGGTTAAACATTGCCTTAATGTTATCCAGATTCAGTATTCAATAACCATATATTAATGCTGTGTCTATACCCATCCCTTTCTTCATCATTGATCATCTCTCAATAAGAGTACTCGCCTTTACAATTGCACAAAGTAAGCTTATTTCATGCAGAAAATTCTGTAGACAAGATTATAGCCACGTGCCATCTTCTATACCTTAATTCATTTTAGCCTCTACCACCATGATACAGATTCTTTCTAACCACTTGACCTCTACATTTGCATCAATAACTACAATAGCACATTTCCCTTTTGATTGCATGAGTTTTGTTTTTCCCATGAACCACCTGCATCAACTTTAAAGTGATTATGTACACTCTTTCACTATGTTATACTCTACACTCTCTTGTTTCCATTTCTTGTGTTTGCCTCATTCTTCCCCTTATTTTAATTCCTATATCTCTCTTTATTTGCCTGCTGCTTACAAGGATTGTTTAGGAGCACTGGCTGTAACTGATCCTACCACCAAGTCATTCGCAAAGGTGGCCCAGAGCTTTGTATATTATTAATGACTAGCATTAAGTTATTGTCCTTACCTATCTATACTAATATAGCATCAATAAATATTTAAATAAAACTAGACTTCACAATTTAATCAGTGACCTTTACTTTAGTTTAATACTTTAGTAATTATTTCCTACTTAGATTTCTATAATATTAATCCTGTTGGTATTCGTGCCATTGCTCAATAATTTATTCAGTAATAATTGCAGTTCTAGCACCGTGGTCAAGTGGTTAGACTGCTCTCCTCTCACCTAGGGGGCCCAGGTTCTATACCAGGTGACTACATGTGGGATCTATGGTGGACAAAGCGAACGACAGGTTTTACGTTTCTTCTACCTTTTATTCCACCAGCTACTCCAGAATCACCTTTCCTTTCATCCATTTATATCATCCACTTCTTCATTCTCATAGCAGTATTGGGCTGATCCCCTATCCTAAATATTCTCTCAGACACAGGTTCCCTCTACTCCTCGACATGCATCTGACACCAAATTTTAAGTCCTGGGTGGTGGAACTAATGCATAAGAGGGGGAGCGGTTAAAGAGGAAATGACAAATATAATTGCAGTTCAACTCTGCCATGTGCTTCCTCTAAGTCAAGAACATGTACAGCTTGCCCATTTTCTCTTTCAAATATTTATCCACCAGGTTCTTATGACGAATGTATTACCATATGATCAAGATATTTTTTATGCCAAATTAAACATATACCCTGAATTTTCTGACAGTGTCCTCAGAGGCCCTCTTCATTCTGGATGACTATTGCTTAACTAAATTGTAAGAGACAAAATCTTACTACAAAAATAACTTGAACATGCTATTTCTGTAAAACATAGTTATTTTGTGGAGTGAACCATTTCTGAGATATTCCTTGTAATTTTAAATTTACAATGCTTTCCTAAAATGGTATGTCGATATTCATATGTATTTTATCTGCTATGTACCTATAGTAAGAATGAGAAGTATTGTAGTCCATCCAAATATTTAATATCCAGATTTTATGGAAATATATTTTGGATATAAAAACAGAAATGGGGGGGAAAAAAAAAACATTTTTAGAAAACGCTCCGTGTGTAGACTGTGAACAGCATAACTAAAATTTGTCAAGTCGGTTAAATACCGAAGTTGGTATTTAAGTTTTGCATCTTCCAAGGATATAACACTAAGATTTTCAAGAAAATTGCCCATTCCATACTAACCCTTTGACCTGGAACAAATTTCGAAAATTTAGATTTCCTAAAAAGTGGCTATAAGAATTGTTATTTATACAATATTTTGTAGATATCTTCATGACAAATTCAATTAACTATACATTAATTTTCCTTTGAAAGTCCTCAGAAGTTCACTATATCCTGGATAGCTTTTGAGTAACTGGTAAACCATAAGAGATAGACCAAATCTTACCACCAAAAATGCAAATCTCGTTAAAATGCACAATTTATGTAAAACATTTTTTCTTCTGTGGAGTGAACCATTCCAGAGCTATTACTTGTCTGATTTTTCCAGTTCTCACACTTTTAACAAGTGCAAAGTCATTATTCATCTTTTATCTCCTGACCTCGCACAAAGCTATACCCATACTCTTTCATCTGCAAGAAAATTGGCACAAACGTAATTAATGCAAATGTTTATCTCGAGTAACATGAATCATTGTAAGAATAGTTTACACAAGAGTACAGAAAGTCATGTGAGCGCAACATACCACATATTTTTATACATGCAGAGGGAACGGAATTTCAGAATTATCACAAAGTAAACAGTTCTTAAAATATTTGATTATCCCGTAGTCTACTGTATTCCCCTTGCATCTACAATGACATTAGCAATAAGGTAATTTCTGCAAACGTTTATCTGGATTACATTAGGTATACAGAGGAATATCTAAGCTTTGTACAAATGTAAACTGATAGAGAAAGTCATGTGACTGCAACACATCACAATTTTACAAAACAATGTGTCTGCATAACTCAGAAACAAAAGCAGATCAAATACCAAACTTGGTATTTGAGTTCAGCATCTTCAAAGGACGTAACACGAAAATGTTTAACAAACTTTTAATGCTGATGAAAATATCATATGTTTAAGATCTCTTCTTGACAAATGAAATGATAATCTAGAATTTTCTGGGAATAGCTTCTGTAGTCTTTCATTCTGAATGGCACTTGCATGACTTATCATAAGAAATAAGCAAAATCTTACTTAATCAATATTAACAGTTTTCTCAAAAGAAAGTTTATTATTATTATTATTATTGTTATTATTATTATTATTATTATTATTATTATTATTATTATTATTATTATTATTATTATTATTATTATTATTATTATTATTATTATTATTATTATTATTATTATTATTATTATTATTATTATTATTATTATTATTATTATTATTATTATTATTATTATTATTATTATTATTATTATTATTATTATTATTATTATTATTATTATTATTATTATTATTATTATTATTATTATTATTATTATTATTATTATTATTATTATTATTATTATTATTATTATTATTATTATTATTATTATTATTATTATTATTATTATTATTATTATTATTATTATTATTATTATTATTATTATTATTATTATTATTATTATTATTATTATTATTATTATTATTATTATTATTATTATTATTATTATTATTATTATTATTATTATTATTATTATTATTATTATTATTATTATTATTATTATTATTATTATTATTATTATTATTATTATTATTATTATTATTATTATTATTATTATTATTATTATTATTATTATTATTATTATTATTATTATTATTATTATTATTATTATTATTATTATTATTATTATTATTATTATTATTATTATTATTATTATTATTATTATTATTATTATTATTATTATTATTATTATTATTATTATTATTATTATTATTATTATTATTATTATTATTATTATTATTATTATTATTATTATTATTATTATTATTATTATTATTATTATTATTATTATTATTATTATTATTATTATTATTATTATTATTATTATTATTATTATTATTATTATTATTATTATTATTATTATTATTATTATTATTATTATTATTATTATTATTATTATTATTATTATTATTATTATTATTATTATTATTATTATTATTATTATTATTATTATTATGATCATCATCGTCATCATCATCGTTGTTATTATTAATTATTTTTCTATGACGCCGGAAGTTATAAGCTATCACACAGCGACCAGGCCTTAAAACAGTTTATTATTTCATAAGCCTACAGTATTTCCCTTGAACCTTGCAAGAAAATATGCATTAAGGCAATTTCTGCAAACTTTTATTTGGTGTAACATGAACTACATAAAAGAAGAAGCATTTGCATAACAGTCAGTAGGGAAAGTCAACAGAGGTTTTATGAATGCTAAATCAGCGTCTATCTGCACGGACAGTATATAGCTACATGACAGAGCATTGAGGTGTACTAACCTTCACTGACGAGCGTTGTATTCACTCGTTATCTTGTTTACTAGAAGAGCGAAGTATTGGTAACCTGGCGTACAGTAAGTGAGGAAACACAAATACGTAGCTGTATGTCTGATATGAAACGTTAGCCAATTATGTAATACGCAAATGAAAAGCACCATTACACCCGCCCGTTTTGTCCCTTTACACAAAGAGATTTTGATTCTTTCTTTTTGTTACAATATTCAATCATGGTGTATCGTATATAATTTCTCGCGCCTACCTCTGTATGAAACATTGTTGTGATTGCATCTGAACAGTATACATACACTTTCTCGCCATGTATGTGCGATAGACTTGCATTAATATCACTGTTGGTTCACATTCCTTCTGATACACTTCCACACTTTGTCATCCACTACTGTAAACTTCAAACCAATAACAACAGATATCTCGGAAATGGCTCTTGCCAAACAAAGATTGTTTGAAATGTATTGTATGTTTTAAAGAGATATGCATTTTTTGTGTACTAACGTTTATATGTTATGGTTGCACAAAATGCCTTCCAAATGCAAAGTTATTTCTACAGCATTCAACATATATATACATACATTTCACCATTTAAGTATCTTACATATTTGGTTCTTTTCCCATCAAAAATGGGAAAAAATAAAAAAGATGTTCCATGTAAAAGTAGCATGAAGTGGCAGGATGTTTATAAAAAGTGGTATGACATCTTACGATGCAAATTAGGTTCAAGTTTGATATTCATCAGACATTTGGCTTTTCAATTATGCTGACATCAACTTTTTTTTCTAAAAATGTTTGTACGTTTGGCTCCTAGGCCAAAAATATTATTTTTAAAGTATACAGTTTCATTGTTTCATCCGAGAAACTGTTTGTCCGGATCAGTTTTTCACAACCAGAGCATGCAGTGTGAGTGGGCATACTGTGTCGTTTATTGTAAAATAAGGCGAAACTTCCAGCACAGATATTGGTTGATTTTATTTAAACTAGCAACTCTGCAACAAGTAGGTTTCACACATCCAGGTACTTTATTTTCAGTAAATAAGCATGTTAATATTGAATGTTACACTTTATAATCTTATCATAATTATCCTTTGCTGCATAAGTTTACGTTCTGACAGTTTGTCAGATGACAAATGTTACTTTACTGGTTCCCTCTCCCTATCTTCTGCTCTCTGGCGCATCAAATCTCAATAGGGCAGCCACCATGTGCATGCATTGGTTCAGTGGATATTCCTTCTAAAACCATATGCCGCAAAGGTATTTTGCAACTGTGCTATGATTTACCTGGTCAGGTACTTGAATATTCAACAAAAATTGTTTTGCTTGCCGCTGTGCTTTGGGGCCTGTATGTTTACCTCATTCAAGAGATTCCAAATTCATATCTGTGTCAAGGTGAGTTATTTGGTTAAGTTTTTTCTGGTGTTTTCCTTATTCTAAAAGATGAATGTTTGGTAACTCTAAGCTCTAAGGACCTTGGTCTCATTAAGAATCATTTCACTCATATGACTAAAATTGGAGAAAGTCAGGAATGGTTTCCTACCCACATTCATTGCACTAGCAACACAGTTTCCTTTTCAATCTCGCCGGTTGAAATCCAGAATTTTTTCATGTTCCATGCATCCTGCATTTCAGAAATTACATCCTGAAAACACTGTATATGTATTGTATTGTATTTATTTCATCCTTCGAAACATAATACATATGTTATAGGACACGTCAGTTCAAGATACAAAGATAAATATAAAAAGTTACATAAGACTAAAAACTGTAACAGATACAGGATCCAACAAAAGTCTAAAGTAGAAAAAGCAAATAAATATAAACTATATAAAGACCATAGAGAAATGCTATATAAAAGTAATTGTTCACAAATGTGGAGTTTACTCTAATTATAATTCAATTTAATTCAATGCCCTAGTCAGATCCCTAGGGGACTATGTACCTCGTGAGCGTCGCTTAAGACGATACCGGTTACCCTGCATGTCTTGCGGTCATTACCGGTAATCACATGATCCCCATTCCAGCCTAAACTAAATTACTGCTATCCAAAATTTATTCTGGAAAACTCAAAATTATACATATCTTCTTCCAAGTTTATTAACTAATCCACCAGCGGTGCACGCTGTCTGTAGCACCCGGTTCATCATTCCCTGAGGAGTAACAAGCTACCTCCCTTCTCTACACCCACTTAATTTACACCCGTCATCCTGCAACTTCCACATCCCGTCACTACGTGGTAATGCTCTTCCCAGAGCAGGTACACGATTTGACCACCCTTCGGGCTGTTCCAAACAGCCTGCCAGCCCGGAATTGAATTGAAATTGAACTTTGCGATATGTCAATTCATGAGGAAATGTACTTCAAAGATTTCCGGGCTTCCATGATGTTAGTGAAGGCCGTACTTCAGACGTACTTTTTCATCTGCTTGATGATTCATTATCAGAGTTTCATTATACATCTAAACATATGGGACAGTGCTACGATGGAGCCGCTTTTATGGCCGGGCATTTAAATGGTCTCGCAAAGAAGGTGAAAGACGTAGCACCCCAAGCTATCTTTGTTCACTGTTTTGCACAACCTAGTGTTGCGACAAAGCTGTGATAAAATTCACAAGTACTGCAGTTTTTTAATGCAAACGAGCGCGGAGTACCAGTTTTCTTCCACCATTATAGCCAACGATCTTATGTTCTTGGTATTGAGGTTGTAAGGCGTATACCCACAGGAACAGACACTAGGTGGTCCTCAGTTTTTGAGACCTTAAAGGTAATAGTAGAATAATGGGATGGAAAGATACAGGTATTTGAACATATAATGAAAAATGGAGAGTCAATAAGAATTCGTCTGAGGGATTCATAAAGTAGTTTATTAGCTTTGAATTTGCGTTCCTGTCTCTAGTTTCTAAAGACATTTTTATATGACTGATATTTTATTCAGTGTACTGCACAAGAAATCATTAGATGTAGGATTCTGTGCAAACATGATTCACAATAGAATAGACGCTTTAAATAGAAAAGGAACAATGAATCTTGCACTCAATTTATTGGATCAACTTCATTTAAAGTGAAAGCCCCTTCTGATTTACGAAATCTGCCCTTAGATCAGTACAAACAAAACCTGAAGTCCCTATTTTATGAAATAGTGCATAATGTAATGACCGAAATTAATGAACGGTTTGAAGACATGCAAAATTTAAAATTTCTAAAGCTTGCTGATAGTTCAAAATTCCAACAATACACCAAAGTATTCCCCTTAGAAGCTTTGAATAATTTTAAGCTGTGCTATTCAAAAGAACTTTCGGATGCGGAAAGTCTAAGGAACGAACTTACATTAATTTACCAAGATAATGCTAATGAAGGCATTAATCTTCAAGCATTATTGAAGTATTTAATAATGTGGATGACGTATTTACTGATGCATACAAACTGTGTAGCCTGGTTCTTACAATACCGTGCACCAGTTCTGCAGAACGAACTTTTTCGTGCTTAAAGAGAATAAAAACTTATCTCCGAAACAGCTTAGGCAATAGCATATTAATATCACTGGCTACTATTTGCATCCACAAGCACGCAATCAGTGCACTGTGAAAACTCGGCCCTTCCACGAAGACATCACAGATGCTTTCGCGAGTATGGAAAACAGAAAAATCGACTTAATATATAAGCAGTAAGGTAATTCTTATTTTAATTAACCAATAAGTGAAGCACTAAGCAGTGGCAGCTTTCTTTTGTTTTTATTGTTGTATTGTAACCAACTTTAATTATTTTCCGTTTTCCCTCCCGCTCGAACTTTATAAGCCACTTAATATCGTTCCTATTTCGAATCCATTACTCTATCATTAGCCTACTGTGACTGTGGGTTCCTGAAATTAAAATTCCAGGTTACAAACACCAATAATTGCTCTTTATTTCCGTAGAAACACACTTTGTCAACTTTTACAGTCGCAGAATTAAGTCACATACACAATATAACTTGCAAGGTCAACGACCGCAACACAGCTGTTCACGCACGCGAGTTCAATTAACAACTGTCTCTCTCGCGAGCGGCCGCTCCCTTTTTTATAGATTACTCAATATCCGGAATGTTCTCAAACAATCGAGACGACGCTAGAACAAAGATGAACTCTCGAGAAATCCGTCTCCTTCCCCCACCGTTTTGGAGAGCTTTTATCTCTGCACTGCCCGTCTCTTTGAATGCCTCGCCGTGACGCCTCGTCACAACAATGCATTCGTGACACTGCTCCCTCCTCAAGGCTGGTCGTCCCGAACAGCACCATCGTAGCGGGTTAGACGATCAAGGTGTACCACCAACATTTTTCCTCGGGAAACCTTCTGGATGTGGTAGACCACGTCGTTAATCCTCTTAACCACCCGCTACGGTCCTTATCATGGCTGCTAAAGCTTCGGGCAGCGTCCCTTGGTCCGGGTAGGGCAGTACAACCAGACCAGGTCACCTTGCTGGAACTCTCGGCTGTTGGCTTGCCTGTCGTATCGGGTCTTCATGCGGTCACTCGCCATCTGGATGTTCTGACGAGCCATCTCGTGCATGTCATGGAGACGGTCCACCAAGTTCTCCACTTACTCGGTTGCTGGCTGTTTTGCGTCCGGGGGGCTCCCAAAAGCCAGGTCACAAGGGAGGCGTAACTCTCGGCCGAACATTAAGCTGGCTGGCGTCATCCCAGTGGTGTCGTGTGTTGACGAGCGGTGGGCCAGCTAGAACAGAGGTACCTTGACTTCCCAGTCTCGTTGATGGCTGGCCACGACCTTCCTCAGATGTTCTAGGGTCTTGATGTACCTCTCGACCATGCAGTCCGACTGCGGGTGTAGGGGTGTTGTGTGGGTCTTGTTAACCCCAAGTCTTTCCAGTGCATCCTTCATCATGTTTGACTCAAAATTGGTTTTCTGGTCACTGTGGAACTCTAAATGCACCCCAAAACGGCAGAACAGTTGTTCCCGAGGCAGTCTGTAATTGTCTTCGCCTCCTGGTTCGGGATGGCATACACCTCCGGCCACTTGGTGAAGTAGTTCACGATCACCATCAGGTACTTATTGCCTTGGTCGGACACTAGGAATGGTCCAGCTATGTCGACAGCGATCCGTTCGAATGGCGATCAGACTTTGTACTGCTGCATGCGACCCCGGCTCCTTGTTTGGAGGCCGCGACCCGCCGCGTACACGTGACATCGCACCATCTCTCAGCGTCTGCTCGGAACCACAGTCAGTAGTAGCGCTGCCGGGGTTTGTCAATTGTTCGGTTTGCTCCCAGGTGTCCTAAATTACCGGCGTGCACTTCCTCCAAGACTTCGCTTAGGTCTTCAAGGATTCCCTTTGGGCCCAGTACGACATATACGCAGCGCTTCTGGATGCGATGTCCTCCTAGGTTGGTCTTGTCCCTGCCTCTACTTCTCTCAAGAGTGGCCCCAAGTCTGCGTCCGCCAGCTGCTCCCTCCTCAGGCCTGCGCTATCCCAGCTGTCCGCAGGCACTGCCGTGACCACTCTGACAGCTGCGACACGCTCCCTCTCTTTCACTCTTGTACATTGGCCGCACTCTTCCGGGCAGGAGCTTCGGGACATGGCGTCTGCGTTGGCGGGGCTCTTCCCTCTACGATGTTCAAAGGTGAAGTCATACTCCTGCAGCCTCTGGACCCAACGTGCTGTCTGGCATTCCAAGTTCCTAAAGCTAAGTAGCCAAGCGAGGGTGGGATGGTCAGTCCTCGGGTGGAATGGCTGACCGTATAGGTATTTGTGGTGGTGCTCCAAGTCTTTACTACCGCCAGTAACGCGCCGGGTGACGCATTATCTTTTCTCTGCCTTGGAGAGTGTCTTGCTGTAGTAAGCTATCAACCGTTCGTGGCCGTTCTGGACTTGGGATAGGACACCTCCAGTATAGTGGTCGCTGGCGTCGTTGTCCACAATGAAGACGCCACCTGGTTGTGGGAATCCCAAAATAGGAGCACTACAAAGTGTCTTCTTCAGGTCCTGGAAGGCGATTTCGGCGTCCTCCGTCCACACATACGTCCGGTATTCTTCCGTCAGGCGGGTGAGGGGCTTGGCGATATTGGAGAAGCCCTTTATGAAGCGGCAGTAATAATTACACAGCCCCAGGAAACTGTGCAATTCTCTCTTATCCTTTGACCGAGGCCAATCTCTTACAGCCTGTGGCCACTCCGGTTGGTGAGACTATGTGGCCAAGTAGTTGAATTCCTTATGGAAGAGCTGGCACTTCTTCGCGTTCAGCTTCAGGTTAGTCGCCTGCAGTCTCTGTAGCACCTTTATCAGGTTTAAGAGATGGTCTTCAAATATCTTGCCGACGATGATGATGTTCTGGTATAGGAGGCAGGCGTCAGAAGTCAGTCCTCTCATCACTGACTCCATGAGGCGCTGGAAGGTAGCTGGTACGTTGCAGAGCCAAAGGGCATAACTGTGAACTGCCAAAGCCCTTAGCCTGTCGAGAATGCGGTCTTCTCCTTGTCTCTCGGGTCCAGAGCTACCTGCCAGTAACCAAATTTCAGGTCCAGGGTCGAAAACCCTGAGCACCAGCAAGCGTGTCCAGGGTGTCGTTAATCCGGGGTAAGGAAAATAGTCCTTCCTGGTGACAGCGTTCAGCTTCCTGTAGTCCACGCAGAAGCGTAGCTCGCCGTTCTTCTTCGTCACCAAGACCACAGGGGAACACCAAGGTCTGTCAGACTCTTCAATTACTCCCCTGGATCCCATGTCCTCCAGCATGTCCCGTACAGCCAATGGTTTCGCTAGCGGGACGCGGCTAGCTGGTTGACGAATAGGCTGGGTGCCTTCTGTGTCGATGTGGTGGGGCACTCGGTCCGTGTAGCCGTAGTCGCTGTCGCTTAGTCTTCCCGACGGGGACGGGATCCGTCCCCTTCAGCAGACGTAGTGCGGGCGCTGCGGAACCCTAGCACTTGTGGTACCTCTGACGTCACTAGAGGAACTTCGAGCCGAACATTCGAGCCCCTCCCTGATAGGGAGTTGTTCGGATTGGGTTGGACTCGAGGGGGCAGTGGTTGCCGATACCCTGGGAGATCGGGTACGTCTCCGGACGAGGTTGAGGTAAGCCATCAATATCCCCACGTACTAGCCAGCATAGCTAGTGGAAGGTGTGCTAGATCGCCCGTCATGTCGATAGCCTTCCCTTTTTGATGTTGGCGCGCGAAAGTGGCGTATCCACTTCTATCCCGTCTTAAGTCCACAGGACCAGACGGGGGGGGGGGCTTGTTAGTCTCTAGGTCTTGCCCTATGGAAAGAGCCTCGGAGGCGCCGGGAGCCCCCTTTGGGACAGCTCGGTAACTCCCTGGTAGAAGGAGGCCCGGGTCCTTGGTCCTATGGGTCCAGGACTAATGGGAGTAGATCCTCTGGCGTGAATTGTCGCCTAGGCTGAAGACGCTCTGGTATCGTCTCAGCAGTTGTCGAACGTTCTCGAGCTGTTCTGCTGTCAGGTGGTCGGCCATCCTCTCCAATAAGACTTCCAGCCGGGGCCCCAGGTGTTGCGTCGGAACCGGCTCATGGGTCTGGTCGATTGCTGTCACGCTGACTACGGGCTCGCACGTCCCCAACTCCGTCCCGGCCTGGACGTCGTGCTCGGTGTCTGTTGGGTTGAGCAGCCTCACCGGCACCTCTCTGCACGGCAACAATTTTCTTGCCACAAAGTCCGTGTACAGGAGTCTTCTGGTCCAGCATCAAGTTCTTCGTCCGCTGGCCTTCCAGTCGCGCCGTCACTACCGCCTCGCTTCTCGCGGGGACAACCACATCTTCTCTCAGGACGACCCTGCAGATTCGCAGGCAGTCTTCTGGTTGCCGGAGTACCTCTTCCCCATTAAGCCGCGGGACCTTCCTGCCGACGTCGACCGTCGCCTCGTGACTCCTGAGGGCACCCAGTCCCAGTATCACTACCTCAGCCACCTCCGCGACGAACACCCACAGACGTACGGCACCTCGCCCTAAATTCAACTGCAGCAGGATCTCCCTCTCCACTGGTAAGGTGTCGTCCGATGCTGTCACTAACTGGTATGTTCGGCTCGGTTTCCTCGACGGCAAGCCCTTGGCCACGTCAGGTCTGATGATGGTCATGGCTCCCCCGGTGTCTACGAGCATGCGGCAGGCTTTTCTCTCAACCATCTGTCCGCGATTAGGCTGTCATCCATACGTTGGCTTACGGCGCGTAGTGTCAGTCGAGGGGATGGTGTTGACGGCGCCGTGTGCTCTTCGTCACGCCGGCCCTTTCTCATTTTTCCGGCTGCTCTCCCTGGTGTAGGCAGTCTCTCTCAAGGTGTCCCAGCTGTCCACACCTCCAACACACGCCACTTGGTCTTCGCCGGCATCCCTCGGCCGGTCTTCGGTCTCCAGTGTAGCGGATACTCCATGTTTTCGACGTCGCAGTAGCCATCACCTTGGCCGCCTTCATCCTCAATGCTGTCGTTAGCGCCTCGTGGATGGTTTTGTAGTCGCCGACCATTAGGCGCTGACGTATCTCAACGTCTCGTAACCCGTCAACGAAGGTGTAGGCGGCTTCCCGGAATGCGAATTCAGGTCGGGTGTCGACCAAAGCTTTGCTGGCCAGCTGTTCAATTGCGAGGGCGAACTCCTGCAGCGTCTCCCCTGGCTGCTGCGTCCTGGACTTCAGTTGGCTGCGGCAGGCTGCGGCCTAGCGGTGGCTCCCTAAGCGGTTTTCCAGGGTCTCCCAGATGTCCTTGGGCACAGCCGCTGTCTGGACCGCGTTCAGGAATTCGGCGGCCCGTCCCTGGAGGCTGGCTATTAGCTGTGCGGCCTCCTCCTCTGGTTACCACTTGTTGTGCTTGGCCACCGTGTCGAATTGGCGGCGGAAGACTTCGAACGTGGACATGCCGTCGTACTTTGGCAGTTTCACACGCGTAGATGACGTCAACACGTTGGCCTTTAAATCTGTCATCCTTCTGCCGATGATGTCCTTCACCATGGCGTTCAGGGACTTAGTGTTGGGACCGGCCTTTCCATCCAGGTCGTTAACGCAGTTTGCCAGGTCTTCGACGCGCTCGTCCACTTGACCCATCCGCTTGCCCAGCTCCGTGACGTCATCCCTCACAGCGGCCAACTGTTCTTCAAATTTTTCGGCAAGGGCCTCGTTCGCAGCCTTCATTTGCGGCCAAGTTGCTATTTGCTGCCTCCGTCTTCGTTGTTAATTCGGTCATCTTCGCGGTTAGGTTGTTATTAGCCGTTTTCATTTCTTTCAGTTCCTGTAGAATCTTTTCCAATGCAGCCTCCATACGTCTCACTCCTGACACCAATTGTGACTTTGTGAGTTTGTGAAATTAAAAGTCCAGGTTACAAACACCAAAAATTGCTCTTTATTTCCGTAGAAACACACTTTGTCAACTTTTGCAGTCGCAGAATTACGTCACATACACAATACAACTTGGAAGGTCAACGACCACAATACAGCTGTTCACGCATGTGAGTTCTATTAACAAGTGTCTCTCTGGCGGGCGGCGGCTCCCTTTTTATAGATTACTCACTATACAGAATGTCCTCAAACAATCAAGACGGCGCTAGATCAAAGACGAACTCTAGAGAAATCCGTCCCCTTACCCCCGCCGTTTCGGCGAGCTTTTATCTCTGCACTGCACTGCCCGTCTCTTTGAATTCCTCGCCGCGCCGCCTCGTCGCAACAATGCATTCGCGACACTACTTTAAACTTGTCGCATTGATCATATGGCAGAAATGATTTTGTGAATTTAGGTTAGCCAATTTTCCGAGTCACCTAATCAATTCGCCCAGAGCCGAGGCTGCTGTCAAGTCGAAATGTCCACAGTTCTGATGTGTGGTACCTGAGCGCAACTTTACTTGGCCTCACAGCTGAATCAGATAATGCTAATGATAGGTAACTGTATTATTTGACGCCGTCGGAAATTAGCTTCGTGGCCGCGGTGTCAGCGTCTTCCAGAATGTGCCATGAAGATGTTCAAATATGATCCCCTACTCCAAGCAAAACCTTTACATAGAAAATTTTATAAAATGATTATATCGATTTTGATTACATTGTCACTTGCTCAATAGTAAGGATTTTTCCGCATCCTCGTTACAGTCCGAAAATATGAAGTAGAGAATAAATAAAATGTATGTGAATATAAAGAAATATTACATTCCAATTAATAAATGGTGTTTCAAGAATAAAAGACACACACAAACAAAATGTCAGTATACAGCGATCAGCTTTTAAAAGATTTTATAGTCGCTTAAGCACTGTATTCCACCATTCCCATATCTGCTAGGAAATATTTATGAAATAAACCAATTTCTACAGATACCTGTCTCAATTAACCTGAAGTAGATAGCACATTGCCATATTTTTCACTGGTGGCCGGCCGGCGGGCAGTTAATTCCGCCGCAGTGGACACGCTGCCGTTGTGTTAGATATTTAAATTCTAACGCTTAGGTTTATCAAGCAAATTATAATTACAGTAATTACTTATATTTGTCACAGAAGGTGTAGGAACTGATGTCCTTGTGCTGCCATGCACATCTCACACCTTCGAAGAAAATTTCTGTTGACATGCATTAATTCGTCTTCTGAAATGGCAGTAATTTCTCTTCTGATATTTTCTATCATTGCAATTAATTAGGGTCATCAGCGAAGGACTATGGCCACCGCGATACCCAGACCCTGCGGTGTGTGATTTTTATTCATGGGGGAACTTAAAAAATAAAGTGTATCGGAACAACCCGCATACATTGGAAGAACCAAAAGACAAATCAATAGAAATTTTCTTAGAAGGTGTGAGACATGTGTGGCATCACAAGGAGATCATTTCCAACACCTTCTGCTACAAAGGTATGTAATTATTGTAATTATAATTTGCATGGTAAACCTAAGCGCTAGTATTTAAATATTCAACGCGGCACAAACGTGCCTACTACGGCGGTAACGTACCTTCTGCAGCAGCACTAACCACTTGCCGGCCGGCGGGCCACCAGTGAAAAATGAGGTACTGTAGAGTAAACGTTCGCAAGAATAGTTTGTACAAAAGTAGAGAAAACCATGTGAGTGTAACACATAAGTTTTTTTTTTTACAAAAAAGACAGTTTGTGTGTGTGTGTGTGTGTGTGTGTGTGTCTGTGTGTCTGTGTGTCTGTGTGTGTGTGTGTGTGTCTGTGTGTCTGTGTGTCTGTGTGTCTGTGTGTCTGTGTGTCTGTGTGTCTGTGTGTGTCTGTGTGTCTGTGTGTCTGTGTGTGTCTGTGTGTCTGTGTGTGTCTGTGTGTGTCTGTGTGTGTCTGTGTGTGTCTGTGTGTGTCTGTGTGTCTGTGTGTGTCTGTGTGTGTCTGTGTGTGTCTGTGTCTGTGTGTGTGTCTGTGTGTGTCTGTGTGTCTGTGTGTGTGTCTGTGTGTGTCTGTGTGTGTCTGTGTGTGTGTGTGTGTGTGTGTGTGTGTGTGTGTGTGCGTGCGCGCGCGCGCGATTTCAAATTCAGATGCCATAAGTTTTGAGGTATTTTCGCAGCAACTGAAATGTATATCTTGAATTTTCTAGAAGTAATTCCTATCTGAAGTCCTCTTCATTCTAAATTAGTTTTGCATAACTGACAAACCGTAAGAGATGGACCAAATGTTACTACATAAAAATGTTGACCTCGTTAAAGCATACAATTTGTGTCAGTTAAATTTACTGTGAATGAAATATTTCCGAGGTATTCATTCTTATTTATTTAAATTTTAGAATACGCATACCTTTCTCAAAAGGAAGTCATTCGCAAGGCCAGGCAAAGAGAAGGGAGAATGTCAAAGTTATCACATAGAGACAGCATGCAAAAGATTTGACTATTGTTTAACTTAAGCCTGTTGCATTCTCCTACCTGCACTGCACCTATAGGGGAATGTGTAATAAATTCATCTTGCAAACATTAGTGCCCATTAACATGAACAGGCGTTTTTGAGAAGCTGTTTACAGGAAGCAGTAGAGAGTGTCATCTATGTTCACACATCAGATTTTTAAACTTCATTATACTCATAGGTATTACACCTTTTTGCTGAAGCCCACCTTGGTAGTGTGTCTGCCTCACGTTCAAGAGGTCCCCAATTCGAATGTCGGTCAGGGCCAGTTATCTGGATAAGCTTTTTCTGGGGTTTTCCCTTAACCTAAGGTTTGAATGTCAGGTAAATGTGGGCTCTATGGAACCTGGGCTCGTTTGGGCATCATTTCACCAATTTCATTCATCGTCCGATATGACTTAACATTGGAGGACGAAAAACAAAAAATGTATTTTGTTAAACATGATTACTGAAATGCTTTTAGTGTTTTTCAAAAGAATTTCCTTTAACTATAATATGTTTCTGTATTCGCTGAAATCAGTCCTTAAATCAATTATGCTTCCTCTGGTATTTCAGAAATTAAATTTTCAGAATGTTCCAGTGTTTCATCTGATGACGATCATAATGATTCCACACTTTTATTTTTATTGTTGGATGATAATACAGAAATTACAGGATGCTAGGTCAGGCGTATATGGTGTAGGGCCGATGTTTTAATTTAGTTTACGTCCTCCAAGTTGTTATATCGGGGGGCCCATATCAAATGGGCGAGGTGATCCTCAAATGAGTCCAAGGTCCATAGAGGTTAGAGATATCCGACATTCACCTTATAGTATAAGGGAAACCCCCAGAAAAACTTTATCCAAGTAACTCACCTTGACTGACATTCGAACTCGGGACCTTTTGAACGTGAGGCAGGTACGCTAATAGCTACGCTACGGAGGCGGGCAGGGCCTGTAGAGCATTCAGGTATTCAGTTGTGCTGTATGAGACGATGCATTTTCATAATGTATGAGTAAACTTATTTATATGTCCGGAAAATTTATCTGAAGGACTTGTCATGTTTTAAGTAGCATAAATTTAACCGTTTTTAAGTGGACACCAATGTTTTGCTTGTAATGGTGGTTACATCATCCACTCACTTTAACCCCCAGTATGTCTGGAGGGCCACACCTCTCTTTAGTTAATGGGTTCATCTGACCTGGCCGGGAGGAATTTTAAAGTCCATTGGCTTTTCTTACAAGCACCAATTGTGGAACATTTGTACGCAATGACAGGCCAGCGTAAGAGGTGAAATAGCATTTCCTCTATTTCTGATGTAGTTATACCGCTAACGCTCGGCCCCCAGGGGTTGGTAAAAGCAGGTTGCACCACGGGCAGGTTGAGGTTGGGATTTGGACGGGAGAGTTTATGGAATGCACATCACTATCGCTTGCATTCCATTCTTGTATGCCAAAATCAGGCCCTGCGACTAATAACAGGTGCAGCAAAATCAACTCCAGTCATGGCAATGCCTTAACTCGCAACTATCCAATACATCTAACTTTAGAGGAGCAGGCACTAATACAACATGAAAAAATGTTGCGGTTAAAAACAACAAAATGGGAGAAAAGATTACTACAACCAGTCAAGATGAAAACACAAACAAGTTTCCTACACAAAGTTATAGAATTAAAAACAGATCTGAATCTTCCTAATTTTAAGAAAACATTTTAATCAAAGAAAACCCACCAAATTTTGAACCAATTAACATTCAATTAGATTTAGAACAAATAGTTACAAAATCTGAAACTTCCAAACCTGTACTAAAAGCACTAGCATTAGAAACTATGAACAATAGATACCCATCTGAAGAACGGTTACATATCTACACAGATGAATCTAACTTAAACAACTCAGGAGCAGGAATTAAGTGTGCACTGTTCTCATTCTATCAACCAGCAGGATACCACACAACAAATTTTGATGCAGAAGTAACGGCTATTCATATTTCACTCCAGCACCTTCTATACAGAATAGATAAATTAAAAGATGCTGTCATACTTTCTGATTCTAAAGCAGCATTATGTACAATAAGTTCATATAAAATGAGGTCAATCCAAATTAAAGAATGTCACAAAATGATCCAACAACTTCAAAAACTAGAGAAAAGAATTATATTACAGTGGATACCTGCACATTGTGGAATTGCTGGAAATGAATCAGCTGATTTTCTTGCCAGAATGGTGCAAATTTAATTCAGAACAAAAGTAAAAACTTACCCTTTACATCCATAAAAAGATTAATCAAAAGCGAATATAAAAATAAACAAAATCAATCAATATCTAACAAAGCCAAAGATAAAAAATGGAACATTTGAATTAAAAATCCAGAAATTATTCCAGAAATCCCACGTAAAGCTGCAGTAGCAAATGTTAGATAACTTACGGAACATGATTATTTGGACAAACACTTACACAGAATAGGAATTTGTACAAGTCCAAATTGTCCTCTGTGCAACAAAGAAGAGGAAATGACTGAAGAACATCTTTTAACCTGTGAAGTCCTACCTGCCGGACCCACTACACAGAAATATTGGAGTGCAAGAGAGCTAATGGCTTCATTGCCAAAGCCTAGCATTTGTAAACAACAACAACAACAACAACAACAGCAACAACAACAACAACAACAACAACAACTTATACGTCACCATAAAAAAACACATCATTACGCGACACTTTTGTTACTGAAAAGTAGGTCTTTTACTGTTAGATATGAATAATCTATACAAAGAGTCGAATTATCTCTACCAGAGTCAACGTAGCAGCACAAGCAGAAGAATAAAGTTAAAATTTGCGAGGCAAAACCACATTATTCTTCAGGAATGCCTACTCTCCAAGACAATGCATTATAATCTCTTTCATTATCGATTACTTCGTAGATGGCATAGTCCGATGTTCAATTTTTCTTTAGTTATCTGAAAAACAAGTGACAAGCATACATCTACAAAGTATAAATTTTAATAGTTTTATAAATTATAATTGAAGACGATGTTTTCTTTGGTAAGGGATAAAATTAGTATGGGACTAGCGAGGTTTGATTTTTATTCTGCTCCTCGGTGCTAATGCCTCGGGCGTTAAACTTTTTCACTCGCTTATAAACATCAACTTACCTCGCAAGTTCCAAAAATAACTATTTTCCTTTGAGTGCTTTTCAGGTAAGCTGACATTCATACACCAATCGATACTAACGGCACGCCTAGATTGTTATGCTATAGTAACAGTATGGCAGGTCTTATAAACAAATCTACCTACCACCTTTTACCAGCACTGAAAATTTATCGTACTTTTGTTGGCTGTTTCTTCCTTGTTGTATGGAAGAGAAAGTTGTTTTTTGCGGTAATTTTACGTCCTGCAACATTAAGTCATATGGGACGATGAATGGAATAGGCGAAAGACGCTCAAATGAGCCCAAGGTCCATTGAGCTTAGAGTTACCCGACATTTGTCTTTCAGGATAAGGGAAAACCCCTGAAAAAACCTTATCCAGGTAACTCGCCCTGACCAAGATTCGAACTCGGGACCTCTTGAACGTGAGGCAGACACTCTACCACCATGCTACCGAGACGGGCAAGGGAAAGTTGGGCAAATAAATCAAAGGATAGCAGTAGAATACAAGCAGCAGAAATGCTATTTCTGTAGAATGTGAAAGGTTGCACAAGAGCAGATAGAATAACTAATGAGCATATAAGAGAAGTTAAACATATACAAATTAGAAGATAAAATTGAAACAGATAATTAACAAGAAATGAGGATGAATGTAGAAAAGATAACTAGGAGAAGCTTTCTATATAACCCAAGAGGAACACGAGATATCGGCCCACCAAGGCGGCTCAGGCTCGATCCCAGCCGACCGCTAAGTGAGATTTTTGGTGGACAACATGGCACTGGGCCGAGTTTTCTCTGCGATCTCTGGTTTCCCCCACCATCTCATTCCATCGGTGCTCTATCTTCATTTCATGTATCATCAGTGTCACCGCCTGCCGTGTTGCATGTAGTAAAAGCAAGCGTTAAACACTACAAATTTTATTTTGAGATATCGGCCTACCCCACTCTTTTGGTATATAAAAAAAGACATCTGTGGTTAACGGAAAGCTGTTTCTATTAAATAATTTCTGTAATTATAGGTAGTATATGGTAATACAACTAATTTTCTGAAGCGTAATCAGCCTATACAAATAGGCGATTGCTGTAGTATGAACCACATGATTTAGATGCATCACAATGTTAAGCTATACAAGATGTGCTGTCCAGAAGACAAGAGTGTATCTGAAAAGGGTGTACATACACTGCACTCGCCGTGTATGTGCGATAACTTCACATAAACATCTCTGTGTTTGTAATATTTTCCGGAACGCTTCCTAGAAGGTGTTTCTTTAGGATCTTCCTAACATCCTCAGCTAATGTCGATTGTTGAATTTTGATTTGGTGAACTCCTTGGGGCGTCTCTGTTGGTTTCTTGATGAACTTGAAGTTCGGGTTCTCTTCAAAGGTGTTGTCCTCAGTTTCAATATTCATATTTCTTCCAAATGCGAAGTCATTATTCAATTGTTGTCCTGCTTACCTCCTGATTAAACAAAGAGAATAGAATTTCAAATCACCCACATGCCATCCATCTGTTAGAAGATTTGACTGTTGCTCAACCCTACTTTATTATTCTATTCCTGTTGTAGCTTCATGGAAATATTTAATAAAACAGTGTCTATAAATATTTATCTTGGTTTATGTGAAATAGAAGTATAAGCTTTTGTGAGAATAAATTGTTAAAGAATGGATAGAAAAAGCTATGTAAATGTAACGCAGAATTGTTTATTCTTTCCAAAATTTGAACACATAACAGGGTGTTGTATGGGTAATGTGTGTGCCTCACATTAAAAATAATAATGAGTTTGAATCTTGGTTAGGGTGTTATCCAGATAAGGTTTTTATCCGATTCTGTTATTGTGGTGGTGGCGACAGCAGTGGTGGTAAAACACAGTAGAGCACACCTAAGTTAATATAATTCCTCATATTTAAGTTGCTGTTATATTTGATTCTGTATAAGAGTAGGTGTAACATTAAAATAAAATGCAAAGTAATTAGGGTAAAAACGACTGTTGCCTCTTGTAGATGCTGACATTTGTGTATCGGAAATGAAATAGGTACCAAAACATACAAATATATCATTCACAGGGATGGTATTAGCAAATATATTTATTATAGCATATACATATCATTAGTTCGCCTCTGTAGCGGGTGGTTGTTTCACGATAAAGAAGTCCCGAATTCGAATCTCGGTTGGGATGAGTTAACTGGCTAAGGCTTTTTCCTTATCCTGAAAGATGAAAGTTGGGTAACTCAAAGCGCTATGGACCCTGAGATCATTGAGCATCATTTCACCCATTCATTCATCGTCCGATATAACTTAACTTTGAAGGACGCTAATTAAAAAAATTCATTAGCATGTAGCACAGAACACCAAATAAACCTATCCCCACTAAAGAAGGCTTTATATTTTATTCATGTGCAAGGGTTTAAATGTCCCGCCAACCTCCCACGGGAAAGATAATCGTGGGAACCAGATTGGAAGATATAATTGGATATTGGAGGACATAATTTTAGAAATAAAAACCATTCTAGCAAATGAATTGTCCGGTTTATATGCACTTATATAATTAATTAAGGAACTGATTACAAATAAATTATCGTGTTGGACAGCATGCACTACATTTTACCTTCTGTGCCTAACTTAACAGAAGTAAAATTCCCTATCATAAGCTAACGTTACATCGTTCGTATTTTGAATATCAAGCTTACAGTTGTATGTTTAAATATTATTAATGAAATAATAAATTTCAATATCATTATATTAACTACAATATAATTAATTTTACTACTAGAATATTTATTTGTGGTATTTCATTACTAGCTTCTCTTCTAGCTGGTTCTGGCTAATATTCCCAAACATTGTCTACCATGATGCTCATGTCGGTTGTATGTTAGGCGGGCTTTGTGTTCTGGTGTAGTGTGTTGGAGAGCAACAATTTCTACCGTGTTAAGATTATTGAGAAGAAATAAGATGAATGGTAAGTTCCTGATAAATAGAATTGAATGTATTAGTAGCAATATTTAGGCGATTTTATTATTATTAATAAGCTATTGTGGGGTCTCACGGCGGAGCATCAATAAAGCTAGCCTTTTGCTGTCGACACTTTTCCACTTTGTTAACAGCCTACATTGAAGCACCCAACATTAGTGTGCTTATATTTGTAAGAATACATATTACTTCATATGTTTGTAATTCAATATAGCAACAGCTGTCTACATACAACAATAATATAACTTTGGAACAGTTGCATCCGATTTCTAAGTTGCTCAGTTGTTAATGGTAAGATACACTCAGAGTATCTGCATACACAAAGACGCTTTCTGTTAGACATATTTTACTCGTTAAATATTCACAGCTTATTTTCTTGCCCCATTTCGGTATTGATACAGTTGACAATCACGATCTAAAATTCCGCTCTCAGTTATATGCATTTTACTGATCCATCCAATAATACATAATTTGGGAAAAGTTTGATACCTCGAAACGCGTACTATGATTATACAGCAAACTGATCTTTATACGAGAGGGAGACCAAGACAAATGCAGTGCTTAGCGAATATAGAATCAGTTATCCTGTCGAATAGCCGGAAGGTTACGGCCTAGGTGGCTTTTAGCAATCGTGCGTCTCTTCCTTGCATCACATCCTTATATTGCCAAGTACTCTATATCAAGATATCTTAAATCAAGACATATGTTGTAGATCTAATGTGGCAGCATCTCTTGATAAACAATCTAGCCTTGATAGAAATAGGGAAAGCTATGTATGTAGAAAAGATCCTCTGTCTTGCAAAGAACATACCATCACAATAACCCTTCTACATTGAGTAACTATGACTAAGTACACCACTGCATTCATAGAAAAGTATCAAACATTAGTAAAAGAACTACAAAAGAAGAAAACCAGAAAATGAAATGTTTTCTGCCAGACAGCTATTATTGCTATTCCTATTATTTTACATTGCATCATGTTTTGTCACACATTAATGAATCACTATTTTGGTTGTGTTGGTGTTTTCAGCATGTGTATGATTCTTTTATTGACAACGTTCCAGCCTATGGCCACTGTTTTACAGATTGTGTTGATATTACAATTACTTTCTTGGAGGTGTTGAAAACAGTGTTGTTATGATAAATTAACTTTAAAGAGAGTCGATTAAAGACACTAGACAACACTTACTTTTTATACGAATCATTGCCTTGTTTTACTATTTTTCGGACAAATCGGGGTGTTACTTTGTCTAGTGTCTTTAATCGACTCTCTTTAAAGTTAATTTGTGTTGATATGTTTTCTGTACGTGAGAAAATGAAATGTGTAGTGTTTAACGCCCGCTTTTACTACATACAGCACTGCAGGCAATGACACTGATGATACATGAGATGAAGATGGAGCACCCGTGGAATGAGATGGCGGGGGAAACCGGAGATCTCGGAGAAAACCCGCCCCAGCGCCGTGTTGTCCACCACAAATCTCACTTTGCGGTCGCCTGGGATCGAACCCGGGCCACCTTGGTGAGAGCCAAATGGTCTAACCACTGAGCCATGGCACGGCCGCCTGTACGTAGCATTACTCCTGGGTACATAGTTTCAGTGCTGTTAGGTTATTTGCAATTTCAAAGTATAAAATTGAAAGAAGCGTAGAGACAGTGAAGCACAACTTAGCACAAAAGTGAATCAAGAAGATATTGACACACTGCTTTACTCACACTGTGAATCATTGAGTCGAGTACCAGCTGATGATAAAAGCAAAAGCTCTTGAAACATGTCCTGTGAAAAAACAGTGTGTGTGAAGCAGTGTGTCAATATCTTCTCTATTCACTTTTGTGCTATTTGCAATTTGTTGATAAGTATTGTTTGTTCATTCATTAATTCATTCAATAGATCCCCAATGCGAGCAAAGCTCAGGCACATTGCACATGTATCATGACTAGTTATATATCTCCATAATTAGTATATTGGTACCTTTACATTTGTTTTATTTCTTTTCTGTCTTGCAAGAACGTTCGTGAACCAACACCATTTCAGGCATTAACCTCAGAACATGCATTACAGTAGGTCAGTAGTATTGTAAATAATTAAATCACTGTTGAATGGAAACTACTCTTGTTTATTGATCTGTTGAATGGGATATTAAAGACTTCCTCCATATTTTATGGGGAGTGAGTATATAATGACTTTAAAACTTTCTTGAAGATCTTGGATTACCTAATAATTTCAGGTAGCCTGGAAGGTTATTATAAATTTTTATTGCACAGTAGTTACATCCTTTATGGAACAGTTTTAAGCAGCTTGCTAGTATATGCAAATGGCTTACATTTGTCGTACTGCGACTGGTAAAGCGAGACTTGTCGTGAAGTTATAATTTTCTGTAAGATTGCTTAAGAGAGTATATATGTATTCACCAGCCCTCCTCTTTGGCATAGGAGTAGCATGTGTGCCTCATGTTAAAAGTTCCTGAGTTTGAATCTTGGCCAGGATAAGATAAGGTCCCCCCCCCACCAGTGTTTTCCACTATCCTGAAAGATCACTTCAGGCAACTCTATGCTCTACAGACCCGGGGCTCACTTAAGCATTATTTCGCCCATTTCATTCATTGTCTAATATGAGCTGCATTGGAGGAGATTAAATAATATATATTCACCAGCAAGAGTAAGGATTTTTTGGGTTTCAAGTAAGAACATACTGGAATAATGGAGCCCAACACCACAAGTAATATGCATGGCCCTTCTAAATTAAAAACTTGCTGTGCATTGAACTACACAATATTGCAGCAAGGAAAAAAGGTAGACAAAATATGATCTTAAGACACTTTGGTTAAGCAAATTTTTTAAGTTTCTTAATGCAAAGCAAGCAGAACTAAGCTTTGGTTGCACGACTTATTTTTCTTCAACTGAGCTCTTCTATTTAGAGTCTAGAAAATGATGTATTAGTTACTTGTACTGTGATTGTTGTATCCTGTTAATTCTATTATCTACTTATTCTTTGTTTTATATCAAGTACAGTTTGTTTTATTGTAGTTTAATGATAGCTTATTTGTTTCAAACCATATGTTGAGCTATTCAAATGCTTTATTGGCAGTTTATTAATTGCTTATGTTACTTTTCAGATATAAGTACACTAGTATCATCTGCAAAGAGCATAGCTATTCACTCGTTACTAAGATTACCCACAAGTCATTTGAAAATATTAAAAATAACAATGGCCTGAGTATAATGCCTTGTGGAACACCTTTAGTAATAACACCTGGTTCTAAATCATAGCCATATATTCTGGTTATCTGGATTCTGTTTAACTATTTTATAGAGATATCATTGAAACCGCAAAATATTAACTTTTGCTGCAAAAGGTTTAGATCTGCTGTCATACATCCTTTGACAAGAAAAAAAAAAGAAAAAAAGAGCAACTACCAGAAACAAAGTTTGATTTGGAAAGCATTGGAAACATTTGGTGACACTGTTTGGTGAAACTGTTTGTTTCAAAAGCCAACAACAATAACAGCATCTGAGAATGTACGTTAGTTACCTACTGTACATTGCTATGTATTTTCGTGACTGTTAGATGCAGTTTCGTTTTCTGCATTCAAAGTTTTACATCTCGTTCTTCATATTTGTGAAGAGTTGAAGGTCTTTATTATGATAGTGGCGATAAAAAATGAATGTGTAGTGTTTAACGCCCGCTTTTACTACATACGGTACCGCAGGCGATGACACTGATGATACATGAGATGAAGATGGAGCACCGGTGGAATGAGATGGCGGGGGAAATCGGAGATCCCGGAGAAAACCCGCCCCAGCGCCGTGTTGTCCACCACAAATCTCACTTTGCGGTCGCCTGGGATCGAACCCGGGCCGCCTTAGTGAGAGCCAAGCGGTCTAACCACTGAGCCACGGCGTGGCCAATAGTGGCGATAGTCCAGTATAACCTTTTCTGTGAGATAGATAAATTCGTTGTAAGGGGAAAATGTAAAGTCAATGGCGACGATGTTGAACCACCGCAAGTGATAATTGCGACAAAGTAAGTTGCACCAAGGGACACTGATGAAAATAGTGTTGAAGTTGAACCATCTATGAACAAGTCAAAAAACCCAAGAAATGTGAAATACGGATATTAAGTGAATCTTAAATTAAATATGGTTAAGACATGTGTGACCCACCTCTTCCCCTCTGTGTTATTAGCAACGAAACTCTGTCTAATAATTCTATGAAACCATTCCTAATTTACAGATATTTGGTAACCAATCAATCGATTATAAAGATAAGTCAGTAAAATTTTTTTTCAGCGAAAAGCAGTAAATTTGTATGAAAGTTCAAACGTGATGCACAGTTCTACACAACCAACTAAGGTGGCATAGAGACGTCGTATGTGTTAGCCATCAATTCCTCTTATCTTCCCGTAAAATTAAAAAAAAGTCTTTTGGACATATCCGTTGACAGTTTTTTGAAAATAAAATTAAAAAACATGTGATTTGGCAACAATCAAAAGGAAACAAAGAAATCGTATTGATACTTGCATTATCGAAGATTCAACCAGGAATAGAGGAGACAGGGTCCAGAAAACAAGCACAACCATCTCATTAATAGGCCAGAAACGTATAAAAATTAATATAATTCCGTGTCTCTGTGCTATCTGCAAGTACTTACATAGATCCCGTATTTATTTTATACATTGTCTCATGCCACAATTCCTTTCTGAAGTATTAAATAAATTGTAAATGTTAATAATAATAATAATAATAATAATAATAATAATAATAATAATAATAATAATAATAATAATAATAATAATAATAATAATAATAATAATAATAATAATAATAATAATAATAATAATAATAATAATAATAATAATAATAATAATAATAATAATAATAATAATAATAATAATAATAATAATAATAATAATAATGATGATAATAATGATGATAATCATAATAATCATCATAATCATCATCATAATCATCACCATCATCACCATCATCACCACCACCACCACCACCACCACCACCACCACCACCACCACCACCATCATCATCATCATCATCATCATCATCATCATCATCATCATCATCATCATCATCATCATCACCACCACCACCACCACCACCACCATCACCACCACCACCACCACCACCACCACCACCACCACCACCACCACCACCACCACCACCACCACCACCACCACCACCACCACCACCACCACCACCATCATCATCATCATCATCATCATCATCATCATCATCATCATCATCATCATCATCATCATCATCATCATCATCATCATCATCATCATCATCATCATCATCATCATCATCATCATCATCATCATCATCATCATCATCATCATCATCATCATCATCATCATCATCATCATCATCATCATCATCATCATCATCATCATCATCATCATCATCATCATCATCATCATCATCATCATCATCATCACCATCATCATCACCACCACCATCACCACCACCATCATAATCATCATCATAATCATCACCATCATCACCACCATCACCACCACCATCACCACCACCACCACCACCACCACCACCACCACCACCACCATCATCATCATCATCATCATCATCATCATCATCATCATCATCATCATCATCATCATCATCATCATCATCATCATCATCATCATCATCATCATCATCATCATCATCATCATCATCATCATCATCATCATCATCATCATCATCATCATCATCATCATCATCATCATCATCATCATCATCATCATCATCATCATCATCATCATCATCATCATCATCATCATCATCATCATCATCATCATCATCATCATCATCATCATCATCATCATCATCATCATCATCATCATCATCATCATCATCATCATCATCATCATCATCATAATAATAGTAATAATAACCCATAGTGCGACAGCCCATAGAAGGCCAAGGCCTGCCAACCTTACTGCCGGCCTCACGCCCACATACACAAGGTAGAGGTGGATGATCATTCAACCGATACGGGCAGGAGATGTGGTCAGCATCTCAGCACCCCTAGCTGAGATGTGTATAATGTATAATTTAATTTAGGAAAAGCTCCAGCGGTAGGCCTCGAGGTGTGGGCTGCAATGGAAAATTGTCAATTGGATATGCGTAGAAATGAGGTTGAACATAAGTATCGCCAAACAATTTGGCATCTGGAGTTTTAAAATAGCAAACTAATGAGCGAGTCACTTACTCTTTTGTGATGCTTCCACTCCACCTTAAACCCTGGATCTTGGTTCCACTGCAGCCGTAGTTACAGTTTGTCCATCAGCTCATGGCGATGGATGTATGAGGGGGAAGTGAGATACATTCTAAGTAGCGTAACCCGAGTATTGCAAAAATTATCGCGAGCGTTGTCTGCTGCTTACGTTGCCATTTTATCTGCAGTGTTGTTCACGCTGTTGACTTACGGCTTGCTAATTTCTCTTAGTTTCAGTTGTAAAATCTCACGAGTCAATAGTGTTATGTCAGAGGTAAAGAAAAAACATGATGCTTTCTGAGGGTCGCGAAATAATTAGCAAAGTGATTGAGGTTGTGACGAGGAAGATAAGAATAAGTGTATAAAAACTTCCTTTAAGTCCAGCAACTAAAAGAGCTGCTGTTTATACAGGGGTTTCTGAAAGAACAATCACAAAAATTCGCAAACACGTGCAAGATTTAAGTGTAAGTGGTGAAAAGAGTATTCCAACAACCCGGGGGAAGCACCTCAAAACAAGACCTGCACACTCCGTAGTTAATGTTGATGATTTTCATTCGAAAGTGTGTGATTCGCAGAATTAGGCATGCCTAATTGGCGAGTTCTCACTATAAGTAAATTGCTGCTCGTTGTTTGGGAGACGTAGTTCTCTTTGGAAATTAATTTCAAAAATGGGTTTTAAATGAAGGAAACGTCGGAAAAAGTGGTAGGTACTTATAGAACATCCTCTCATTGTGGCTAGACGGCACGATTATCTGATTAAAATAAAACATTTGCGAGAAAATGGAAGAAATATCTTTTATACTGATGAAAGCTGGGTGGATAGGAACATCACATTCTGCAAGTGCTGGCAAAGTGAGGAGGAATTTGACATTCATGCAAGTACTAGTGCAAGGAGTAGGCTCATGATAGTTCATGTAGGTGGTGTAAATTGGTTCCTGAAAACTGCTCTACTTGTTTACAAGGCCTGAACTACTGCAGGTTACTACCATGGATAAATCAATCATGTAAACTTGGAAAAATGGATTCGAGAAAAGCTGGCTTCCAATTTGCCTCCTTTTAATCTTTTAGTGTTAGAAAATGCCCTTATCACAGTGTAGAGGTGTGATGTGAAGTCTGTTATAATAGTGTGGTTTCAGGACAAAGGGCTCCAGTGTGACAGTTCAATGCGTAAAACAGATCTTTATGAGTTCATTGAAAACAAGAAACCTAAAGAGAAGGTTTTTAAAGTGGACGCACTTTTGTTTCATTGGGCGACAATGTCGTTCGCCTGCCCCCATATATGTGTGATCTAAATCCCATAGAACTAGCCTGGGCCAAGGTAAAACGAATAGTTAGAGAAAGAAATGTAACAGGTGACTTATCCCTACAGAAACTTTGCGATATAACGCTTGAAGGTGTATCACTTGTGACTGAAACAGACTGGCAGGGTTTTAGTGCACATGTGCAAAAATTAGAAAACGAATACTGGGAGAAAGACGGTACAGTTTAAAACGTCATAGACAGCATTGCGATTTCACTGGGAGATGACTACAGCGATTCTGCTTCTTCTGCCTTCTCCTGTAGCGAAAATGAGTCTGACTCCAAAGAAGAGCAGGCTACCCCACTTGTTTGAGGTGAGCGCATCGCTTTATAAGCTAAATATATTGCATGAGCCAAAAAAACACACAAGTTTCGCTATTTTAGGGTCGTCTTTGCTTTAATCTAGCGTAAATGCACATTCCGAGGTGGGCAATGTTCTAGCAAGCGCAGCCAGACGTACGACTTCTACCTCAGATACCGTTGAATTCCTAGAATCGTTTACTGACCTGTTGGCCCATTGCATTCAGGTCAGAAGTTGATCCACTGACACTGTTACACACCAGGCTATATCACTATCAGTTAGATATCGCTTCTGTAAAACAAACACGTTAGTTTCGCTATTTTCAGTAAATCACTGAGTATTCTCACTGACTGGGCAGGTTAACTAATGACTTGTTTCCGTGCTTGAGGCATAAGCTTGAAGACAATATTTACAGCCCTTGCTGGGATGGGCTAGTCTGTTAGTTCCAAATAATTTTTCGTAAGCCAAATCGTTTAGCGATAACTATACCATGGTCTTGGGGTACCTGTATTGCGTACCACTTAGAACACTCTCGTGTTGTAGTTATACATATAGATCGTTACTATACCAAATTGTGTTTAATCTAGGTGTTGTTGGAGTGAAACAGTCCAACTTAAAACAACAAACTACGTGAAATGCGTAAGTATTTATGCTTTGACTGCATCGAAGATCACCTCGAATAAGCAGCATTTAGGTGAAAATGCAGGAGAAAGTAAATACTGAGTTGCTATTATTAGAAATGGTGTCCAAGCTACTTTAGTGTACTTTTACAATTATTTTCCCCTTCTTTTTAATATTATAACAGCATATTGTTCTATCATCAGCCGATTTAGAAGAAAAAATAGTTTCTGTTTTTCGAAGTGAGATGGCTAATTCAATGAGAACGCATCGCGATAAGGTAATATTTTGTCAGTTGTAAGATGCGCAGAGTAACTTAGTTTTAAATTCATTACGGTAGGAACTATGTGATAGCATACAGGATATTTTACTTAAGAGATCTTTAGAGAGTATACCGTGTTCCAGTGCACTGTAACGCTAATGCTGCAACCGCAAATTTATAGCATGAAGAAGAAAAGGACCAATTAGGAAAACTTAGGTCCTCTAAAACTGTATTTCACAGTGAACATTTGCATTTCTGTTATAAATCCTAGCTATACTTGCATGAGTTGTAAACCTGTCACATAAAATGGAAGTATTTTCATTTGAAAATATGCACAGGTATATTATTGAGTCATAAATTATATAGAGAAAGGTTATAGTTCTCTGGATGAACGAAAGACCCTACCAAGATAATCGCGCATTGAAAACTGTTGACTTTATATTGTTATTTCGAAGTATGAGAAATGACGTAGCGTATCAAATGCTGCGTCGCATTCATATCGGTTTGTTTTGACTTGCCACTCCCTCTCCCTCACCCATGACCATTCCAGCATAGTAAACAAATCCTACTTGTGGTATAGTGCAGCTAACCTATTTCATCGGTGTCCTTGTTTCGCTGTCTGGTCCTTATATATGATAAGATATGGTGACAAATTCTCGGTCTCTCTTCAGTAAAGCGATTGAACCAAAATTCGTCAGCAAAATTCTGCCTTCAGAGACGCACTAAAATCTACCTTATAATAGATAAGCGATGGGAAGAAAGGCATTATAAATGTCGTCCCCACTACCCCCAACAACCAGCCAACTAAACCGGTTGATTCCATTTGTACTTGCGAGGCAGTGTTATCAGTGCAGTGGTGGATTCCACGTGCAACGTCAGTGAACGGCGAATATTTAATCGGGATTGAGAGAAAAAGTATATTTTTATTCCCCACGATGGTGAAGCATAGTTTCTGATGTATCCTACTAATAGTGGTTACATTAAGAGCTGCACCCTAAGGAAGCATTTCAATGCGGCTCATGTTCGAGCCTATGAACCTTCAAAGCAACACACCATTGCGCAGTTCTGGCAAACATGGTATGGATTTGTAGAAATCACTGCCAAAGCATTTTCTAGGCTCCATTTTTGGCAATTGACACTACATATGAATGTGAACAAGCGTTAAGCATATTGACATTGAACAAGAGCCTGTTAGTGGAGTTTACGATTTATATCTTCATTGTGTTCTACATTTAAGTTTATCTAGTCTGCAGCAGGACTTGAAACAGTAATGTCTAAAATGAAAGCTGCAAAATACCTATCATGAAAATAAAGGGAGTATCATAACTACGCCAATATCTAACAGTGTACATTCTAAGCAATTTCAATGCACTTTTAAATAAACTGTGAGGTTTAGTTTTAAGAAAACAACATAGAAACTGTTTAAATGTCTTTAGCAACATAAGGGAAATAATTAGTACTGCATAACAATTATACGGCAAAACAAAGGTAACAAACTACTTTTGTCAACTTAAGGTTTGGCTTAGGTCAGTAATGTGGTGAGAGGACTGTTTCTCACGCAATGACAATATGAGTCGTCTAGCAATGTCACTACGTCTTTCACTCAAATTCTAGAATGTCATTAACCCTCTTTACGCTTTCCTAGCCAACTCCTTCATTTAAAAAGTATACTTTTGATTACGTCACATAGGACGTTTCATCCAAGAACCGAATGACTGCCATTGTACCACACGTCACCGATATGTTTACGTGCCAGATAGAAGAAAAAAGGAAAGGGTGATTGTAGGGATAGTCATTTTACATTCTGGATAATAAGATTTTGTGTATCTCTTATGATTTGTAGGTTCTACAAAAGTCATCTCGAATGAACACGACCTCTATTGACATTCCTTTAAAAATACAAGCGATACATTGAATTTGTTACGAAAATAACTTTAATATTTAATGAAAATTGTTAGAGATAAATTTGAGAAAATCGGATTAATCAGCAAATTTTCCTTGTAAAGAGTAAACCATAGTGGCGAAATTTTCTAGAAAATCTTCGTGTTCCATCCTTGGAGGATGCTGAGATTAAATACAAATTTTGTATTTGCTTGTCGCTTATGCTAATCACAGACACTCGTTCACACTAACAAAAACTACGTACCATTATCTAAAAATTATTTTTTTTTGGATTCAGGGGAACTCTAAATGTGTATTTCCGGTGAAATCCGGTGATAGAACTTTTGGGTGGATTCAATACTTCCCTTCTTATTATTCGTACCAGAGAAAGCAAAAATAGAGTTATGTGTACTTATTTGTTTCGAGGATATTCCTGTTAATATATATTGTATATTTTCAATAAGAAATGCAATTGTTTATCTGTTGTCCTTGCAGGGAGAATGGAATCCTAAAGCTGTTACATAGAGACTATCCTTTTAAAGAATTGACTATTTCTTGAAGACTACGGCGTAATTCCGTGTTTTTAGAAATAGCGTAATGTTTATCTCATTTGACATGAAGTAAGTAGAGAAATAAACGTTTGTAGATATAGTTTATACAGGAATATGTGAATGAAACACCTTTTTATGTTGAAGCATAATACTTCTACCACACGTAAACAATAATAAATGTATAGATTAACAGTTGGAATATCCTAAGCGTTCGCCTGTTTTTCTAAATTAAGATGCTTGACATGCCGTATGCCCTATATTGTATTATATTAAAATACCCAGTTCATTTATTTCTGATCAGAATAAATTTTAATGAAGTGGAGCGAGCGTATTTTGCTTGAAATCTTCTATTGACGTTTACGAAGAATTTTACAAGGAATTTTAATAATGATCAACACGCGGATTCTTTTATGTTAGTGTATGCAATGTAGAAATATGTGATATTTAGCTTTAGAAGTTGGATTGGAATATATATGAAGGAACGTCTGCTTCGTTTACTCTTAAAGCTCTTTCTGCTATCGCTAAGTAGCCCCAACAGGCAAAGTTCTGCTTTAACTTAACATAACTCTCCTTTCAAATGTGTATTTACATCATACAGGCGATTTTATTTTTTTCTCTGACAGAGATTAAGCATTAACACACATTTGGGTTTCTGTAATTCAAATGAAGCTATAATTACAATTAGGGATACCAGTTTTGATTGTTTTTTGTTTTAACGAATATGAGGTTATAAAAGTGAAGTGCCAAAATCTCCGCCATGATAGACATGTATAATGCCATTTTCTAAATCCTTTGCTTTCTTCCACATATGCTAATGGTAGCACCTAGAGGGTATATCTCGCACCCCTTCTAAGTTGTGCCCTAAACACCACGCTTGTGGTGCATAGCTTTAAATATAGGATATATTAGCTATTAGTTATTGGTGCAAATGCATTACAGCTATGCAGCCACCCATTGTAACACAATGCCTTCCTCCGTAGCGTAGATAGTAGCATGTCTGTCTCACGTTCAAGAGGTTTGGAGTTCGAATCGCGGTCACGGTGAATTATCTGGATAAGATTTTTTTCGGGGTTTCCCTTATCCTAAAAGATGAATGTCAGGTAACTCTAAGATCCATGGACCCTGGACTCATTTGAGCATCATTTCACCCCATTCATTCACCGTCCGAAATGACTTAACGTTGGAGGACGTAAATTACAACAGCAAACAAACAAACACATACACATACACACACACATATTGTAGTTTCTGTAATTCAAATGAAGCTATCATTACAAATAGGGATAACCATTTTTATTGTCTTTTTCTTTAATCAATATGAGGTTATAAAAATTCTTAATAAAAGTAATGATTGCATAATTTCAGCTTTTTTCTCTTTGTATTAATATAAATAGCTTTATGGAAGAAATTCAAGGCCTCCTCTATAGTATTTCTTTTCTTGTCTTTTCTTTATTGACCGCCTGTCTTCTGTTCGTTTTCAATGTTTGCTAGGGGATCAAACACATCGACGAATCTTTTATAATTTTTCGGAGAAATGGACCAAGAAATTTAAATTACAGTACAAGAAATTGTCAACATTAATAAGATCTTCAGATAAGGCTTTTCGAAGGTGCACTTCTTCTGGTTTTGCCCGTGAGCAGTTACGACAGATATATTTATCTTTTGCACTTTCAACATCAGCCTTATGGTTCTGCTTACCTAAGTTTTTCGGACAATATTCAAATGAAAACTGCTTTATCAACGTTTTCAAATACCTTTCACCTGATCAGTATTTGACATATTGAAGTACTTGTTGCTCTCACACGTGTTCGTGCAGAGGTTCCGTAGACTGGATGCTAAATTCAGATGTAAAGTAATTTTCAGCTTCCAGAGATGCGGAATCCAATTTCCTGTAAAGTTTGTCCACAAATTGATGCAATGCGCGAGAGGAATACACATTCACGTTAAGCAAAATTAAGCATTTGAAAGAAACTTTAAATTTGTACTATGTGTAACTAAATTACAGAAGACTCAAGAAGACTGTCAGTGAATTATATATAAGCTACGTAAGCGTTAAAATCATAACGTGAATTTAAGTCGAATAAAGGAACTGAGGAGTTAAAGAGCAGTAATGAACAACTGAAATCAAGAAACCGGCCGAATTAACCTACGAGACGAGGCGAGGAGTTCCTGGACGTATCTTAATGAAGAAGTAATTGTGTGCGATGGACAAAAACCGGCATCGAGGACGGTGACTTACCAACTTCACGCGGAACTTTAAGGAGTGAAGCTACAAACCTGTATTGCTCCGGAAATCTCCACCGATACCTTTATCCTGGTTGCTGCAGACTACACCCACGTCTTTCAGCCTGAGATCAGATCCATGTCGAACAGAGTATACAGAAGTTTGAGGTCTTCTCGACGTCAGGCAGAACAACCAGAACACCACGACATGGGGTAAGACATCGTAGAACAAAGGGCAGGAATACTGCTTCAATTTATTGGGGGCCAAGTTCAGAGAAATATCGTAGTGGCAACTGTAATAGTGCATGCTTTATATATTCCCTCGAACTAGCTTTCAGTATACACATATTGCAAGAATAGTTTACCATGAGAAATAATAAACAGCAATTCAATTGCTGGAATTGGTAGTTCTGAAATTGCTAGTTCGGCATATTTGCAGGAACTTGGAACAAAGTCCTACCACCAATATCTACAAAATTAGAGTATAAAATTAATTCTTATACTTTTGTCCATCTGATCTTTAAAAAATTAAATTTGAATATCGTGTGGTTTGGTCTACTTAATAAGCATTGAAAAGTTTTAGGTTTGGTATTTTGGCTATATCATTCTTTAAGGTTTCTGCAAAACTGGGGCATTTCCTGCAAAATGCCGTTCTGTGGCGTTTAATTTTTTAAGAGATAATCATGTGTTAAAATTATTAAAACCCTAAATACAAATTTAAGATTTATATAGCCAAAATAAGCTTCAAATCTGCTCACCCAACTGAAAAAATTGGTATGTTTAAAATCTGAAGGATTGGATGTTGCCATGGCAATATCCAAGTTAAGAAACAATAAAGCACCTGGAATTTATGGAATTCCATCAGAGGAAATTAAAGTTAATAGTGAACATATTGTTAAGCAATTGCATAAAATAATAATTAAGGTGTGGGAATATGAAGAAATATCAAAGGATTGGAAGCAGAGTGTAATATGCACAGTATATAAAAATAAAGGGAATAAGTTCCAATGTACAAATTATAGAGGCATATCATTATTGTGTAATTGCTATAAAGTGTTGACGATGTTACTTAAGGATAGACTAGAACAGTATACAGAACAAATAATAGGCAAATATCAGGCAGGATTTAGAAAAAGTAAATCAACAATACACCAATTATTCACAGTTAAGATAATTTTAGAGAAATTATGGGAGCATAAACCAGACGTGTACCAGATTTTCATAGATTTTAAACAAGCGTATGACTCCATAAGTAGAGAGAAATTATACAATATCATGTTGAATTTCCGGATAGCAAAGAAACTGTTGAGATTGGTTAAAGTAACTATGGATAATTGAGCTTTTAGAATTAAAATACAAGAAGAACTCACTGACATGGTATATACATGTTTACATGTATATTGGTTTACAGATAAATATGGAGAAAACTAAAATGTTAATACAGACACGTAAGCCTAACTTGAACAATAACAGACAGCAGATAGACCTAATAAAAGTAAATGCACTTCAAGAATATACATATTAAGGTACAATAATCAGTAATGATAATAATGGAATATATGAAATAAAGAATAGGCAGTCAAAGGCAAATAAAGCATATTGCACATTATTACCAATATCCAGGTCTAAAGACATTCACAGACAAACAAAAATACGATAGTATAAAACAATAATAAGAGCAATATTGACATACGGATGTGAAATATGGGTAATGACAAAGAAAATGGAGAATATATTATGTGCCTTTGAAAGAAAGATTTTGAGAAGAATCTTAGAACCAGTGAATGATAATGGATTATGGAGACATAGATTAACAGCGAAATATATGACATATATAAAGAGCTAGATATAACAAGAATAGTTAAATTAAGAAGACTTCAGTGGGCTGGTCATGTATTACGAATGAATGAACAAAGTATACCCTTAAGAGCGTTAAAAGGCAGAATTTTTTGGAATGGAGCAGTTGGCAGACCAAGGGAGAGATTTTTTGATGGGGTGAGAATAGATGCAAGAAACTTACTGAATAGCAGGGATCTGGAAAGAGATGCAATAAATAGGGAAGAATGGAGGCAACCCTTAAGAGAAACCAAGGCTCAAGTTCGGCTGTAGCGCTGCGGAAGAAGAAGAAGAAGAAGAAGAAGAAGAAGAAGAAGAAGAAGAAGAAGAAGAAGAAGAAGAAGAAAATATAAAGGAAACTGAATGCAATGACAGGATGGGGAACAGTTTGAACTGGTAGAAATTGAAGATTACTATAACATGTATAAGCTGAGAAGGTTTATGCTGTTTGTCTACAAAAATTCATTTAAAACTCAGTATCGACATCGTAGTTAGCTCCTAAATGTGCAAAACCTTGATAATTTTAAAACTCAAAACTTTAAGCATATTATAATTAATTAAAACTACGCCATTTTTTTATTTGCAGGAATTGACGAAGCTTAATGCAACAGAAGGAGAAGAGACGTTTTGAGGCAAGTTGCTTCATTCTGAATGAAAACAAAACTAAATGCATACAATATTGCTTCATGGTTGTATATTGAACTGTTGTTCTCTTTATACATACTTCATATGTAATTTAAATGTAATAACTAAACATTCTTGTAGAATTAAACTAAATTTAAATATTTATTCTATTTTATATGCATGTACTTATAAATTAGCTTTGATTTGTCACCTTTGTAGTTTCCTTTAAGAACATTAAACACTGAAAGTACATTATTAGAACTCGGATGTGGTATGGACTTGATATATTACTCAGAGGGATTAATCATACAAATATATGGTTCTTGTTAATCAAATTCGCAATTGCCATATTTTGAGCAAATTACAATTTTCTAAGGTTTCCGTCTATGGGTAGTTCTGTGTGAAGGTCATTTCTTGAACATGTTCTTGTCTTATCCTTGGAAGAAGCTGAATGTAAATACAAAGTTTAATATTTAAATTACTATCTGCTTTAGAATTTTGCTACTGCGGTTTCATATTTCGTTGAAGCATACCTACACTAAGTATAGCCTTAGTCAAAATAGCAAAGAGTTATATCTGAAATTCCATGATGTTTTCATGATCACGACAGAAAATGAAGGTCTTCCCAGTTGAGGAAAATAATAATATTTAACAATTCAAACTCCTAACAAGGGATAGGTATATTGGAAATAGTTTACTGTGTGTCTTGCAGAGTAACGTAATATACTTCGAATTGGGGAAGGACATCGTAGAACAAGAGGTAGGGATACTGCTTCAATTTATTTGGGAAAGGGAGTCAATGCGCACAAGCTACGAGAAATAATACCGACCGGCATGGCTCAGGCAGTAGCGTATGTCGAATGTCCTGTGTTCAATGGCCGGGAAGGTGATGCTGTTCCAGTTATTTACGCAGGTTTTCACGGATCGATAAGCTAGTGTTGGAAGGGATAGTTACTTCCCCAAATTTCTGTACCTCCATTTCAGCCAACTTCTCATTTCGCTCCAGTTTCGTCTTGGTTGAAATTTTCACTGTTCTAAATTTAGATTCGAGTTTCTGTATTGCAAGACAGTAAATTTTGTCTCTGTAAATCCTCGTCCTCTGTGTCGGAGATCTCCTAGTGACAAGCCCCTCAGGGGATTTGAAAGGCCCTTGGGGAGGATATCCAGTTGAAGAGTCGCCATCGGGTATTTGCCATCTGTAGTTCTTAAGACGCTGTGCTCTACTGTCGTCTGTCAGTACGGCGAAACCTTTGGTTCCTCTCACCTCACCTCTCCACTCTGGTCGGTATGAGTGGCTCATTGGTTAGGTGCTTGTCTACTGATCCCAATGCCATGGGTTCAAGCCCATCCTATACGGATAAAAGCGACTGTCCCGTGTCAGTATATTCTTTGATATGTCAAAGAACTGTATGACGTAATTCTGACACACCTGGCGTCCTTAGCAAATAGAATATTGTTATTACGCTTCCTTCCGGGGGGTAAACCGTCAGGGCCATCGGATCATGGGAGTGTTAAGTCTTAGCTCGTGCGTTTCTCAAATTGACTATTTCGTTCTTCTTACTCCATGCATCGAATTTGACATACGGCCAGTTCTTATCACTATCATCACTTTTCTTTATTTTATCCGCCAATAATTATGATTTTCCTTTCTAGACGATGTAAACGAAAACATTGAGTCAGTCTCTGACAAGATTGTGCCTTAATCTTTTGACTCTTTCCTCGATCAGTGTCATTGTTGTACGAGAAGTAATTGGGGTATTTATTACCACTCCTTCAGAAAATGTGATAATTGTGTTTGTAATTCTGATGTTTCGTATTTAAGTAGGTATTTCATATTCATTTTTACGAGAAATGTGATGTGAATCTTGAGTTTTATAGAAATAGGCCCTGAAATCTTCATGCTGAATGATTTTTTATGCAACTGGTAAACTACAAGAAATAGTCGTGAGTCATTATTTCAGCGAGCGTTTCGTTTCCAAGGTGAGACTGTAAAAGGTTCTTTTGTTTTAGAACATTTTATTGACAGATTCTGCTGGGTCAATGCTACTTGCAATCTTGAGTCATAAATTACGACATTGGTCGTTCTTTGGATGATTTGATCTGGCCTTACACAGCATTTCATCAATTCTCGAAACAAAACATGCTTTTTTCCTGTCCTCCGACGCTGTCGTATCGGACGATGAATGAAATAGGTGAAATGATGCTCAAATGTATCCGAGGTCCATAGAGCTAAGAGTTAGCTAACAATCGTCTTTCAGGGTCAGGGAAAACCCCGGAAAAACCTTATCTAGGTAACTCATCCTCACCTAGATCAGAACTCAGGACCTCTTGAACGTGAGACAGGCACGTTACCATCTACGCTACCGAAGCGTGTACAAAGCATTTTGGTACACAGGGAACAGCTAGGATTACTAGTCCGAAGCTTTTGGATTTTCAAGTAGTGTTACAATGCTTCCACTTTTTGTAATTTTCACTGCAATAACATTATTCTACTCTTGTGTATTTTGTAAACTTTTTCCTTATCTGTAAGTTTTCAGTGCTTTAGACTGTATCGTGTAAGAGAAAGTTCGTGCTACTACGAAAATCATCCAGTTATTTGAGTCATCTATCCAGAAATAAAAATTGCCATTGCTATTAGTGTATACTTACATATCTCATCTTAAACACAGAAATAGATACATGTCATTATGGTCTATCAAGATACCGAGGGATCGGTCTGGTAGGATGTGTGAGAGTCTGGTTGCTCATGTATTGGAGCTATAGCAATATTATCAACAGAATCTGTTCTGCATTGGTTTCAAACCGCACGACAGAAAAACGACGTAATCGTAGCGTAGGTCATTATACCTGGTACTAAAACAGAATACTTCATTTTTATCTTCCATTCGTTGTTTTGGCAAACTTATTCCATAGGAAATCCATTTGCAACGAATTTGAAATGTTTTACAATGTATGTCTTTATTTACAATATGGCTTCAGTATTAAATGGCAGATTTTAGATTGGCTTTTTGAGGAACATTTTTCCGTGTTTATCGTTTTTTATTACTTCTTATAAATAGAAAAGCTAAATTTAACTAGTAGTTACACAGAATATACACTTTTAGCTTTATAATTTATACTTCATTTGATTATACACAATTATAATTGTAGCTTTAAGTTTGTGTTACTCAATACGAAGGCTTTACGAATTCTTGTTGCATTATGCATTAGCTTGTTGTTATGATTATATGGACTGTATATAGAATTTATATGTTAACTTCATTAAAATAATGTGGAGCGATATAACATTCTAATCAAAATAATGTCGTAATGGCTTACCGGGAAGAGAACAGTGTAAACTGTTTCGCTGCTGCGTATTACAAAGTTAAAGCGTATAATAACCGGAGGCAACATTTTATGGTGACAATTATTTATAAAATTTGCACTAATAATTATAATTGGTGGTGTTTTGTGTTCCTTTTGCCATAAATTCGCATTACTTACGCGCAAATTTTTCGGAAGAATTAATAAGTAATGACATGGCTGAAATGAAAAGTAACAGGTAAACATAGCAGCGAAACCGTTAAAACCCCTTTTTTCCAAATTAAAATATTTTATTTGAAATCACCGGATAAGAGGGAACATGAATATGATCAAATATCACACATCAGATATCGCCAAGTTGCAGGATACAAGAAGTTGTGATGTTTTCGCTTTACACACTTGTTCTTTTGTCTGCCACAACTAAGTAGCCCGCCTCGGTAGCGTAGATGTTAGCGTGTGTGCCTCACGTTCAAGAGGTCCCGAGTTTGAATCTCGGTTAGGATGAGTTACCGGGGTAAGGTTTTTCCGGGGTTTCTCCTTATCGTGAAAGACGAATGTCGGGTAACTCTAAGCTCCATGGACCCCGGGCTCACTTGAGCATCATTTCACCCATTCCATTCATCGTCCGATATGACTTAACGTTGGAGGACGTAAATTACAAAAAAGAAACCCCCCCCCCCCAAAAAAAAAACTAAGTTATAAGTAGAGAAAAATCTTTCACCCTAAGCGTTTGACATCGGCAGCCAAAGACACTGAAGGGACTTTTCACAGAAATTGCAGTAAGAATTAGCTTTTGACTTCAATGCCAAGAGTGATATTACTACATTTAATCTGTTAGGGTTACCACCATGGCTTTACTGTTCAACAATGTCACAAAGCTCTTTGTAATAAAGAAGAAAATCAGAATCACAAGTAATACCACTGGTTTTAAATGCATTTAGTTGTTTAAATGCTACCATTACATGATTTAAGTCACCTGTACTTGATTTAGTAACAGGCCTAGAAGGTTCAAAAAATTATATAGCTTTTATGGTTATTGCATGATCAGTTTCTTTCGCATAATGGAGTTTAATTTAGACAAAGTCATACAGTAGCAAACTTTTAGATCCTCTTCTACTGCTTTTCTAACACTGGGATCCATGATATGATCTACAAGAGCACTTTGTTTCCAAAGTGACCACTCTCTAAAATTTCACATTTGTTTCTCAGCAAGTTAATTCGGGATAAAGCATGGTGAGCCACAATTACATTATTTTTACTGAAATTCTAATATTGGATCTGTTATCAATCTGCAGTTTTCAGAAACAAATATTGTTGTTGTTGTACCTTTACAATATTGCAGCACTTGGCATCGCAAAAATGAGCATTTAACAAATGCTTCGCAGGAACTGAAAGCTTTTCTTTTAGAAAAGAAATCGACAATTGGATCAAAATAGCTGGCAATGTAAACTACTGAACTAAACCAGCTAGACCAGCATGTCAGTACAGGAAATAGGAAAAGTTTAGTTTCTATATTTGGGTGTTTTTCAGTGAGGTATTGTTGGTATTCGTTTTTTAACTTTCGGGCATTTAGGAACACATCCTTAAGCAGCCCTCAGGGACAATATTTTCATGTTAATGTCATGTCTGAGAGTAGTTTCCTAGAAGTTGAGTACCTTCTCAGTACCTTTAGTCATCGTAATAGGAGTTTTTGCTGTGCATCGTGTGCTACCCAATCAATGACATTTCCAGTTAGCATGCGACAAACAGTTCTCAGTATCACGGACCAGCCCGATACTGTGGTGTCAGTTTATTGTTGCACCACTTGGCTGTTATTTCAGTGCACATGATGATTTCACTGTACTGGCTTTGTTAGGTGATAAATTTTATCTGGCTTTCATTAAATTTTAAATATTTTTTTCACGACTTCTAGATTCGTACTTGAATGTTAAATTAAAGTTAAAATTATGCAATTTGTAACAAATGTAAATTTTTCTATGCAGACTAAAAATAATAGAAATTTTCTCAATTATCGCTAAAAATATATTCTCGAAAAAGGGGAAAATCGCGAAAATTCGCGAAAGAATCCGTTAAAAGCAAAAACTCTTGCCTCTGCGTATTAGGTTTTAAACTGTGAAGGCTTGGTTCACTTGATACAGCGAGCATTCTCCCACTGAACTACGACAATAGATTTTAGGGGACCAGTTAAAACAGTAGAGACATTGGTTCCATTGAAATCATCATTCCACCGGCTTTCCAGTTTTCCTACATTTAGTTACTCCAATGCCAATAATTAACGTAATAACTGCAAGTGAATGTTGACTTGTTATTCGATATATAGTCTAAAGGGCATCGAACCCGGTGGCACACGTTACCGAAGCTCCACCACACTCAGTTAAAACTAAGATAACTAACATCGATGTCTGAACTCTTCTTGTAATAAGGGTTTACATATTCTGTCATGTCGGATAAAGCAAAGACATTGTTCTTTGTACAGTGAAGGGATAAATAAACTGTTTAGTCTGTGCTGTAAGCAAGTGTTGTACTCTCATCACTTTCTATACTTTAGTATTAATCATTGCTACAAACGTTTTTTGCTCTGTGTACTTCATGTTCATCGAGATAAACATCATCTCTTTTCTAATTTTCTTGCAAGTTCAAGAACAATGGAGTACAGTAGGCTTAAGGAACACTCAACCGTTTTAAGGGCTCGTCGTTATTTTGTGACTTTGTCCTTTGACCTACATTTTTGTTCAGTAAGTTTTTGTCAATCTGTTATGTTTTACAAGTTCTACAAATGTCCTTTCAAATTAACAGGACTTCTGAGGACATTCCTTTAAGCATTCCACAGATACATTTATTTTGTTACGAAAATAATTTTAATTAAAACTTGTTAGAGATAACTTTGAGAAAATCAGAATTTTTAGCAAATGTTCCCATTAAAGAGCAGACCAGAGTGGTGGAAATTTCTAGAAAATCTTCGTGTTCCACCCTTGGAAGATGCTTAGAGTAAATAGAAATTTTTGTATTCGTTTGTGTCTTATACAAACCACGGACACGTATTCACACACACAAACACAACGACCATATTCTAAAAATTATTTTTCTGGATGCAGAGAACCAGAAAATGTGTATTTCCGGTAAATTCCCTTATGTAATATTTGGGTGGATTTAATACTTTCGTACCTATTATTCGTAGCAGAGAAAGCAAAAACAGAATAATGTATTTCTATTTGAGAGAAGGTCAGTTTTAGAAATGGATCCCTCTACAAACCATTGTATGTGCTATAAAGAATTTTCTTTTCTTATGCTTGGCTGGTTATGCAATCAGAATGACGGGAAATTCTGATGATATTTACAGAAATATATTATTTGGCATTAAAACATCTTAAATATAAGACATTTTCATCAAAATTGTTGTCCTACGCCGTGGCGAAAGAGCCTACAAGTTTGGATTCGCCTATGGCTATCTAGAGATGACTCAACGACCGGAATTTTGGTCACAACGAATAGCCGTAAGACGATTCATCTTCTGAAGAAGTATTGAGCAATTTCAGTGAAGAAATCGAAACAGAATTGCGCTAAACTCAACAACAGTACGTAACAAAGGGAATAAACGTCCTGTTATGGAACATAGAGGGATTAAAAGGCATACTCCCGTACATATCGGAGGGGATGATGGAGGGTACTGACGCAATAATACTCACAGAAACCTTTGTCACCGAACCTATAGACCTTCAAGGGCACTATTTAGTACACACGCTTGCGAAGCCAATGGAAGGAAGAACATCAGGAGGGATGAGCTGCTTTTTGAAGGGAACAACGGGGAACATTGGAAAAATCAACAAGGAAGAAAATATAATAGTCAAAATCATTGCAATGACACTGACAGGTGTATATAACCAGCCTAGCATACCCATAGTACACATAACAGACATAGTATACAAATGCACAGAACAAACAAAGACTGTTAAAATATATATTTTAGCCGGATATCTAAATTGCAGACTTGACTAGGGTAACACCAAAGAAGACACACTTCTAGAAACTTCAGTGGGAGACAGATTCACACTAGCAAACACACCGGACATACCAACCTATATCACATATAATGGATCCGGCACCATTGATCCAGTATTCTATAAGGGAGGAAACGAAAAATTAAGGAAACAAGAAGGATTATGGTTTCCATCAACAGCCCCAATAAGGAAATATATCCCCATGATGACAAGCTTTGATATCGAAATATCACAAATAAGAAAACCAGCAAATGAACTTATTATGTATACCAGCAAAATAGAACTGGAAAAAATCAAAGAGTAAAGACATCAAGGAATCGTGGAACCTAATGGAAAGGGAAAACTGGAGGAAACACTAGAATTAGTTGCGGAATAATCTTAAAAGCCGCACAGATCAGAATCAGAAGACGAGTTCAAATATGATTTGACCGAGAATGCTGCAAAGAAAGAAAAGGTATGCCGAGAGCACTATTCACAGAAAAAGGGCACGGACGGCAAGAAGACCTAGAAAATTACACAAGAAAAAGAAAGGAGTACAAATCTACACTACAAAGCCAACGAAGAGAGTACATTGAGAGAGAAGCAAGGAAACTAGCGGAAGCTGCAAAGTAAAGACCCTTTTATAGCGATAAGGAAGCGATTCCCACACACTGCAGGAGACGTGAGTATGAAGTACTAGGAAACACACTAAATAAACAGAACAAGAACCAGGCATATTTCATGGAAGAGATAGAGCCCATAGAAGACATAGAATTAATAACTACCACAGAACTCAGACAAGCAACCAAGGGAAGAAAAAATAAGAAAGCAGCAGGCCCAGAAAATATATACGTGCAGCATCTCAAAAGTTCCCTCGATAACATGGGAGATTTATGAACAGACCTCATGATCAAGTTTTTGCACACACTTATAATTCCTGAAAGTTGGATAACTACTACTTTGAGGATTATCTATAAAGGGAAAGGAGACAAGACATCCCCTGACTCATTTAGAGGAGTGGCGCTGGAGAACACCACCTTTAAAATCTTCATGGTGATACTCAACAATAGGTTACTGACAATGGTTGGAGAAAGAATCCCAGATTGCCAGTTTGGCTTCATGAAGAGAAAGAGCACCCTACAAGCACTGAAATATTTACTTGACCAAATAGAAGACGCTCTGAGACACCCAGGTGGAAAATATTTTGCAGTATTCGTCGACTTCAAGAAAGTATTCGACTCAGTGAACAGAGAAAATCTAATTGGAAAACTGAAACAAATGACCAAGGAGGAAGACCCTTTAGTGAGAACAATTGAATCCCGTCTAAAACGAAACCTTATCCAGATAAAGAACAATGTTGAAATCTCAGATAAAACCATACAAACGAACGGTGTCATACAAGGCGACCCTTTAAACCCTACACTGTTTAACATCTATACAGCTGATGTAATAACCAGGAGAAAACTCAATAGCAAAAATAGTTCTTTATGCAGACGATATGGAGATAGGATCGAAGAAAATGGAGGATGTACAAGATGCACTATACAAATTAGAGATTTGGGCAAGAGTAAATGACATGAACATAAACAAAGAGAATACATACAAATGACATTTTGGAACGGTGGAGAAATAGCAACTAAAGAGGCTCTAACACTATACAGCGAGACTCTAGTGCTGTAGGACACTATTAGTATTTGGCAGTTACGATACAGAAAACTACAACTTCCTTCAATATGCACATCCAGGAGAGAGCAGCAGCAGCCATCAGAGCTTCATACAATATTACGAACATAGCCAATCTATCAACGGCCACAACGATGCCGTATTTTAAGACAGTAGAGGCGCCAGTCGTAACATATGGCATAAAAATAATCTGGGAAAAGCTCAAAATAGGGGACTTGAACAGAATTGAGGTCAACACGATATTCATGAAATGAGTCTTATGAGTCGGAAGTACAGCGCCATTACGACTGGTATGTGAGCTCATGAGGGAGATCTACTTCTTAGAGGATATAAGGCTACAACGCTGGTTGCAATCCTCAAGACCCTACCAGCAACTGGTTAACATACGGAAAGCGGAGAAAAGGGAGATAGAATTGGTATTCTACACCACCTAAGCCACGATGGACGACAACTGGGAAAAGAAGTGACACCCCCAGAGATATGTTACAACAAGAACAACAATTTATGGGTTCCACCATAAAATATGTAATAGCAAGAGATACCACTATCAAAGTGAGGAGTGCCAGTGTGTGTTGTGCGGACAAAGATGTGAGAAATATCACCTAATAACTTGTACAAAATGGACAAAATCAATTAAAGACTACAGCAACGATGAAACTGTTATTTTATTCTTGTTTGTCAATGACCCACTTCAGCTCAGCTCTCTTGTTAATTAATTTAGTAAAATAATGGAAAGTGGTAGGAAAAGTAACCACACTCTAAGTGACAAGTATAAACAACGAAAAACCCAAATCAGAATGTATTTCAAGGGGATCGAACCCGGTGACACTTTACCGAAGCACCACCACACGCATTTAAAACAAAGATAACTAACATCGATGTTTGAACTCTGCTTGTAATAAGGGTTTACATATTCTCCCATCTAGCATAAACCAAAGACATTGCTTTTTGTACAATATAGGGATGAGTAAGCAAATGTTGCACTTGCATCACTTTCCATACTCTAGTACAAATCATTGTTACAAACGTTTGTTGCTCTAGTACTTCATGTTAATTGAGATAAACATTATCTTATTGCTAATTATCTTTCAAGTTCAAGAATAATGGAATAGAGTAGGCTTAAGGAATAGACAAATCTTTAAATAGATCGTTGCTGTGTGGTTTCTTAGTTCGTTCTGTTTGCATGGGAAAGAGACGAAAACAATAAACAACAGAATCTTATTTTAGAAAAATAAGGTATTGAAAAATATAAACAATTACTAGGGAGATTTTCAAAAATTCTATTTGAAATTATTTGCGTGTTTATCGTGATCTACATTTTTGTGCAATAAGATTTTGTGTATCTCTTATGATTTCCAGGTTTTACTCTCGAATGAACACGACTTCTATGGACATTCCTTTAAAAATGCAAGCGATACATTGAATTTGTTACGAAAATAACGTTAATATTTAATAAAAATTGTTAGAGATAACTTTGAGAAAATCAGATTAATCAGCAAATTTTCCTTGTAAAGAGTAGACATAGTGGCGGAATTTTCTAGAAAATCTTCGTGTTCCATTCTTCGAGGATGCTGAGATTAAATAAAACTTTTGTATTTGCTTGTCGCTTATACTAATCACAGACACTCGTTCACACATACAAACACAAAGTACCATTATCTAAAATTTAATTTTTCTGGATTCAGGATAACTCTAATGTTTATTTCCGGTGAAATCCGATGATAGAACTTTTGGGTGGATTCAATAATTCCCTTCCTACTATTCGTACCAGAGAAATCAAAAATAGAATAATGTGTGTTTATTTCTTTCGAGGATATTCCTTTTAATTTATAATTATATATTTTCAATGAATAATACAATTGTTTACTGTTGTCCTTGCAAGGAGAATGGAATCGTAAAGCTGTTACATAGCGATTAGTCTTTTAAAGAATTGACTATTTCTTGAAGACTACGGCGTAATTGCGGTTTTAAGCAATAACGTAATGTTTATCTCATTTAACATGAAGTAAGTAGAGAAATAAACGTTTGTAGGTATAGTTTATACAGGAATATGTGAATGCAACATATTTTTATGCTGAAACATAATGCTTCTACCACACGTAAACAATAATAAATGTATAGATTAACAGTTGGAATATCCTAAGCGTTCGCCTGTTTTATTAAATTCAGATACTTGATATGCCGTATGCCCTATATTTTATTATATTAAAATTCCCAGTTCATTTATTACTGATCAGAATAATTTTTAATGAAGTGGAGCGACCGTAGTTTTCTTGATATCTTCTATTAACGTTTAGGTACGATTTTACAAGGAACTTTACTAATGATCAACACGCGGATTCTTTTATGTTAGTGTATGCAATGTAGGAATATGTGATATTTAACTTTAGAAGTTAGATTGGAATATATATGAAGGAACGTCTGCTTCGTTTACTCTTAAAGCTCTTTCTGCTGTCGCTAAGTAGCCCCAACAGGCAAAGCTCTGGTTTCATATCTAGACCCAAAAATGGTTTTTAAGTTATAGAAAATCAGGCATTTGCAATTGCGTCATACAAATTTATGTCTTATTTTCTGGATTTAAATAATTTTATTCTGTTTTAACTTTAAAATGCTCTCCTTTCAAACGTGTATTTACATTATACAGGCGGTTTTATATTTTCTCTGACAGAGGTTAAGCATTAGCACACGTTGGAGTTTCTGTAATTCAAATGAAGCTATCATTACCAATAGGGATATCCACTTTATATTGTTTTTCCTTTTATGATTATGAGGTTATGAAATACAAAGTAACGATTGCATAGTTTCAGCATATTTCTCTTTGTATTAATGGAAATAGATTTCAGTAAGAACTCCAAGGCCTCATGTATAGTACTTCTTTTCTTGTCTTTTCTTTATTGACCGCCTGTCTTCTGTTCGTTTTCAATGTTTGCTAGGGGATCAAACACATCGATGAATCTTATATAATTTTTCGGAGTAATGGACCAAGAAATTTAAATTACAGTACAAGAAATTGTCAACATTAATAAGATCTTCAGAGAAGGCTTTTCGAAGGTGTACTTCTTCAGTTATTGCCCGTGAGCAGTTACGATAGATGTATTTATCCTTTGCACTTTCAACATCAGCCTTATGGTTCTGCTTACCTAAGTTTTTCGGACAATATTCAAATGAAAACTGCTTTATCAACGTTTTCAAACACCTTTCACCTGATCAGTATTTGACATATTGAAGTACTTGTTGCTCTCACACGTGTTCGTGCAGAGGTTCCGTAGACTGGATGCTAAATTCAGATGTAAAGTAATTTTCAGCTTCCAGAGATGCGGAATCCAATTTCCTGTAAAGTTTGTCCACAAATTGATGCAATGCGCGAGAGGAATACACATTCACGTTAAGCAAAATTAAGCATTTGAAAGAAACTTTAAATTTGTACTTTGTGTAACTAAATTACAGAAGACTCAAGAAGACTGTCAGTGAATTATATATAAGCTACGTAAGCGTTAAAATCATAACGTGAATTTAAGTCGAATAAAGGAACTGAGGAGTTAATGAGCAGTGGTGAAAAACTGAAATGAAGAAACCGGCTGAAGTAACCTACATTTGAGGCGAGGAGTTCGTGGATGTATCTTAATGAAAAAGTGTGTGTGTGTGTGTGTGTGTGTGTGTGTGTGTGTGTGTGTGTGTGTGTGTGTGTGTGTGTGTGTGTGTGTGTGTGTGTGTGTGTGTGTGTGTGTGTGTGGTGTTTTAGGGCCCGTCGACAACGTCATTTGGGCCTCTTAATGAAAAAGCAATTGTGTGTGATGGACAGAAACCGGCATCAAGGACGGTGACTTAACTACTTCACAGGGAACTTTAAGGAGAGAAGCTACAAACCTGTATTGCTCCGGAAATCTCCACCGATACCTTTATCCTGGTTGCTGCAGACTACATCCACGTCTTTCAGCCTGAGACCAGATCCATGCCGAACAGAGCTTACAGATGTTTGAAGGTCTTCTCGACGTCGGGCAGAACAACCACAACACCACGACATGGGGAAAGATATCGTAGAAAAAAAGGTAGCAATAACGCTTCAGTTTATTGGGGGCCAAGTTCAGAGAAATATCGTAGAGGCAACTGTCATAATGCATTCTTTGTATATTCCCTTGAACTAACTTTCAGTATACACATATTGCAAAAATAGTTTACCATGAGAAATAATAAAGAGTAGTTCAATTGCTGGAATTGTTAGTTCTGAAATTGCTAGTACTGCATATTTGCAAGGACTTGGTACAAAGTTCTATCACCAACATGTACAAAATTAGAGTTGAAAACTAATTCTTACACCTTTGTCCATCGGATCTTTAGAAAATTAAATTCGAATATCATGTGATTTGGTCCACTTAATAAGCATTGGAAAGTTTTAGGTTTTTTTATTTTGGCTATATCGTTCTTTAAAATTTCTGCAAAACTGGTCAATTTCCTGCAAAATGCCGCTCTGTGACATTTAATTATGTGAGAAACAATCGCGTGTTAAAATTATTGAAACCCTAAATACAAAATTAAGCTTTATATAGCCAAATAAAAAAGCTTTAAATGTGCTCACCCAACTTAAAAAATGTGTTTGTTTAAAATCTGAAGGAAACTGAATGCAATGTCAGGATGGGGAACAGTTTGAACTGGTAGAAATTAAAGATTATCATAAAATGTATAAGCTTAGAAAGTTTACGCATTTTATCCACACAAATTCAGTATCGACACCATAGTTAGCTCCTGAATGTGCAAAACCTTGATACTTTTAAAACTCAAAACCTTAAGCATATTATATATAACTAAACTACGCCATTTTTTTGATTTGCAGGAATTGACGAAGCTTCATGCAACAGAAGGAGAAAAGACGCTTTGTGGCAAGTTGCTTCATTCTGAATGAGAGCACAACTAAATGCATACAATATTGTTTCATGGTTGTGTATTGAACTGTTGTTCTCTTTATGCATACCTCATGTGTAATTTAAATGTAATAACTAAACATTGTTGTAGAATGAAACCGAATATAAATATTTATTCTCTTTTGTATACATGTACTTATAGATTAGCTTTGATTTGTCTCCTTTGTTGTTTCCTTTAAGAACATTAATCACTGAAAATACATTATTAGAACTTGGATGTGGTATGGACTTGATATATTACTGAGGGGGATTAATCATATATATATATATATATATATATATATATATATATATATATATATATATATATATATGCTACTGTTAATCAAATTCGCAACGGCCAAATGTTTGAGAATATTACAACTTTCCAAAGCTTTCATCTAAGGGGTAGTTCTGTGTGAAGGTCATTTCTTGAACATGTTCTTGTCTTATCCTTGGAAGAAGCTGAACGTAAATACAAAGTTTAATATTTAAATTACTATCTGCTTTAGAATTTTGCTACTGGGGTTTCATATTTCGTTGAAGCATACCTACACTAAGTAAAGCCTTAGTCAAAATAGCAAAGAGATATATCTAACATTCCATGGTGTTTTCATGATCACGAGAGAAAATTATGGTCTTTCCAGTTGAGGAAAATAATAATATTTAACAATTCAAACTCCTAACAAGGGATAGGTATATTGGAAATAGTTTACTGTGTGTCTTGCAGAGTAACTCAGTATACTTCGAACTGAGGAAGGACATCGTAGAACAAGGGGTAGGAATACTGCTGCAATTTATTTGGGGAAGGGAGTCAATGCGCACAAGCTACCAGAAATAATACCGACCGGCATGGCTCAGGCAGTAGCATATGTCGAATGTCCTGTGTTCAATGGCCGGGAAGGTGATGCTGTTCCAGTCATTTACGCAGGTTTTCCCGGATCGATAGTCGAATGTTGGGAGGGATAGTTACTTCCCCAAATTTCTGTACCTCCATTTCAGCTAACTTCTCATTTCGCTTCAGTTTCGCCTTGGTTGACATTTTCACTGTTCTAAATTTAGATTCGAGTTTCTGTATTGCAAGACAGTAAATTTTGTCTCTGTAAATCCTCGTCCTCTGTATCGGAGGAGATCTCCTAGTAGCAGGCCCCTCAATGGATGTGAAAGGCCCTTGGGGAGGATATCCAGTTGAAGAGCCACCATCGGACATTTGCTATCTGTAGTTCTTAAGACTCTGTGCTTTGTACTCTGTCTGTCCTCAGTCGGGCGAAATCTTTGGTTCCTCTCAACTCACCTCTCCCCTCTGGTCGGTCTGAGTGGCTCATTGATTAGATGCTTGTCTACTGATCCCAATGCCATAGGTTCAAACCCATCCTATACGGATAAAAGCGACTGTCCCGTGTCTGTATATTCTTTGGTATGTCAAAGAACTGTATGACGTAATTCCGACACACCTGGCGTCCTTAACAAATATAATATTGTTATTACGCTCCCTTCCGGGGAAGGAATAATTTTATGGGATGGGTAACAGGTGACTTTCTCATTCCTTAGCAAACGTTTTAATACGCTTTAATATCTTTTAAAATATTTTATTAACTACTTTTTTAATGAATCTTACTTTTTGTTGCATGTCTTTTTTGCAGGGATTTTTAACACCAATTTTAACAAATGTTGTTATTAATCTTTGTAGTTATTTGAATGTTTTATAAATTGTTATGTTAGTTATTTATTATTATAAAAGTATGAATTGTAGTTAAAATTATTATGTTCAATTATACTGTACCTATAATCGTGAATCCTCATCTGTATTGCGTGGTCAAATTTGTTTATGGACTCAACCAAATTATTAAGATGTCGAGTCGTAAAGAAATAGGAGAAATTAAAGTATCAGTACGGTCAGCCATGGCAGCAGAAGACTTACCACTCCGCCCTAACCGGACTACTTAGTTTTAGGAACCTGGAAGGCCAGACAGCCCGTTGAGTCCATAGGCTGCAGGATTACGGCTTAACCTCTGAACATCGTAGCGGGAAGAGCCACAGCACCGCAGACGTCATGTCCCGAAGGCCCTGCCCAGAAGAGTGCGGTCAATGCACAAGAGTGGAAGGGAAGGAGCGTGCCGCAGTTGTCAGAGTAGTCACAGCAGTGCCTGCGGACGGTTAGGATAGCGCAGGCCTGAGGAGGGAGCAGCTGGCGGATGCCAACTTGGGACAACTCTTGACAGCAGGGGATGCAGGAACAAGACCAACCTGGGATGACACCGCATCAAGGAGCACCACATATGCGAATCACCTGATGGGAAGACGCAGAGAAAGCATTTGGTGCTTCCTCGGAGTCAGGTCCCGGAAGTCTTGGAGAAAGTGCACACCAGTACTTCAGGAGGACACCTGAGAGCAAACCGAACGATCAACAAACTCCGACAGGACTACTACTGGCTGAGGTTTTGATCAGAGGCTGAGAGATGGTGCCGTCAATGTCACGTGTGCACGACAAGTCAGGGCCCCAAGACCAGGAGCCGGGGTCGCATGCAGCAGTGCAACGTCGGAGCGCCAATCGAACGCAATTGCTGTCGATATAGCTGGATCATTCCCAGTGTCCGACCGAGGCAATAAGTACCTGATGGTGTCCGCTGACTATTTCAACAAGTGGCCGGAGGTGTATGTCATCCCGAACCAGGAGGCGAAGATAATCACCGACTGCCTCGTGAAGGAACTGTTCTGCCGTTTTCAGGTGCTGTTAGAGCTCTACAGCGACCACGGCACTAATTTTGAGTCCAAACTGATGAAGGAGGCACTGGAAAGTCTTGGAGTGAACAAGACCCGCAACAGCACCTCTACACTCGCAGTCGTACGGCATGGACATGAGTACATCAAGACCCTAGAAGAACATCTGAGGAAGGTCGTGGCCAGTCATCAGCGAGACTGGGACGGCAAGGTGCCAGTGTTCCTGCTGGCCTACCGCTCGCCGACACATGACACCACTGGGATGACGTCAGCCAGCTTAATGTTTGGCCGAAAATTACTCCTCTCTTTTGACCCGACTTTTGGGAGCCCCCCGGACGCAAAACAGCTACCAATCGAGTATGTGGTAAATCTCGTGGACCATGACCACCACATGAATGAGATGGCTCATCTGAACATCCAGATGGCGAGTGACCGCGTGAAGACCCGATACGACAAGCAATCCAACAGCCAAGGGCTCCAGCAAAGTGACCTGGTCTGGCTGTATCACTCTATCCGGATAAAGGGACTCTACCCGAAACTTCAACAACCATGGCAAGAGCCGTACCGGATAGTAAAGAGGATTAACAACGTGATCTACCGCATCCAGAAGGTGTGCCGAGGTGTGCCCGCTACTATGTTGCTGTTCGGGACGAGCAGCCTTGCGGAGGGAGCATTGTCGCAGACACAGACACAGCACAGAGGTGTAGTTGAAGGGAGTCCTCCTCCGCAAGAGAGGGTCCTTCGACCATTGCCATACCGGGACTACGTCCCTTACTGACATAAAGATTGGTTTTAATTAAGTGTTGGTGGGTAAATGGTAGTGATAGTGTTTACAGAAATATTTTGGAAGTTCTAGGAAAGTCCTTTTTTAGAGGTGTAATGTGTGATTTATGAGATTATGGCGGGCCTAGCACAAGTCTGGGTATTTTGTAAGGTTCTCCAGGGTCGAGATCGTACTCCCCGAGACCGCGTATGAGGTGATTGAAACTTCAAGGAAGTTGAGCATAAAAGCTTCGAGAGAGGTGTAAGATGTGGTCTGTGAGTTTTGGAAAATTAAGGTCTGAGTGTATATTGTCATTGGGAATATACCAATGAGATGATGTAGCGGTACGAATATATCGGTTTTGGCGAATCTGCAGTTTATATAGGTGGGTTTTTTCTGCAACTCCCCAGACTTGGCAGGCATATGTGATTACAGGACACAGAATCTGTTTATACAAGAGGATCTTGTTGCTGAGTGCCAGTGTCGATCTAATACTATAGAGCGGATACAGCATTGCTTACTTTCCTGTTGACTTTATTTGCCAAAGTTGTTACATGGGCCTTCCATGTAAGCTTCATATCTAGAGTGACCCTTAGATAGGTCGCCGTTGTGGACCATGGCACTTCTCTCCTGCTAGCCGGAGATTGGGGACTTCTTGAAACAATCGCCTGGGATGTTGTAGCATTTATTTTTAGGCGCCAGTTAGTAAACCAAGCGGTCAGCATGTTGGCATAAAACTGAGTCCGCTTCACCGCACAAGTCTGATGCTTAGAAGTGGCTGTCAGTGCGGTGTCGCGAACCCATTCTTGTGGCGATGCTCGGGCGGCGTGCACAAAGGGACAGCGGTTGTGCGAGGCGGAGATAAAAGGGCTAGCCGAAACAGATAAAGATAGATAACTGGAAGGTGCAGCGTGGAGATAAATGGGCTAGCCGAAACAGATGAAAATAGATAACTGGAAGGTTTTAGTGCCATCTTGTTTGTTACAGAAAATACCGGTAATTTCTTGAACAGTGAGATGGTATGAAAAGGAAGCCGTGGCTAGTTTTAGTTGTAATCGGAACTGATTCGTGTGCCTGCAGCTGTGTTTTGAAAGCGAACTCTTTTGTTTTTACAGAAATGACGAAGATTGTAGTTCTGTATCTTACGTAATTCTGTTCCTGCAAGTGTTGACCAAAGTGTGTTTCTACGGGAGTAAAGAACATTTTGAGTTTCTGCAAATTCGACTTTTAATTTTACGAACCAAAACGTGACAATATGAACGATACTGTGTCTGATTTTTCTGGACTCGTGGAAACAATTCTTCGTCATGGAGACAACGATATTAAGTTCTCTCAAATTCTTTTTCAAGACTTAACCAAACAAATTAAATGTATGGGGCCAGCAACAGTTGTGAATCCAATGTTCTCCCATAAATCCCACCAAAAATTCACAACATTTTTCATATATACAGAAGAATCAGTGACATATTTCACATTTCCATTATCAATTTCAAATGCATGCAAAATAGTCAGGATGGCTTGAGGACACGTCTTGCTATTTGCGGAATCTAATCTCTTGCTGAAATACTGTGATTTGAGTTTTGACTAATATTGTGAACACAGTGGCATGCTGATTTAGTTTCGTCACATATTAATGCCAAATCTTGTCTTCTTTCCTAATATTTTTTAATATTTGCTCTGATTTCATCTGCACAACGAGGGACGTACTCTCCTTTTAGTTAGTTGGCTCTAGGAATGTCACCCGATCCTAGTAACAAAGTCAAAAGTATTAAAGTTAAGTTTAGCACACCAACACAAGTAAACGTCTATAAACGATTCTACCATCGTACCCACATAGGCGCATAATCGGTATAATAATGCTTTTCTCTCACTTAGGACACACTATTTTTGAATCCAGTGACGTCCTGCAGGATCATCTATATTTTCCATTGGAATGCTGTCTTACAGTAGCATCGCTATAGTACACATTACAAATACCGCTTTTTATAGTTTCAGCCTTCTTCTGTCTTTCTGTAGAAACGTCTATGGATGCCTGTTGTTTCGCAGCTGTTGTCTTTTATTTACGTTTGAAATGTTTCTTATTTTAAAAAAAAAGTTTTGTTACAGTATCTTTTTTTCTCCCATTCTATTCGAACATTATCACAAAACTTGCACATCAAAATGTTCCTTTCTGACATGTTATATATAAATACCCTTATTAGCAAACTCTTTCACTCTGCTGTGCTTTCCGACCATCTTTACAACTAAATACACGCTCTTAGGAATCCCTATTTAAAAGTAAGTAATGAAACACATGAGGGGGAAAATGTTTAAACTATTTAGTGTTCGTTATTATACGTTCTTTTCTACTTTTCGTCCTCCTAAAGATTCTAACTGATCAAGGGTATAAATTTAAGATAAAGCAAAAACTAAATTTTATACTTATGATCTCTGCAATTTCGCAAAATGAGAGGATTTTGCTTACTTTTACTTTTATCGCGAAATTTCAATAGAATAATAATATTGGTTTATTGACCAGCATCATAGAATTCGGAAAGATATTATCAAATCGCTCTATATATATGGCTATCTGCATATTCTCGCACTTCAAGTGGTGCTTTTGTATGGCATGTTTCTTCATATTCCACACTTGGACTCTTACTACGGGCAATTTATTTTACGTCTCCATAATTTCAAGTGTTGTGGTGTTGTTACACTTAAGGTTTTCGTATATCGTTAAGTTGAAAATTAATTTATTAACTTTGTGTGAACTAATCTTCCTGGGGAATAAAGCAGTATCTGCCTTACTGACGTAATCACTTGCAACCATGACGAAGCTCTGTAGATTTGGATGTTAAGTTTGAGATGTTTTAGTTTTAGCTCCACATCTTGAAACTTTCCTCCATAAATCCACGTATAGCGCAACGGGATACACCTGCAGCCCTTCCAGAAACAAATTTTACATATTTCTAGGACCAATGTAAATTAGGCATTTAGCAAGGAGGTGTGAAAGCTAAATCGGCCATGGTTTTAGACTCATACTGTGTTGTTCCCCATTTTAAAATATGGGCTAAATATCACATCCGTTGAAATTTTCTTGCAGCTGAGCTATACACATTGGAGAATATGTAAGAGAGTGGGGGTAGTGGGAGGACTTGGAATACTATTTAAAAGGACCAAAATATTTGATATATTGTCCACGTTCTAGCACCTGCCGTCGTAGCTCAATAGTAAAACGCGCTGTGTTAAGTGAGCAGAGGATTCACGGTTTGAACTCCAGCACACCGTCATACTTTTTCTTCTTATAATTCTTGTGCATGCACAAAATATTGCTGGAAATGCTTTATGCACTGCAATCGAACATTTTCACAAAATTTCACCACAGTCGAGTAGTGTGCCGCATCCAAGAGGTTGTATGTGTCAGTCTGCGGTTAAAAGAGGTGCCATTTTAGATCGCGCTAATCATGATGATAACGCACGCAATTAAATTGGGTGGCTGAAGAACGATAGGTAGACTGGTATCACGAGGAAGAAGTTGAAAGAGCCAAATCACGCAGATGTCAGTAGGCCTGGTGCAAAGGGCCGTCTTTCAGGATACAGCAGATAATTATGGTTGCTCATATTAAAGTATACACCAACCATTAAAGATGACTGCTATTGCATCGCATCGTCATGTCACTAAGCTTCAGTCTCTCTGAGGCTCACAAAGCAAATGAGCCCAAGGTCCAATGAGCTTAGAGTTACCCGATATTTATCTTTCAGGACAAGGAAAAACTCCGGAAAGGACCTTATCCAGACAACTGGCCCTGGCCGAGATTCAAACTCGGGACCTCTTGAACCTGTGGCAGACAGGCTACCATCTACGCCACCGAGGCGGGCTTACTGGCACTGGTAAATTTTAGTGACCAGAAGTTATTTCGATCCGAACAGCAAAAATCTCGATGTCTGTATAGACCAAGGGGAACTAGACACGAGCCTTAGTACATGGTTGGAGCACAACTTTCAGCAGATTTCTTTCTTGTGCTATATGGCAGCATCAGCTCCAGGGGAGTTATTTCAAGTGTGAGAGAGTATTAAGCATGCAGTCTATAGATATTATCGAAACAACTACAACAACTTTGACGTCATCCCTTCGTGCTCGGTTCCAGAACTAATCTCAAAAATCTGCTGATCTGAACCTTATAGAACGTGTGTGGACTTTCAAGGTAAAGGAATGAAAATAAAATGTGTAGTGTTTAACGCCCGCTTTTACTACATACGGCACCGCAGACGGTGGCAATAATGATAAACGAGAGGAAGCTGGAGCACCAGTGGCATGAGATGGCGGGGGAAACCAGAGATGCCGGAGGAAACCTGCCATAGCGCCGTGTTGTCCACCAAAAATCTCACTTTGTGATTACCTGAGATCAATCTGCGCCGCCTTGGTGAGAATGAAGTGGTCTGACCACTCTACGACGGCACGGACATTTAAAGGAATGTTACGAAATTCGGTCAGACAGGATGCGTGAGAATCTTGTTGCTCACGTGATGGAGCTAAGGCAACTTTATCAACAGAATCTGTTCTGCATTTGTTTCAAACGTGTATGGCAGAAAAACGATGTAATCGTAGCGGAGGCGATTGTATCGGGTACTAAAACACAATATTTCATTTTTATCTTCCGTTCTTTGTTTGGCTAACTTGTTCCAAAGAAAATCCATTTTATATGAATCTGAAATGTTTTACAATGTATCTCTTAATATACAACGTTGCTTCAGTATGAAATGACAACATTTTTAGATTGGCTTTTTGTGGAACATTTTTCCGTGGTTATCGTTTTGTTTTTATTACTTCGTATAAATAGAATAGCTAAATTTAACTAGTAGTTACACAGAATATACACTTTTAGCTTTATAATTTATACTTCATTTGATTATACACAATTATAGTTGTAGCTTTAAGTTTGTGTTGCCCACCTCCATAGCGTAGATGGTAGCGTGTCTGCCTCACGTTCAAGAGTTCCCGAGCTCGAGTCTCTGTCAAGGTGAATTACCTGGATAAGGTTTTATTACGGGGTTTTCCCTTATCCTAAAAGACAAATGTCGGGTAACTCTAAGCTCATGGGCCCCGGACTCATTTGAGCATCATTTTACCAGTTTCAGTCATCGTCCGATGACGATGGAGGACGTAAATTACAAAAAAGAAAAAAAAAGAAGAAAGTTTGTGTTACTCAAGACGAAGGTTTTAGATATTCTTGTTGCATTATGCATTAGCTTGTTGTTATGATCATATGCACTGTATATAGCACTTAGAGGTTAACTTCATTAAAATAATTACTCATCCACATGACATGCTGATCAAAATCTTGTCGTAATGGCTTACCTGGAAGAGAACAGTGAAAATTATTTGGCTGCTGAGTATTACAGTATAATAACCAGTGGCAAGATTTTGTGGTGACAATTATTTATAAAATTCGCATTAATAATTTTAATTGGTAGTGTTTTTTGCTTTTTTACCATAAGTTCGCATTAATTTCGCGCAAATTTTTGGGAAGAATTAATGAGTAATGGTATGGCTGAATTGAAAAGTAACAGGTAACTAGGGTAGCACAAATGTTAAAACCCATTTCTTCCAGATTAAAATATTTTATTTGAATTCAGCGGACAGTAGGTAACATGAATAAGATCAAATATCACACATCAGACATCGCCAAAGTGCAGCATACAACAGTTTGTGATATTTTCACTTTTCATACTTGTTCTTTTGTCTGTCACAACTAAGTTATATTTAGAGAAAAATGTTTCACTCTCAGGGTTTGACATCGGCAACCAAAGACACTGAAGGGAGTTTTCACAGAAATTGTGGTAAGAGTCAGCTTTTGCCTTCAATGCCAAGAGTGCTGTTACTACATTTAATTTGTTATCCTTACCACCGTGGTTTGCTGTTCAACAATGTCACAAAGCTCTTTGTAACAAAGAAGTAAATCAGAATAGCAAACAATACCACTGGTTTTAAATGCGTTCAGTTGTTTAAATCCTACCATTATATGATTTACATCACCTATACTTGATTTAGTAACTAGCCTAGAAGGTTCAAACAAATGTTTATTATATTATATCATGTTTATTATATCATCAGTTTCTTTCGCATAATAGAGTTTAATTCAGACAAAGTCATACAGCAGCAAACTTTGAGATTCTCTTCTACTGCCTTTCTAACACTGGGATCCATGATATGATCTACAAGAGCACTTTGTTTCCAAAGTGACCACTCTCTAAAATTTCAGATTTGGTTCTCAGCAAGTTAATTCGGGATAAAACATGGTGAGCCATAATTATATTATTTTTTTTTTACTGAAATTGTAATATTGGATCTGTTATCAGTATGCAATTTTCAGAAAAAAATATTGCTGTTGTTGTACCTTTACAATATTGCAGCACCTGGCACCGCAAAAATGATCATTCAGCAAATGTTGCGCAGGAACTGAAAGCTTTTCTTTTAGAAAAGAAATCGACAGTTGCATCAAAATAGCTGGCAATGTAAACTACTGAATTAAACCAGCTAGACCAGCGTGTCAGTACAGGCAATGGGGAAAGTTTAGCTTCAATATCTGGGTGGTTTTCAGTGAGGTATTGTTTGTATTCGCTTTTTAACTTTCGGGCATTTAGGAACACATTCTTAAGCCCTGAGGGACAATATTTTCATGTTAATGTCATGTCTGAGAGTAGCTTCCTACAAGTTCAATACCTTCTCAGTACGTAGGAGTTTTTGCTATGCACGTCGTGCTATCCAATCAATAACATTTCCAGTTAGCATTCGACAAACAGTTCTCAGTATCACGGACCAGCCCAAAGCTGTGGTGTTAGTTTATTGTTGCACCGCTTAGCTGTTATTTCAGTGCACACGATGTTGTCACTGATCTGGCTTTGTTAAGTGTTAAATTTTATCTGGCTTTCAATAAATTTATAAACATTTTTTTCACGACTTCTAGATTCATGATATGAAGACATGAATGTTAAATTAAAGTTATATTTATGCAGTTTGTAATAAATGTAAATTTTTCTATTCAGACTAAAAAAAAAAAAAATAGAAATGTTCTCATTTATCGCTAAAAAACATACTCTCGAAAAAAAGGAAAAATTCGTGAAAATTCGCAAAAAATCCTTAAAAACAAAGACTCTTGCCTCTGCGTATAACCATTCATTGGGTTTCAAACTGTGAAAGCTTGGCTCACATGACCCAGCGTACATTCCTCCACTGAACTACGACAATAGATTTTAGGTGGCGAGCTATATACAACATATACGTTGGTTCTATTAAAATCAGCATTACACCGGTTTTCCAGTTTTCCTACATGTAACTGCAAGAGAATGTTGACTTTTTATGCCATATTTAGTCCAAAGGGCATCAAACCTGGTGACACACGTTACCGAAGCTCCACCACACTCAGTTAAATCAAAGATAACTAACTTCGATGTCTTACTCTGCTTGTAAAAAGGGTTTACATATTCTCTCATGTAGGATAAAGCAAGGACTGTCCTTTGTACAGTGTAGGGATGTGTAAGTGTTGTACTTACATTAATATCTATACTCTAGTATAAATCAATGTTACAAAAGTTTGTTGCTCTATGAACTTCATGTTCATAGAGATAAACATTATCTAATTTCTAATTTCCTTGCAAGTTCAAGAATAATGGAGTACAGTAGGCTTATGGAATAGTCAACTCATTTAGGAGCTCGTCGCTATGTGGTGACTTTGTCCGCTCTGTATGCATGGGAAGGAGACGAAAACAGTGAATAAAAGAACCTTATTTTATAAAAATAAGGTATTTGAAAATATAAACAATTAACAGGGAATACCCAAAGATTTTATTTGAGTTAATATGTGTGTTTATCGTGGCCTACATTTTTGTTCAGTAAGATTTTGTCTATCTGTTATGTTTTACAAGTTCTACAAAAGTCATTTTAAATTAACAGGACTTCTGAGGACATTCCTTTAAGCATTCCACAGATACAATTAAATTTTTAGGAAAATAATTTTAATACTTAATCAAACTTGTTAGAGATAACTTTGAGAAAATCAGAATTTTCAGCAAATGTTCCCAGTAAAGAGTAGACCAGAGTGGTGGAAATTTCTAGAAAATCTTCTTGTTCCATTCTTGGAAGATGCTGAGAGTAAATATAAATTTTTGTATTCGTCCGTGTCTTATGCTAATCACGGACAGGTGCTCACACAAAAGCACAACGTACCATATTCTAAAAAGTACTTTTTATAGATGCAGGGAACCTGAAAATGTGTACTTGCGGTGAAATCCAGTGATGAAATTTTAGAGTGGCTTTAATACTTTCGTCCCTATTATTCGTAGCAGAGAAAGCAAAAACAGAATAATGTATTTCTATTTGAGAGAAGAGTCAGTATTATAAATGGATCACTCTACAAACAATTGTATTTGTTATAAAGAATTTTCTTTTCTTACGTTTGGCTAATTATGCATTCAGAATGACGGGAAATTCTGATGACATTCACAGCAATATATTATTTGGCATTAAAACATCTTAAATATAAGACATTTTCATCAAAATTGTTGTCTTGTGCCGTGGCGTCCTGTGGTAGTGCGTTGTGATTTTGTTCCCTGCCACGGAAGGCTCCCGGGATATTTATTCTCCTAATTTTACGTCCTCCAACGTTAAGTCATATCGGACGATGAATGGAATGGGTGAAAAGATGCTCAAATGTGCCCAGGGTCCATAGAGCTTACAGTTACCCGGCATTCGTCTTTTAGGATAAGGGAAAACCCCGGAAAAAATTATCCAGATAACTCACCCTGAATGAGATTCGAACTCGGGACCTCTTGAACGTGAGGCAGACACCCTACTACCACGCTACCGAGGCGGGCGCACCCGGGATAGATTCCACCCCGTGGGTTATGGATTTTAACTCCCGGGTACAGAACCAGTGTCCTCTTAAGTATCGTAAGCAAATTGAGGAGGTATGCTAGGTGCCGAATCTGGTCTAGAAAGCCAAATTTCCGGTTTGTGGTGCCGTGATGCTGACCACATCTCCACAATGTATCGGTTGGAAAATCGGCCACCTCTACCTTGTGTATTTGGGCGTGAGGCCGGCAGTCGGGCTGGTAGAACCAGACCGATTTCCGGCTGATACGACATCCGTTATTTATTTATTATATTACTTATTTAAACAAAATCGCTAGAGCCATTTTTGAGAAAATAAAAGCTTTTTAAGAGTTGTCCAAGCCAAGGATAGTGTGGGGTGGGCAGATTTGCTAGGAATCCTTGGTAAATGATGAACTTTAATCTGAAATGTGGTGTTTCATAGAATTTTTGTGTTTACTTTCGTCTACTTAAATAGTTAAGTTATTGTACTCCCCCCTCAAAAATGGCATGTTTACAAAAACCGTTGAGATAAATGATAAAAGATAAGTGTCTTATTTTACCACCAAATATATTTTATACCGTTAAAGCGTCAAAACACATTGATTATGGCGCTATAAATTATGTGCACTTTGCAGGGATGTCAAGAAAGGAGAAGAAAAGAAGAATTATGTGCACAACCTAGCTATGAACTAACATATATTCTTTTCCCCTTCTTCCATCTACATATATCTGTACGAACAGTGTTATTGTTCTTCCTAAACATTAAAAGCAATGCCGAAACAATAAGTTAGGCCCCTTTTCCAAACATTCATTCAACGAAGGGGCGTCTTTTGATTTTGACGATCCATCAAATACTGGTCTCACATTCGTGGTTGAGTTTTCCTTAAAGATTCCTCGGTGTGGCAAGTAATAAAAAAATTGGTCCTCTTTTTCCTCTAAAATTTCTTCAATTACACCTTCATTTTCCCATTCCTTGAAAACATTTTCATATTCTGCATATTTTTTCTCTTCCATCAGTCGGTTGGTGATGGATACTAATCTTATTTCTGCAATCTCCTTATTATTTTGTAAAAACTGTCAACTTTCCAGCCATGGTAATGCCACTTCATACCTGTCATTATCAGTAACCTTTACTGTATGTAAGAAGTAGCGACGTGCTGCTTCCTCCAACTGTTCTCTGGATTTCAGCTCTGATGGATCAGATATACCTATAGCTTCTAAGTTCCATAGATCAGGTATGGAAGCAGATTGGGTAAACAGAGAAGTAGTTTCTCTTGCTAACGAGTCATTCTTCTTCACTTCCATTTTTCCTGTCACCGTCCATCCAAACTCCGTCTGCACAACAATCAATCCACATGCCAATTTATGCACCTCGCCCAATAGAATGCAATTAGCAACATCAGCCCCCAACAGCATCTCCACTTTAGGTAGATCCGATCCCACGTCCGAAAGCCATATCTTCTTCGCCTTCAATTCTTTCATCCATGGTCCAAAGTTTAACCTGGAGATCTTCCCACAAATAGTTTCCACTCTTCGTGAACTCTGTAAATTTTAATTCCGCAATTAATGTGAGTGTTTCCCGGGAAAATGATAACTTGCAGTTATTTAGTGATGTTACCGTAGAATTTAAAGTGGAGATAAAAACAAAATAAAAGACAAGAAAATTTACTATTGTTTCAAAATTGTGTCATATTCCTTTCATGCACACACCTGCCGAATACTGATAATGTTATATTTCTGAAACAAATGCTTCAAGGTTGCATAGATAACTTTAACACAATAAAAAGTTGGAAAATAATCAGTTTCTCATTTCAAATCAATAATCTTAACACCAGTGTATTCTAGCAATGCATTTGTAGCCGGAGAATATAATCGTAGCTTAACCAATCTATAAGAAAAAGTTTTCTCTTGCATCAATTGAAGAATACAAATAACAATCTTATAGTCCAATAGAGTAATGTCTTTATATTATAAATCACAAATAATCACCTAATCACAAAAATGTGTTTTAAATTGTTTGTTGATGTCATAGAATGTATAATAATCACATTTTAATCAATGCATAGAAGATACTTTCAACACTCTAATTTAAATCTGAAATTGTAATGCACAGATAAAATAGGATACGAGGGTGGTTTGATAATTTCTCTGAATCATGACGAGAGGTCAGCCCTAGCGCCACAAATTGTAATAATATTAAAATACTATATGATTGTTGTTTTCCAAGCGTATTGGTGTATCTACATTTTTGTTGTTGTAATTTACGTCCTCCAACTTTAAGTCATACCTATCGGACGATGAATGAAATGGGTGAAATGATACTCAAGTGAGTCCAGGGTCCATAGAGCTTAGAGCTACCCGACATTCGTCTATCAGAATATGGGAAACCCCCGGAAAAACCTTATCCAGGTAACTCGCCCTAGCCGAGATTCGAACTCGGGACCTCTTGAATGTGAGGCAGACACGCTACCATCTACGCTACCGAGGCGGAAAGTACATGGTTATGCTTTACTTTATCATATATTTGATACAGTAAGCAGAAGAAATTGTCAATCAAGACTAAATCAATTAAGGATATCCATATGTGAAAAATGTTCAAAAAGTGGAAAAATGAGAAGAAAAAAAAAAGCCCAATTAAATAGAGTAGTCGGCGTTCTTCAATTTCCTATTATTTTTAGTCCTATAAAACCCTTTGAAATTGTGGCATATGACTTTTTAAGTGGGTCACTGTAAGTGGACACAGTGCCCTATATCAACTATTTTGGTGATTTTCTCGTGTTTTTAATTTTCAGCGCTTTTCAGAATATTAACTGCTCCACACGATGCAGCTTTCAAACTAGAAGCTGAAATATTTTGTGCTTGGATAAAAACAGTACCAAAGGAAATTGATGAGATGATCTTTTTATGCCACCAGTGTTTGTGCAATTAAATACCAAAGCACGCATTTCACAAGCAAATATTAAAAATTAATAAAAGTAGAAATGAATAATTTTTTATCCTAAACAAAGGGTCAGATTAAAATGTCATTTCATAAATTTACTGATACTTTATTAGATAGAGTCAACATAAAAATCCAATGCCATGGCCGGGATTTGAACCGCGGATCTCCTGGTTTCTGTAACCAGTCGCTACCGTGCCGGCCAGGGCATTGAATTTTTCATGTTGACTCTAACAAAAACCTTAGCCTATATACGGCTAGTGTGAAGAAATGATTAATTTCCATCAATTAACTAAAATTACTAATACTTTATTTATGGGTATAACCGCGAAGTATCATTTTTCTGAAAATAAAATTGCATCATGTGGAACAGTTTAACTAAATGACAACAAGATACTATACGTATATTAAAATTTCAAGAACTATTTTGGACAAAGTTCTGAAAGTTGGTCTATGAACTGTTGTTAATACGTCAATGATTGTGTTAACGTTTCAAGTTAATGGAAGCAAAAATGTAGATTTTAGGTTTTTCACAGATTGGTTTCCTTAAAATATATACATATGCCACATTTTGTATAATGTTTCATAAGCGAATATCTAAAACGCATTAGCTTCAACGGCTATATTCTACCTTTATTGTTTAATCTTTGCTTTGTTAACATCTCATCATGTTGCCTGAGGACGTGAAAAACACGAAACTATAATAGTCTAGTTCTATGTACAAATAATTTAGTATCTTTCTCACTGCCTGTGCAGATTTGCAGCAACAGCTTGATAAGTTAAGGAACAACTAATCTTCAAATATAGGTCAGTTTACAATAACGACAGGGAATGGTGTACAGACACAACGATTTGAAGAGTATACAAACGGTTTAACTGTCTAGAACAGGGGGTTCTCAATCCAAGATACGAATACCACTGGTGGTTTTTGAGCTACTGCCTGATGGTAGAAAGTGTTGCAAACAATCACACTAAATGGAAACAATAGATTTTGCGTTATCATGACAACCTATTTTTCTGCGATATCGTGCAAAATGTCATGAAAGATAAATTTACACTATGTAACACAAAATAGATTAGATAACACTGGGAAACATTTTGATGTTTAGTTAGTTGCGACAGGCATTCATAATAATTGATAAAGCAGTAAGTTATATATTTGTTGTTGAATTCGAGATATTATTTGTCATGTTTATATTTACTTTGTGCCAGATACAGAGAAGTAAACCAAAACATGTATAAGTGTTTAGTTAAAGGTCTTTGTTAAAGAAGCTCACAGGATGATGCGAGGGTTAGCAGAGTACATAAATCAGTTCTGCCAGACTCTATTACCGAAATATAATGCTGAATAATGTTTTTTTTAATCTTGTACAGGCACTACATTCTTAAATAGTCACAAAATCATCATTAGGGCTTGGATTTTTAAGTAAATAGATATTTTGTTTGTGTCCTGATATGAAGTTGAAACTGAGTTTAATGTTCTGGATATTTTTCCTAGACCAAACAGTTTAGTTTTGTTACACACACACACACACACACACACACACACACACACACACACACACACACACACACACACACACACACACACACACACACACACACACACACACACACACACACACACACACACACACACACACACACATATATATTATAATGTTTTATATAACTAAATATTTTCGAATATTCACATAAATTACATAGAAACCGCAATAAAGGAAACCCATTTTAAAATTATTTTCACATATTTACATAAAATCAGATAAAAGCAGGAGCAGAATTACTTTTAACAGTCATTATCCTGTTCTTTAATGCTCAATTACACATGCCAGACGACGCAATTTGTTATTAATTATTGAAAGAACTGATATGTCAGCTAAAGAATCCCTTCAGTTAGAACAAAGTATAAACATCCTGCTTTCTTAGTTATTTACATGAGCTCGCAAGATAAAAACGAGAATTTCTCCACTGCCATATGCTTGAACTGAATAAACACATGTTATCGCTTCACAGCCCGGCTAGTATACGAGGGCAGATCGAAAAGTAATGCATTTTATTTTAATTTACGTCCGCCCCAACGTAACATATATCGGACGGAGAATGAATGGGATGAAATGATGCTCAAATGAGTCCAGGGTCATTGGAGCCTAGAGTTACCCGACATTCGTCTTGAAGGATAAGGGAAACCCCCGGAAAAAACCGTATCTAAGTAACCTCACCCTGACCGAGATAAAAAATTTTAAAAACAGTTTAACGGTTGAAAAGTTCACAACTGAACTTACGCCTTTTATCTACTTTTCTACATAACCACCAAGTTTCTCAACACATATTTCCCATTGTGGTACCAGTTTCTATATGCCCTATTCGTAGAAGTCCGTTTGGTTAGCATATAGCCATCTGTGGATTATTGATTTCACATCCGCGTCTGTTGCAAAGTGTTGGCCGGCCAGGATTTTTTTCATGAGGTCAAACAGATGAAAGTCCCGATGGTGCAAGATTTGGACTATATGGTGGATGCTGTAGCACCTCCCAACTATATGCGTTGAATTTTTAACGAACAGAAGCAGCAACATGTGGCCGAGGATTGTCATGAAGATGTTTGACATCGTCAGCATTAATATTATGGCGTTTGTCACGAAGGACACGACGCAACTTCACCAAAGTCTTTATGGAGTCTGCAGCGTTCACAGTGGCCCCATGTTCAGTAAAGTTCACCAATAAAACACCATGCAAATCCCAGAATATAGTGACAAGCACTTTCGCATCAGATTGAGTAACTTTGAACTTCTTCTTTACTGGGGAACCAGTATGTTTCCACTCCAGCGAGACCTGCTTTGTTTTTGGTGTGTACGCCCACGACTCATCACCAGTGACAATTTCTTGTAGAAAGCCATGCCCTTCTGCAGTGTACCGCGTTAGGTGATCCAGCTTGTCACCATACGCTGACCTTTGTGGTTGTCTGTCAGGTTCTTGGGCATCCAGCGAACACCAATTTCACGAAATTTCAGCGTGTCATGAACGACATCGTACACAGCATCGCAGAAAATGTTGAACTGTTGTAATAAGGTTCGTAGTTGCACTCGTCTGTTGTTCAAAATCGCAGCTTCAATGGCTCTGACATTCCGGTGAGTACCGGCCGTTACAGGCAAACTGGAATGTGGCGGATCAGTCAAGTTCACACGGCCCGCTTGGAAGAATGCACACTACCTGGAGACTAGCTACGGCTAAAACTACCCTCCCCATACACGCCACGCATTTTGCTGTAAATGTCGTTCGGTTTACACCCTTTGGCCCATAGAAATAGAACTACACCTCGCTGCTCTTCAAATGTGGACGGCGGTAGCATGTGCGCCATATTTGTTGCATAGTTCACGCTTCTCCCGCTAGAATTGCATATACCAAAAATAAACCCTCTGTAGAGTCAGTCATTTGTGAAACCGCAAAGTTTATACAACCTTCGTTTTTTTATATAGTTGCAATGGGAAGTTACATATCGAGAGTTTTGACTTCACAGTAGATTAAACAAGCCCAGAGACCAAAGTAGTGCAAGTTATCGTGTGCAACAATTTGCTACGAAATTTAAGGACATTTTCGGTTCTGGTGGTAAAATCCTGTATTGTCAGAAATGTGGTAAAACTGTAGCGGCAGATCAACGCTCACAAGTGATACATTTATGTGGTAATAAACATAAGGCAGCTTTTTCACACTTTACAAAGAAAAACAATATTTTATTAATGATCCTGTGCCAAGTATTACAGCAGGACCTTCTAAATATTCAGTGTATTGTGAGAATTTGTGCAGAGCATTAGTTTCAGCGAACATACCCATCTCGAAAGTAAACTAACTCCAGTTTAAAACATTCCTTACAAAATAAACAAATATTGACACACCTGATGAATCAACTTTGCAAAATCTTTACCCTCCCAAGTACTACAAAGGAACTGTGACTTATATACGCAAAATTTGTGCTAATGAAAAACTATGGGTAAGCATAGATGAAACTACAGATTCTACTGGCAGGAAAATTGGAAATATTGTTATAGGAGTATTGAAGAATGATTCTGAAGTTTCGAAGTCATCTTTTCTTCTGACCTGTCAGGACATGCCGCTGCAAACTATGTGGATGTTGCCAGAATATTTAATGAAGCAATGCACATATTGTGACCAAATTGCGTAAGATATGACAATGCTAATGCTGCACGGTATGCAGGGGCGGCCGGTGAGGTATTGTATTGATGGTGCCATAAATAAATAAGGGCTATTAAAATATAAATATGTGCACCAATTACGAACGATTTAGGTAATCTTATCAATAATCCAAACTATTTTATAATATACTGTATCAACCAGAACGTACAGGGAAACGGAAATAGATACTTATTACATCGGTACTCTTGTTACGCACAGGTGTAACGAGTGCAGTAACAGTTTGATAATACAGTTCATGAAGAATGTGATACGAAGCGTTCGTGTACGATTTCGTGATAGAGAGACAGTTATTGTTATTGCTTTAGCCATAATTTTGCTCGCGCTGAAATCAAACGAAACAAACTCGAGAAATCTTTGTCTCACACTCACAAACACATACGAGCGAGCACACACGCACGCACACACAAGACGCAATTTTTCACTGCAAAATGGGTAATCTGAATTTTTAAGAATTGTTTAATGAAATTACTAACTTTTAAAAATTAAAAGCGTTGTACTCACCGAAAGCAGCAACTCCATGACTTCATGAAGACAGCTTCAAATGAATTAGTAGGAACGGTATTGAAAATCCATTCGTCGCTCCTTCTTGTTGGCAAATAAATCTATCACCTTTGAATTGAAATTGTCAATTTTGCACACGAACAGCTTTTCACAGGACAGCATTCCTAAGGCACTCAATCGCTCTTCTTTCATTGTGTTACGTAGAAAAGTTTTAATCCTCTTGAGCATTGAAAAGCACCGCTCAGCTTCTGATGTCGAGATAGGCATAGTAATTAACAGTTTCAAAACTTTAACAGTCTCTTCAAACGTAGCACAGAGTTCATCCTCTAGAATCAGCGAAAGAAACGGAACCGCACCAGAAACTGCTCTCAACTCAGGCCTAGCATGGAACACTTGAAGCTCTCCCTTCAACTTTCTTTTCTCCAGAAATGTATATGTGTCCGTAATTTCAAGATATTTGTCTGGGAAATGTGTTACATAATTGTCAAACTGGCTTACATCAAATAAGTTGGTTGCAATTAGGTGCCCAGTGAACTGAAAACGTGATTTTATTTCACAAAAGATGGCATCACACACCTCCAAAGCATTTTGCTTTTTGTTATTGTCATCAACCCTTGCTCTCTTGTAAGGCATTGTTTCGTCATTTTCAAAACTAACCTGACTGATGATGGAGTCAATGTCATCTCTGATGTTTTGCATTATTGTTTCAAATTTATGAATGTCTTGTTTTACCTTGGTTGGTTCAGTTGTCTTCTTTTGAAATTGATTAAAAAGTATGTCCACATGAGGCATTATCTTATAGAAAAACGATAGCCAGAAAATGAAGTCTCTATCTTGCAGTCTTTGTTTGTATGAACCAGCTTTTTCAATAGTAGAGGGTAATTTTATGTTCTCACTCGTTTCAATTGTTTCCATGACAGTAATAAGCTCCTTCCTGTTTTCATAAATATCCTTTACGACTCGCGAATGGTAATTCCATCTTGTGAGAGAGACACGGGGTAAGCTTTTCTGAATTATGCTATGCAACACTTTCGATCTTTGTGGCGAATTTGAAAAGAAAGAAGAAATGCCTGAAAGATGTGCAAAGAAGATGCGGGCTTTGCGATTAATTGAGGCTGCAGTAGACATTATAAGGTTTAACTGGTGCGCATAGCAATGAATGTAGTGCGCATTTGGGTATTTGTCTTTTATTAATTTCTGTACTCCGTTTGACTCGCCACTCATAACGTTTGCACCATCGTAACTCTGAGCTATTAGTTTTGCTCGGTCATCTCCAATTAAGGGTTCGATTTCTTTCAGAATACACTCCGAGATAGACTGAGCATTCTGACCTTCTGGATTAACAAAATTCCAAAATCTTTCAACGGGGGTTCCATAAACAATGTATCGCAAAACAATAACCAACTGAAATTCGCAAGACACATCAGTGGTTTCATCCGCGATTATTGCAACATAATCCGCACGCTTTATTTCTTTGCGCACTTCCTCGTGATACACTTCCAACATGCACTGCAGGAGTTCGTTTTGAACAGTCTTAGAAATGCCTTTGAAAACTGATGACTGACTGAGATGCACTTGAAGTTCTTTATCCAACTCCGCACTAAACTGAATGAGCTCACGAAAAAAACCCTTATTTTGAGAGGCGTCAGATTCATCGTGTCCCCTAAGAGCCAGCTCCAAAGCACCACAGAACCGAATACAGTTTATAATTAAGCTCAATATATACCTGTTCTTTACTACTTGTTTGTTATGGCTGTTGACTGTTTGCCTATACTGCGAATCTAATTTGTCCTGAATATTGGTTTTGCCTAGAAATGAAAGACTCAGAACATTGTCCATGTGTCGCTTCGATGTTTCATGCACTTTCATTTTAGACCATAAATGCCCAATATCAGTTATTCCAGTCTTACACCAATGGACATCTCCCCCAAATAACACACAAGGAAAACAAAAAACTGCATTTTTTTCATCACAGCCGCAAATCCATTTGTTCTTTTGATAAATATCGGGATTAAACTTACGGCATCGATTTTTTGTTTGCTGCTGCAGATTCAGATTCGGGAGTGGCCTACCCATTGTTTTTATCTGAATTTTTTCACTTAGAGTCCTGTTACTAAATGAAGTTTTCAGTAATTCACTCACCTTGTTCATGTTCGTAACTTTACTGTGAATTTTAACTTAAAGAAAAAACACTGAACACTGTTTTAAAAATCCGTACTCACGATGAACTACAGCACTACAGGATCACATACAGAACTACTCTACCATTGCTTTGAATACATGTGTCCAACACATGCTGCACACGCGGGTTTTATGTTCTACCAACAAAACTGCTGCTGTAAAATATGCACATGTTGAAATACTGTCTCTAAATTTTAAAATATAATACTATATTCACATTAAAAACCCAATTAATTTTATTTATATTTATGTGTTGTGTTTCTGCAACTGATTTCATTAAGCATTAATTTGCGTTTTGAAGTTCCTCAGCAGTAACTTCAGTAGGATGGTGACACTGCATTAAAGGAAGGTATATGGCGAAATGTATTCTTACCATTGTCTTTCGCTAGATGGCAGGATCGAGGTTCTCTGAAGTCCCGTGTTTGACTGCACTCTAGCGGGCAAAGCGTAAGTTATGCGCCAGAGAAATCCCGGCACTACCTTATTTGACTTTCTTCCATAAGAAGCCGTGTATAAGCAGACATCTTAGCCCCTAGCCCTAACACAGGCGTTTATGAGCGTAGACAGTGCCATTCAGGAATCGGCACCAAGCTACGGAAAACAACCAAGAGAGAGCGCTGGCGTTCAACGCGCCTATTCAAACGAGGGAGCAACTACTCATAAACAATTCCTTTTGCGCAATTCTTATACACTTCTCTTTCTTTCGCTTTCATACAGATGGTGCCATGGCACAGCGGCACTACCTCAGAAGCCGCCCCTGACGGTATGTGAAAAAGACAGCAGCAGGACTTGCAATTAGTTATCCTGAAATTATTCATGTTACGTGTGTTGTGCATGGATTGCATAGAATATTTGAGGAAATTAGGACCATGTTTCCTGATATTGAAAAATTTATTTCTGAAGGGAAAAATGTTTTCATCAAGTCACCTAAAAGGATTGGAATTTTACATAACAACAATCCGAAACACTCTGATGCTTTCTGTCCCAGTGGTGACTCACTGGGGAACATGCTTGGCCGTAGTTAAATTCCTGCTGTCATAACTAAACTTAATTCTAAAGATGGAAGTTCACTTAATATTATTCAAGAGCCTTTAAGTGACACTGTGTTAAGAAATGACTAGGTAACGTTTCAACACATCTGTGTTTCCTCTGTGATTCCATAAAGAAACTTGAATCAGTAGGAAGGCCTGTGAGAAAAGCAGCTCAAGTAGTTCAGGATGTGAATAAAACAATGAATGTTCTTTCTGGTCCTGCGGCAGAAGATATAAAAATAAAATGCAGGGAATTGTTCGAAAATAATAATGGTGTAAAACTTCAGATGTGTTGGATGGGCAACATCAAATTATTGATGTGAATATGAGTGATATAACTATGCAGGACATACTTCTTGTGACGTGGACGGATCACTTTTCGAAATTCAACACACTTCTTCGTGACAACCGTCAATCTTTCGGGATGGAAAATTTGAAGAAGCATGTGATCGTATACTGCAACTCTACATTATTTGGTGATCTCTTCCAGGAATGATGTCTGGCGAGTACCATGTACATTTCTAAATAAAGATTTCGCAAGTTTGTAGCACCTAGGAACCCGAGCCCTAGTCATTATAAACTTTGCTTAATTGTACAGTAGAATCTCGTTTACCCGGATCAACTGGGATCAGGGCCATTCCGAGTTAATGAAAAACGGAGTTTACAGAGAATGGTGAAAACACAATGGAGTTTAGAAATTACTATAAACATACTTTTATCTAAAAGCTCATACATTGCATGTACTGTCTAAGTATTTGCACCGTGAACAATATAGCTACAAACTAGTCGGTAGTAAAAAAGGGAATGAGCTTCTGCCATCTCAGTTTAGTGTATCGCTTATGAGTAGCGCGATCTTGCATGCGCTTCAACATTAGAAGTTAATTTGGCAATGTTTCGACTTGACTCTCGAAATGAAGCATCAATTTCTCGAAGTTTGCTGCTGCTTGTGGGTGGGTCATAGCTACAGCTGGATTATCAACACTGTCAGAATCTCAATACTCTTCATTTCCATTTTCAGTAACACAGCATCATGCAACAATGCCTTCCTCCTGCATGACCATTCGCGTGAGCAGGTGTTACTCTTATTGAGGCATTTCTTGACCCCGCGTGTCGAGCCACCTCTTCTCATTTGCTATTTACAACACACACCCAGTCTTCTAATCCAGTGACGGAACACTGTTGTACGCAATTATGGGATATGTTCTGAAACAGCTGTTCGGAGAATTGGAGAGAATGGCCTCTTCCATATTTTGTATTCCTTTTTTGTTCTTGTTGTAATTTTACGTCCTCCAACGTTAAGTCATATCCGACGGTGAATGAAATAGGTGAAATGATGCCCAAATGGGCCCAGGGTCCATGGAGCTTAGATCTACCCAACATTTGTCTGTGAGGATAAGGGAAAACTCCGGAAAAAACCTTATCCGGGTAACTCAACCTGACCGAGATTCGAACTCAGGACTTTTTTGTTGTAATTTACGTCCTCCAAAGTTAAGTCATATCGGACGGTGAATGAATTGGGTGAAATGATGCTAAAATGACTCCAGGGTCCATGGAGCTTAGATTTACGAACTCGGGACCTCTTGAACATGAGGCAGACATGCTATCATCTACGCTACCGAGGCGGGCTTTTGTATTCCTTGCATTATCCTGTGTGTACATTGAGTTTATTACCAAATCCAGCTTCCCCCATCTAAGTTGCCATAAACAAAGCATACTAAATAACAAACATATATAAAAACATATTTGAAAATTTCGGACAGTATAAATCACTTTTAACTAAGTTGTAACTATATAAGGCACTACCTTAACACAATTTTATTATTATTGAAAAATATATATGGAAGTTTCCCTTATTTTAACACATTTCATGTGCAACTAAATTCCTTTAACTACTCTCCAACGCCTTCTCAGTATAGCTAGTGGCTTTAATAATACCTGAATTATATAATTTACATTTCCTTCAAAATATGTCAAAAAGAAAAAGAAAAAAGACATAGTACCTGGCTTGAATTAGTAAGCCAATAAAGTCAATTGAAGACGATGATATTTATTTACTGTAAAAGCAGTAAATATTGAGTATTATTTTGTTCATGTTTCTTGCAAGTTTATAAACGATATTAAACTTGTTTCTTCAATTTGATAAAACATGTGGGATATTTCAGTTAAAAACTTGACGCTATCAATAATAATTAATAGAGCACTTGATTTTTTCATTATCTAATGCATATGTAATATTTTAATAAATATATATTATGCATTGAATTTTCAAAACAAGAATCGCATTACGCCACTGCTCGGACAGAGAGGTGGCTACGTGACGTCAGAGTACTCCTCCACAGCCTTCCTTCCTGGAAATGACACGCGACCAACCATCCTGGTATAATTTTACGCTGCTATGGTGAGATCAAGTATGTATTACTGTGAAATATGGAAGTAGGGAAGTGTGTATCAGGTAAATAAAGTTTCAAACGAATTTATGGAACAATTTTAAACTTTATGAAGGAATACAGAAACTGTGAAATTTTACGAATTTGGATGCCTTAAAGATACCACTCCTACTAAAATTAGAGTGGTAAAGTATACTGAAGTGAATCGTATTACACTGAGGATTGCTTGACGTCGTCCAAACTATCGGGCAACGAGATTTGAAGGGAGCTTAGTGTAAGGAGAATAAAGTTGCAAAAGTGTCAAAGGGACGTATTGAAGAAGCAGCGCATAGGAAAAAAATGTTTAGTCGACACAATATTGGTCCGGGCGCTGCGGACCCTTAGCACTCGTGGTACCTCTGACGTTACTAGAGGAACCTCGGGCCGAACATTCGAGCTCCTCCCTCTAGGAGTTGTTCGGATTGGGTTGGTCTCGAGGGGGCAGTGGTTCCCGATACCCGTGGGTGATGGGGTACGTCTCCGGACGGGGTTGAGGGAAGCCATTATTATTCCTGGGTACGAGGCTGCAGAGCTAGTAGAAGGCGTGCTAGATCGCCAGGCAGCCCCACCGAGGTCATATCGGTAGCCTTCACCTTTGGTGTTGGCGCGCGTAAGTGGCGTATCCACTTGCATCCCGTCTTGCGTCCTTGGACCAGATGGGGGGGAGGCTTGTTAGTAACCCAGGTCTTGCCCTATGGAAAGCCCCATGGAGGACGCCGAGCGCCCTTTGGGACAGCTCGGATACTCCCTGGTTTAAAGAGGCCCGGGTCTTGGTCCTACGGGTCCAGGACTGATGGGAGTAGACCCTCTGGACTCAACTCTCAAAGGTGTAATATGTATTTACGATATCAGCCTATCAAATTACACACAATACGAGACTGGACTATTTTCAGACGGAACCTACCAGTCGAGTTTTGTAATTTGCTTTCTTTTTTTCTTTTTTCTTTTTCTCCGGGTTCGATCCCAGGTGACCGCAAAGTGAGATTTGTAGTGGACAACACGGCGCTGGGGCGGATTTTGTCCTGGACCTCCGGTTTCCCCTGCCATCTCATTCCACCGGTGCTCAATCTTCATCTCATGTATCATCAGTGTCACCGCCTGCGGTGCCGTATGTAGTAAAAGCGGGCGTTAACCACTACACATTATTCTACTCGACATTCGTCTTTCAGGATAAGGGAGAAGTCCGAAAAACAAAACTTATCCGGATAACTCACTCTTACCGAGATTCGAAACCTCTTGAACGTGAGGCAGACACGCTACTATCTGCGCTACCGAGGTGGGCGGATAGAATTTTTGAGTACCCCTGTAAGGAAGAGCACGTTGTTGAGGGGAAGGTTCTCTCTCTCTCTCTCTCTCTCTCTCTCTCTCTCTCTCTCTCTCTCTCTCTCTCTCTCTCTCTCTCTCTCTCTCTCTCTCTCTCTCTCTCTCTCTCTCTCTCTCTGTAATTTACGTCCTCCAACGTTAAGTCGTATCCGACGGTGAATGAATTGGATGAAATGATGCTCAAATGAGTCCAGGGTTCATGGAGCTTACAGTTTCCCGACATTCGTCTTTCAGGATAAAAAAACCCGGAAAAAACCTTATCCAGGTAATTTACCCTGACCGAGATTCGAACTCGGGACCTCTTGAACGTGAGGCAGACACGCTACCATCTACGCTACCGAGGCGGGCGGCGGAATATTGGGAATGTCAGCCCACCAGGACCCGCCACCTTTTTGGAGTGCGCTTTGGAGCTCACTAAGGCAGATCACAGGTAGTCTTCTCGCGTCGCACGAAGAATGTTGAAAGTGCGGCGCACCTCCCGGCTGACAGCACTCAGTTCTCTCGCAGTCAGACTCTGGCCTCTTGGCGAAGTGGATGAGGAGCCGCACAACTGTGTAGCCTGCGGTGTTGTTGATAGGCCCCCGTGCCACCCCGGAGCGGCTTATGGGGAGGGCCAAGTCCAGCATAGCCTTCAGTCCTGTGTTGTGGTTAAGTATAAACGCGTTGAATCAACCTAACTCAATAGACCGATTCCGCTACAAAAATTGTTATGAAGGGTTTGATGTTATCTGATTAAAGTAAAATTTTATGCAGACTTATAATTAAATCTGCCATGTTCTATAACTTATATTCATAAACATAGACATAATTTGAAAAATCGTGCAAATTTCACTTATTTAGACTGCCGCTCTTTTGAAAATAAATATATTAAACATTAATTGCATAATTTAAATCAGTATTTCTCGAACTCTTCTGCCTCAAGGGCCCCCTTATCATCTAACAAATAGTTTGCGGACCCCCATAGTTTGGCAACTCAATTTATATGAACAAGTCGACTTTTGGTTGAATTTTATAATTGGAATTTAAATAATTACTATATGAATAGTTTAAGAAATTTTCATATATATCTAGTACTAAATTTAATTAATAATAAATTAAAAAGAATTAAAGTTAAACTAAATAAAATAAACTTTTGTATAAAATGTATTTCAATAATAAATATATATTTTAAAACTTTATTTATTAAAATTAGTTTTTTGACTTTTAAGTAAATTTTTAAACAGGTTTGCATAACTAGGTTATTATTTAACTTTAGCCTTACATCAGTAAAAATTTGAAACACCACACTCTTTGGATTACCCCAGGATTAATTACATTAGCACCACATGTTATAAAAATGAATTTATTTTTCATGTAAAGAAACCATTTTTATACATTTAAAAAAGTTATTCATATTCATATTCATTTGACCATTTCAAATAGGTAGTATTGGGTTACTAAAAAAGTCAGTTTATGTGGAAAAGCCTTGAAATTTTGTTCATTGGAATGTATTAATGTGAACAATGCAATTCTTTTTTTGATTGAATAAGCTCATTTAATCTGGGCTTAATGTTGGTGATTTTTACTCTTAAGTCAGTTTCTACATTGGCAAGTCTGTTTCTCTTCAATGGCTTGATGTTGCACAACACTGAAAATGTTTGTTTGCAGAGAAAGGTGGTTGGGAAGGGCACAATATACTTAAGTGCTTTGGTAGCAAGTTCATTAAATGCATTGTGCGCCAGAAAACAAAATTTTGCAATATCATTTTTCTTGAATACAACCTTCCATCCTTTGTGGTTAAATAACTCTATTAGTTGGTCCTGTTCTTTTTCCCAAAGGCTATGCATGCTACCTATGTCTTTTTTTCTGGAAAGGATACTTAATCCACTCATTCTGATAATCTAACGGTGCTGGAAAGTACTTCCTAAAAGTTTTCGATAGGCCATTCAAGTGTTCTGCTATATCTTCTTCAATATTTTAGGCAAGGTTTCTTCTGATGAAGTCAGAAATTGTTCCAAAATAGGAAAGGAGCTTAAGAGTTTCTTTTCTACATGACCGTTTCACACTTGAAGTTTTGCTTCAATTTTCTCATGAACCTTGAAAACATCTGGTTTTGGTCCTTGCAGTTTGCAGTTTAGTTCATTTAAGTGTGAGAAGATACTATATATACAGCTAAGCTAGAGTTAAAAATCAAGCAAAACATTTATTTTATTTTAAAAGCATTACACTATAAATTATATGAAATATGCTTTCACGCTTCCTGTGGAATACTGTTTATCCATTTAACTTTTATTTTTTATTTCAACTTACAAGTGGATTATTACAAACAGCTAAAATACTAATCAAGCAAAAGCTTTGTTTTATTTCAAAGGATTATACTTAAGTATTTGTAATCATGCTTATTGCCCATTATTCTTTATGTGTTTATTTTCTACTCTTATTTCAACTTAATATGGTGATTATTGCTGATAGTTAAAGGTAGTGTTACCAATCAAATGAAGTATTTGTTTCTATTTTAGTGTGTTACTCTACAAATTATAGGTATATCCTATTTTGAATTATTAATGCTATTTACTCATTAACAGGCTTTACTCTAACACAGTGTAGGTTGTTAATGAAATTAAATGATAGCATTGTCCTCTGACATTTTCCCAGTTTTGATGTAAATAGGCTACTTATGTGAAAGCAAACATGCTGATTTCGAAAATGATAACAGTTGTTATGTAACACACAGCATTTTTATGAAATTCAATAGTTTTTATTTATTGGACACTATATATAATTGCAATTATAAATATACTTTAATTCAGTCTCTGGATCAACATAAAATTCCAGTACAGATAAGATTTCTCAGCATACACTGCTGAAGTCAAGTCACAGCATTTTAGTCAAGAAGAGTTTAATTGATTTAGTAAGAGACTTAGGTCTTACCAAAGAGAAGAGTGAATTACTTGGATCAATGTTGAAAGAGAAGAATATGTAGGTTCCAGACACCACATTTTCCTGGTACAGAAATAGAGATGAAGAATTTACCAAGTTCTTTAAGATGGAAGAACAATTTGTTTGTTGTGATGTACCAGTTTAATTCAACAACTGGGAAGACCAACATGATAGCAATGACTGGCATTTGTTTACTGACACTTTGAAAAGAGGTCTTTATGCCTATTTATTGCTTAACAGAAGCAAATTTCAATCAATACTAGTTGCATATTCTGTGTTTCTTAAAGAATCATATGAAAATCTTGAAACTGGTTTTAAAATGACAAGGAATATCAATGGTTATTGTGCAGAGATTTAAAGGCATCCAGTATCACATTAAAGCAGCAAGGAGGATATACAAAATACCCAAGCTTTTTATGCGAATGGGACAGTAGAAACAGGATTAAACACTGGACTGTGCAAAAATGCTCTAAGAGAAAAAGTTTAATACCAGGAGAAGAAAATGTTATTTGTGCTAGTCTAGTTGATCAAAGAAAATATTATTGTCACCTTTGTATATAAAATTAAGTAATATGAAACAATTCGTGGAAGCAATGGGCAAGAATGGTTCATGTAACAAATACCTGAACAGTAAATTTTCTATGATGTCCAAAGCTGAGATAAAAGAGGATATATTTGATGGACCTCAGAAAGACAACTAATGAAGGGTAATGGATGTTTAGACACCATGAATGATAGAGAATTGTAAGCATAGTGTGCTTTCAAAGAGCTAGTAAGTAAGTTTCTTGGAAATATAAAAGATCTGTGATACGAAAACATTGTAAGAAATATGCTACAAAAGCTATGAGCTCTTGCATGTAATGTGAGTTTAAAGCTTCATTTTTTTATTCTTATCTAGACTATTTTCCTGGTAATTTAGGATACCTCAGTGATGGCAAGGTGGAAGATGTCATCAAGAAATCAAGGAGATAGAGAGGAAATATCAGAGAAGGTGAAACTTTACGATGTTAGCGGACTACTGTTGGTGCTTGAAAAGGGGAATTCCTCAACCACGACAAATATGAATGAATTCAACAATCTCTCCTGCCAAGGAAAAAGCAACATCTACCTTCTTTTGCAGGTATGTAGGTGTTTGTATGTGATTATTACTAAGAAATTTTGCATTCTGTATTTATTTTATAATGCAGGTGTTTTTACACCACAAACAGTATTTTCAAAATTTATTTTCTGATTTGTGAGAAAACCTTAATGTGATAGAAAAAAATGGAAAGCACCATTCAATTTAGCACACTCAAGTTTCTTTATATGACCTCATGGATTTCAAATTTTGCATTCTGAATTTATTATTTTATAATGCACATGCTTTTACACCAAAAATAGTATTTTCAAAATTTATTTTGTGATTTTTAAAATACAGAAAAATGGAAAGTACCATTCAGTTTTGCACATCCATTAATATCTTCTTTGAGATCACAAACCAGCAAGTAAAAATTTTATTTTGCAGGACTGTGCAGTTTACAGTATTTAATTATCTCATTTTCACTTATTAGTTATACATTTATTTTACCAAAATTATGTGTACCTTTCTAACTAGCACACAATGTTTTTCTCCAGTATTGCTGTTTATAGGCAAATTCGTCTTTTTGAAAACACTTTGCTCATTAACTTTGTGCCAGTTGTGAATTGAACAAACATAACCATTAGGATCCTACAAGCACTGGTGGTAATGACCATATTAAATTACATTTACTCTACTGTACTTTTACTTTCTCTATCATGTACATGGTTTTCATTGGAAACTCCTCAATAAAAGCAGTCATTGGAAGAAAAGCTCCATGTCTAGGTGTCCCTGTCCATGTCTGGGAGTGGCATGCTTTAAACAATAAGCCGGCTGAATACCAAACTTGGTAAGTGCAATGTCCTCCAAAGATGCAAAATAATTTTCAAAAAATCCCCACACTGCAAACTTCCCTTTACATGGAACATTTTTCAAAATTAGATTTCCTCAAAAAGGGCTCTAATGATTTTTATTAAAATATTTTGCAACAATACCGAGGTAAAAGATGCATATTTTGAATTTTCTAGGAATTTTAGAAGTTGTCTTCATTCTGGATAACTTCTGCATAACTGGTAAGTCATAAGAGATTGGCAAGATCTTACCAAAACATATAAATTTGGTTAAAACATAATTTATGTCTAATGCATTATCTTTGTTAGGTGAACCAGTTCCTTGATTTTCCTTGATATTTGTTGAATTTTCCAATAGTTACACTTTTCCCAAATATAAATATTTATTCGTTTAATTTTTTAATCTCTTGGGCATACATTAAAGTTATCATATAATGATTAGCCAAGATCTTAAAAGACTCAAATATTACTTACAGTGTGCATAATTCGCATATTCTCTTTGCACGTACAAGAAAATTGCTATAAGGGATGCAAGGGATAGTGATGTGCATTCCATAACCTCTCCTATCCAAATCCCAACCTCAACCTGCCCATGGTGCAACCTGCTTTTACCAATGAGGCTCTGGTGACCGAGAATTAGTGGTATAACTACATCAGAAATAGAGGAAATGCTATTTCACCTCTTACGCTGGCCTGTCACTGTGTACAAATGTTCCATAATTGGTGCTTGGTGCTGTTTATTCCTCCTAAGATTTCTTAAAATATTTAATTAGCTTTTCATTGCCTTTCAGGCTGTAGAATCAACAAATATGTAATTTATCGGGTATGCACCTCCTATTTCATCAATGGTGATAATGTGTAATATGCTTGTGAATATACAAAGCCACAATACAGACTCTGCTTAGCTAAAATACAGTGTTTGTTCCTACAGCTTGTTCCTATATGTAAAAGCATAAAATTGTTTTAAAGCATTATTTTTAGAAGTTATTACATATGCTGTGACTATGGGTAAAAGCAATTAGTGGAATGCAAGGGATCTTCTCTTAGTGATATGGAAAATACCTGACCAGCATTAAATAATGAAGGAGACTGACAAAAGTAGTAGGTTGGATAGCTGCAGCCTTCGTTACAACTTCATCAATGTCCAAATACCTGTAGAAGATATGACTGTAACAGACTGATAGCAGTATTTTACACTCACTCGCTCTCGGGGAATCGAATGCTCGGCATCATCCGACTCGACTCCTTACTTGAGACCACCTTTCGTCGTTAGAGGAGCAGCATTCGAGACGGGCTCGCGCCAGTTCTTCAGGGCACGAGCACGTGGACTGTAAAACGCGTGCTCTCAACTGTGCCCATTAAGGAAGCAGCAGCCCGGCTCGCCTTCTCCTCTCAGCGCAGCGGAGCGTGCGCAGCAGCCTTCTTCTGCAGGCGCGGCAGCGCCTGCCCTCTCACAGCCAGAAGCAGCGCCGCACGGCCCTCTTCCCAGCCAAGACAGCCAAGATACGAATTGCAGCAGCCAGCAACCAGCAGTAGAGCGGACTTTTTCTTACTCCTCTCCTACTGTTTTCTATTTTTCCGACTAAGGACTTGACAGACTACGTGACAGCAGGGTCCGCAAGACCGTAGCCAAGGGTTTTCGGGCCAATGGTCCAAAACCCTGAGTCAATGACTCGTTCAGGCGCCTCCCTCAGGGGGGTCCGGTCCTCTGCGGACTGCCGGAGGGCAACTGCGGCGACCCGACTAACGCCGGACGATGGGCAACAACCCTCAACCTCTTCTACACCCGATCCCGTGGCAGCTACAGCCACGAAGACAAAGTCCTCGAAGAGGAAAGCTTCGGCACCTCCTCAGGGCCTTGCTCCGGTCCAAGAGGCACCAGTCCCCATGACCGATTATCCCCCTCTGCCCGACTCAGAGTCAGAGGATGACACCGCCGACCAGGGGGGTTTCACCGTCGTCCAAGGGCGACGGCGGAGTAACTCTGGCCGTAAGCCACAGGGCCAACCTGTACAGGCGCCCCAACCCCTAAACAAGAGGGGGTCCAAGCTTCCGCCTATCGTAGCGGATAGCTTTAAAAATCACGTGGCTGTTATGCGAAAGCTGGCAGCCACGCTGAAGCACCCCTTCGAGGCCAAGAGGAAGCCTCGCAAGGTCTTCATTTCCACCAGCAGTCCCGCGGATTTTGAGGCTGCAAAGCAGGTTCTAAGAGACTGTGAGATACAGTTTTATTATTACTCCCCCCAGAAGCCCAACGTCGAAAGACGGGTTCTGCGGGGACTAGATTCCGAGTGCCCGCCAGAGGAGGTAAAACTCGCTCTGGAGCAGGAGCACGGCATTAAGGCCTCAGCTGTCGCCCAGCTGAGGAAGATCGTACACACAGAGGAAGGCTCTGTGCGTGTACCAATGCCTCTCTTCCTAGTAGTAGTGGACAAGCTTCCTGGGGAGGCGGTTCAGCCCATCGACGCTGTTCGGGTGCTGTTCCACACTGTAGTGAAGGTAGAACGCTTTCACGGACAGGGTGAGCCTGTGCAGTGCTACAGGTGCATGGGGTTCCACCACTCTAGCATGGCCTGCGAACGTAAGCTCGCATGTCTGCGGTGTGCGGGTCCCCACCTCCTGAAGGACTGCGAAAAAGCGCCTGAGGAGAAAAAATGTGCAAATTGCCGCCAGGACCATGTCAGCACCTACAAGGGCTGTGCGACGCGGCAAAGGATTATAGAGAACCGCCGCGGAGGCAATGCGGGATTGGCAACTGTCCGTCCCGGGGTCTCATTCGCGGCGGCTCTCGGAAGGGCAGAACGCACTCTGCAAGTAGCAGAGCAAGCGGCTCCTCAGCCCACTACACCAAAACCTCCACAGGAGGCACCACGCCCACAGCGTCCGAGAAAGGGCCGCAAGGCGCATCGGACAGCCAAGCCTGCCACACAGGCCGCAGCCCCTCCCACCAGGGAGGTGGCTCCAGCTGAGTCAACCGGCCCGGCCACAGCGCCAGCGCCGGCACCAGCAGCAGAACCTGCCCCAAACAGGGCGCATGCACCTGCGAGGGCACCTGCAGCGGCGCTTGCATCATTCGGGGGGACCATCTCTGCGAAGGATGTCGACGAATTCAGGGAGCTTTCCCTGTGGTTCGGCGACCTCATCCTGAGAGTTCTCCCCATCCTTAGGGATTGCAAGGAGAAAATGGAAGACCCGAGGCTTGACTTCCTCGAAAAACATACTATCCTCCTCCAAACACTCGAGGAACTTTTCCCGTGCGCCGATGAGTAATGGCCCCCCGACTAGTCAGGAGGCCATTACGAGCTGCGTTTTGGAACGATAACGGTGTACGGGACCAGCGTCCTGGAATGTTGGAGTTTGTACAGTCCTACGGGATTGACATCCTCATGATCTGCGAGACACACCTGAAGGCTGGTATAGACTTCTCGCTGCCAAGTTACGTCACCCACCGCACTGATCGAAACGGTCGGCGGGGTGGCGGTACAGCTATACTCGTGAAAAACATCATCACGCACACACCTGTTCCTCTCCCTGCCCTGCAGCACGTGGAGGCCTGCGCCATCCGGCTCTCAGTCGGCGGACAGGACACCCTGCTGGTAGCGGCATATGATCCACCTGGCAACCAGTTCTTTGAAGCTGACTACACTACCCTTCTCAACCTACACCCAGTGGTTTGCATTGCAGGAGACCTCAACGCGAAACACGGGCTCTGGCACAGCCGCACAAGCAACCAGAGGGGACGAGGGCTCTACCGCCTCATAAGCGGAGACCCAAATCTCGCCGCGCACGGGCCGAGAGGTCCAACTTTCCATCCGGCTCGTGGCAGGCCGGATGTCATCGACATCATGATCACCAAGAACTTTTCATTCCATCTGGACCTCTCGGCGGTGAATGAATTGGACTCAGACCATGACCCTGTTACGGTCGATTCCGACGTCACCATGCCAGCTCTGTTAAACTCAGACTGGGAGCTAGAGGTAGACTGGGATGCAACCATCCTCAAACTTAACCAAACCATCGACCCTCGTCCACGCATCGACGACGTCGAGGCGCTGGAGGCTGCGGCGATGAGTTTTTCCCAGCAGGTCCGCCTAGCGGTGAGTACACACACTCACCGTATACCCACCAACACACATAATCCTCTGTCCATCACTAACGAGATCTGGCAGCTGCTAAAAGCCAAGGCAGCTGTTCGGAAGCTATGGCAGCGTTTCCGTCATCCCAGGATAGGAGCAGTTTACCAGCGGTTCAAATCCCTGGCAAGGCGGCTGCTCCGTGCCCACCGTAAGGTGGCCTGGGAGAACACATTCCGAAACGTCGACCTCCAGGAAAAGCACCCCTGGAAGATCATCAAGTCCCTCAGGAGGGACAAAACTCTGTACCAGCATCCGCTGCATGGCACTCGAGGGAGACTCGCTTACAAGCCCCAAGATAAGGTCACAGCTTTCGCGGATCATTTGGAAAGTCAATTTGAGCCGAGGGAGGACCCCCAGGACGAAGACTTCACTGACCTCGTGGAGGCTGCTGTGGAAGACCTCTATGAGGAGCCACAGCGGCGCCATGAGGCGATCCATATCCCAATAGTCACCCCAAAGGCGGTGACTGCTGAAATCCGAAAAATGAAACCTAACAAATCCCCTGGACATGACGGTGTCAGCGCACTCATGCTCCAGCACCTTCCCAAGAGGGCCGTTATCCAGTTGACGCGGATCTTCAATGCGTGCCTCCACCTCCGCCACTTCCCGGCTTGCTGGAAAGAGGCGAGAGTGGTGTGCATTCTGAAGCCCGGCAAGGATCCGGTCTTTCCGTCTAGCTACCGATCCATAAGTCTTCTCCCAACCGTCTCAAAACTATTTGAGCGGTTGCTCCTATCCCGCCTGACCCCTCTCTTCGAGGAAAGGCAGCTCCTACCCGATCACCAGTTTGGTTTTCGTCATGGACACTCCACGACCCTACAGCTACTGCGCCTGGCCGAGAGGACAGCACTGGGCTTCCAGGAAAACCTCAAGACAGTCGCGGTGCTGCTAGACGCAGAGAAAGCATTTGCCACAACCTGGCACCAGGGCCTACTGTACAAACTCAGGGAGGCCAACCTACCTCCTCCCTATCTTGCCCTGATTAGTAGTTTCCTCAGAAACCGCACTTTCAGGGTGAGAGTGGAGGGAAGGACGTCATCTATCAGACCAATAGCCGCGGGAGTCCCGGAGGGCAGTGTACTGTCCCCGATACTCTTTGCGGCCTACATGTCTGACTTACCCCTGGAACCACAGACTGTTACGTGCCAATATGCTGACGACGTCCTCATAATGGCACGTAACAAAAACTTACGATATTGTCATCCTCCGCTGCAGCGCCAACTCCGAGCCATTGGCCGCTGGAGTGAGATGTGGAGAATGGCCATTAGCCCCGAGAAGAGCTGTGCACTTCTCCTGGCTAAGGTCCGAGCTAGGCGACCAGACTGGTCGCTGAGGTTGAGGCAGAGGCAAATCCCTTGGGTTCCCACTGCCAAATACCTTGGCGTCCACCTGGATCGCGGACTCACCTACGCACCTCATATCCGGGTCAAAGCCGGACAAGGGCATGCAGCGTTAACTCAGCTATACTCCATTTTTAAGTCCACCATGCCTACTCACCTTAAACTACGCCTGTATCGGGCGATCATACCGCCCCTGATTCTGTACGGCTGCGAAGTCTGGGGATCAGCGGCTCCAACCAATATTCGCAGACTCCAGTACGTCCAGAACAGGGCTTTGCGCATGATCTACGATACCGGGTGGAGATTCCCGTCCCACATCCTACACACTCACTCTGGGGTCCCGTATATCGTTGACGTGGTGCGGGAGAGATCCCGCACCATCTACGATAAGCTGGACTCCCACCCCAACATACTGGTGAATACCCTAGGTCGTTACGACCATAGGGTTCCTCGCCGGCGACCAAGCTATCGGCTACCCAAAGATGCCTTGGGTACCTAGCACTGAACAGGGCCACATTCCCCTGACTCCAACTTCCTAAGCCCAGTAATGGGCTAGGAAAACCTTATACAGTAACACGGATCCTTTCCTTCTAGCCTGTTTAGCGGACTGTGCTCAGAAGCCTCCCAGCAGGCGGAAGAGCGCAGCCAGCACTGGCGCATCCCCCCCTTCACGGGGCGACGGCGCTCACCAAGGCTAGATATGTCCACTGCCCAAAACAATCGCCTGTGACATTAATGACTCTTCTATACTGCCCAGATAAAGACGCGAGAAGCGGCTAGGTGCTGGGCAGCATACACTCCGTCCAGGTAAACCTGGACGACTCGACGCTTCTGCTGCTGCTTCTGCTGCAGTATTTTATAAAGGCAAAATTCTCAATTTTTAACAGTATGTAGGACTTTAGTAATTGATGGAAATTAATCATTTCTTCACACTAGTCTTATATAGGCAAAGGTTTTTGATAAATAGAGTCAAAATGAAAAATTCAATGCCATGGCCGGCATTTGAACCACGGATCTACTGGTTTCCGTCAAGAAGAGTAAGACCGACTAGAGAGAAACCAAATCTGTGGTTTAAATCCAGGCTATGGCACTGAATTTTTCATGTTGACTCTATCTGTCAATATGTAGGATGTTCATAAAATCTTTTCAATACTACAACCTCCTATAGAATGATAACTATTACAGCTAGAGTTGTATGGCTTGTGGCAGATGACAGACAAGCTCTTAAAGTTTTGTTGTTGCATTTTTCTGGTATAACCTAATGTGCAGTCAAACCAGGATAAAGCCTAATGTGTTTTATGGTACTATGAGACATGGTCACCTATTACTGTTCAGATGAGGTTTTGATATGACCCTGGAAATTAAGTTTCACTAAAATCAAAAATGAAAATAAAAATTAGCTAAGAAAGTAGATTAACTTTAAAGAGAGTCGATTAAAGACACTAGACAACACTTACTTGTCTAGTGTCTTTAATTGACTCTCTTTAAAGTTAATTTATCATAACAACACTGTTTTCAACACTTCCAAGAAAGGAATTGTAAGAAAGTAGAATTATTCAAAAACTTTCAGGTTAAAACACCAGTTTAATTCGTGTGAAAAGCTCCTATTAAATTACTGGTAATTCTATTCTGCTTTTCATTACAAATATTTTAATATACTTTCACACTTGGGATGGCTGGTTATGTTGGCCTGATACTCCAGCATTCTCAACTTCACAGTGACTCTATCCATCATTTATTCATTTTGGTACCAGGTATCACAACTGTGAATGTAAGTGATTTACTGCCTGAGCCAAGATTGTATATATTAACTATATACTCATTGTTGCCTAACATCTGTGACACTATATTCCTCTGTGGATATTGATCATGGACCTGCATTAACTCTGAGGTAGTTTGCAGTATTTCATGACAGCAGTAGCCATGAGGACTACCTAAGTAGCCAGCCTTAATTATAATTATATTTTTGGCTCCCTTAAATATTTCTGGACACTCTTTGAGTTGATTGTATTAATGTATTTTATGCAAAAAATAGGCAACCAATTAGCTCCATATAATGATGATTCATCTAAAATTAAAATGAACTCAAACATTACAGAATCACAAGATTATATGTTTTATTGTACTTAAATTAAAGGCTATGATAAGCAGAGATTGGTAAAGAAACATTGTTTGGATTACATTATTGAAGCAAGTGTTTGCTACAGTTTTGTATGAAAAATAAACATGAAATGTGATTTAGCTTTCTACTATATAACTTTTATTATGAAGTTAGGTACACAGCTATAAACACATGTCAAAACATTGGCATTTATCTTTTTTTCACATTTTGGCATAATTACTTTCTGTGTGAATAAACATGTTTAATATACCTTTTACTAAATACTCAATATGAGTATGTTAATTTTATTAAAAATAACATAACTATAACACTTGAAAGTAATGTTAATGGTTTTAAATTGAATATTTATATGCCCAAGCATAAAATGAAAATTTGTTTCAAATACAGATAGTGAAGGGAGATTGTTTATTCACCTTTTTCCTCTTTATAACAACATTCTGTGGATACTAACTTTAACTGATCAGTGCAGATTGTTTACTAGCACTATCTGCATTGTTTTGGTCTGGCTGTTTTGGCTAATTAGGTGTAGGCTCACTGATTCCCAATGCCACAGGTTCAAAGCCCAGCCTAGAATGATGGTTTTTAAATGTACTTAAAACCAACAGTCCAATGTCACTAGATATACTGGCATAGAATAACTTCTAAAGAACAAAAATCTAGAGGGAGTAGTGTGTAATAGTACGTTTAGTAAGTATGTAATAGAGAAAGTAATAAAAAGGTAATTAAGTGATTAAAATGAAGAGGTCAACCTTATTGAAAATATGCATCATATGGATTGAAGTGTCAAATCAAGCTGTGTTGCAGAAGCCGGTAAAGATGTACACAACTGTCTACTTATAATACTGCCAAAGGCAATTACAATGTAAGAAAGAAAATCTACCTAGGATTGTCAGAATGTAAAATATATATATGTCATTGTTGTGAATTTTCTCAAATGCACTGGAGCTTGATTTCTTTTAAATTTTTCTAAAGAACAGCGTTTACAGTCTATCAATACATGAGCTATTATTTGCTTATAAAATATTAAGGATAAATTTCATTACTTTATGATGCTAGGTTCACCCTTCAAAATCCAACCTCTGTGGTCCTAGTCCCGAGGGTTGGGCAATGGTGAGTAAAGGTGTGCCTGATAGGGTAATATATGGCAGGGATGTGGTGTGCACTATGACCGCTATGGGTGCAAAGAAAGCCTATCAGGAACTCTGAAAACCGGTATTTTAAAAATGGAAGAATCATTGTATGGTGAAGTCATTTTTTGATAGTCACGGCAGAGGGAAATTCTAAACTTTAAGTTATCTAGTTATTTATTAATTTGATGGCTCTTTTCAGATAATATAGGAACTATCACAGTAAGACAAATTAAACATGCACAAAACAGGGAAATGATTTCACATCATCACCTACGTGATTACGTGTATCATCCGTAACCTTCAAGAAGAATAGTCTTCTTACTTGTTATTTATAAATACTGGTTTACTAATACATTAAACACTAATTTCTCTCTTTATATAACTATTATTTATCACATAGTGGTGATTAACTGATTATAGAATCCCCAGGAAATATAGCAAAACTTTCCTATGTGAAGGTTTTAGTAACCAGAAACACCACTACACACAACTGTAATTTTTGGTAAAAAGTACTCATGAGTTTTAATGATATGCACTATGCTCACCTGCAGTATTTGAGTCAAATTGTACATTTATTGAATAAGTGTAACATACATACAGTATTATTCCATTATACTACCCAACATGAAATATACCTCTGCGAAGATAATATGTGTTTTTGGTCCATTTTCACATATAGATTCTGAAAATAATGCCTAAAATGGTACATCATGACACAATTTTTAAATATTTTAGATATACATTATTAAAAATGAGTTTGCATACCTGCCAGTTAACACACATGTCATAGGTAGCTCACCCTTGTCCAACATGATTGCTTACATATAAAATATAAAGATGAAAACATGCTTTACAATGTAATCTGGCTTCTACTTAAAAAGCCCTCACTTTCAACCAGAAAATTATGAAAGTGAAAGACATTTTATAGAGCAGGTAAACTTGAATGATTTGGCATACAACTTAAATTTGTGAAAAGAAGAATTCAAACTTCTAGGTTCCAGGCTGCAACAATGGAAATTACTTGCACCTGGTACAAAAATCACAGAGCTTTGAAATAGACATAAAAAATTTGGAAAATATTTTTCAATGGAAGAGGATATATGTTTCTGTATAGATGTCAATGGCTCAATGTGTGAGTTGGAATTGAGCATAATCCAGATGGCTGGTGATTGTTTATAGATTCATCAAAGTTCAGCTTAAAGGCTGTGTTACTTCATAAATTTAGCAAACTTCCATTTGCTCCAGTTTTCCAGTTTTCTGTAGGTCTTAAGAAAGTTATGAAAGTATGACCAAGATTGCACATGTTTTAAAATAGGAGGTTTAGGATTGCAAAATATGGAGTGATAAAGTATTTGATTTACTGCCAGGATTAAAAGGAGGATTCACAAAATATTGTTATCTTTCTTACTTGTGGGACATTTGTGATACACAAACACATTATGTGGAACAACAGTGTGTTATGGGGCAGGAATATGTTCCAGGGGAGAGTAATGTAAAACAAACACCAATGGTTCAACCTGATAAGATTTTTCTCCCTTTCATACTTATAAACCTGAGGCTGATGAAGACTTTTGTTAAGGCGCTCTGGAAGGATGGTAGTGGACTTGCATATTTGCAAGGTGAGTTTCCACAGTTAACTTATTTTTGTTAGATCTCAAATCCGAAAACTTGTAAAAATCAATGTTTGGAAAAACTTTACAAATGGTGGAATTAGGAGCTTCCTAATCATTTACAAGGGCTGTGCATGACTTTTTTGGAAACACAAAGGAAAAAGACCATGAAACTTTGGTCTCAAATTTGTTGAAATGCTACAAAGACATGGGTTATGCAATGTCTTTGAAAATTCATTTCCTCCACTCACATTTAGAATTTTTTCTGGAAAATCTGAATGAAGTTAATGATGAACAAGATGAATGGTTTCATCAGGGTATTTCTGCAATGGAGAAGAGGTACCAGGGTCTTAAATAGCCAGTAATGTTGGGGATTATTGTTGGTTTCTTGTTGGATTATTGTGTTTCATAAGGTACCAAGCACTTCTAAGCACAGTTACAGATATGTCCCTTAAATATATAGTCCAATATATAGAACATGTATGTAAAACAACATTTTGAATTAAACTTAATTCATCATGAATATAGTACTATACCATATATCATTATATCAAAATAATAAATGCAACATAATTTCTTATCTGAAACCTTGTAGGCAAGTATTTAAATGTCTTCATTTCTTTTTAACCTGAGGTGATAGGAGATTTCACTGGCAATTTTCAAAATCAGCACATATTTTCCCCTAAGCATCACTTTGATCACGGAAGTATGAAAAAAGTTTTTTTTTTTGGGTGGAGGGGGATGGTAGTGCTATCATCATACAATTCGTGATGGACTCTACTCTCTGTATAAATTGCTGAAGATTTTATTTAAATTTGCACTCCTTTCACTTTGCTGCCATACATTTCAAAAGCAGTGAGCAGGACCAGCAGCAAGCAGCAGCTGTGACTGGTTGATATTGCATTTGGTTGCATTATTGACAGTAATGGTAGTTGCGAAACTGTCACTTGAAATATCATGAAAGCCACTCTATATATAGCATAAATTCCCACCATTAAGTTGACAAAATAACAATCTGGTATTAATTGGTGGTTGTATGTCAGCTGTTAATGTAACAGTATTCTTGTGTGTGAATTCTGTTACAGTTTAGTGATACTGATGAAAAATTATGTTCCAAAATAAATTAAACATATACTAAAATGAGGAAATGGAAGAGCGAAGCTTCCAATAAATCACAGAGACAGCATGGAAAGGCACATGCAACACCATAAGGAAAAGAAAACCCTGGAATTGTTATACCACTTTTGAAAGTATGAAATCTTATTATAGTAATTGCATAAGAAGGACACTAGCAGGCCATGACATGGCTTAGTGGTTAGAACGCATGGCTCTCACCAAGGCGGCCCGGGTTCAATCCCAGGCGACCGCAAAGTGAGATTTGTGGTGGACAACACGGCGCTGGGGTGGGTTTTGTCCAGGATCTCCGGTTTCCCCTGCCATCTCATTCCACCGGTGCTCCATCTTCATCTCATGTATCATCAGTGTCATCGTCTGCGGTGCCGTATGTAGTAAAAGCGGGCGTTAAACACTACACATTTTTAAAGTACACTAGTCCAGTGATATATGTATGTAAATGTAATGAAAAAGCCAACAGTGATTTCAATATGTGAAATAAAAGTTTTTTCCACTAATGTTGTGGTATGCATAGTATTACGTATATTTTATCTTTATGAGTAATTAGAAATTGCCTCTCAAGGGAAGTAAGTCAACTGACCTCGTGCCTTACTTCCCTACTTACCTCTGTGCTATGAAGGACTACATTTGTTGTACAAGCTGAAGTCATTTACAATATTTCTATGCAATTCAGAAAATACTCATATTTATTTATTGCTACCCAAAGAAAATTATTCAGTAACAGAAACAAAATTAAATACGAATGAAAAAAGTGCAGCTTGAAAAACAATAACAGATGTGAGAGAGTACTTCCTGAATTGCATAAATAGCTAATTGAATAAGAGTATTAATAGAAACACATTATGATTATAATTGTTTTGGTTTATAACCATCATTTTTCCATTTCAAAAAGGCTCATAGTTTTGAGAACTTTGATATATATATATATATATATATATATATATATATATATATATTCTCCTCAATTAAAACTGTTGTCTTTAACATGGAATACTCACACCACAAACTCGCTGGGGAGTAAAATGTTGTAGACTTCTCTAGGAAATATGCCAACAACAAATTTTGACAAATATTGGTATGTTTTATAGAACATTATTCTTTGAAGCACTTATATGCATTCCCATATCTTGATTTAGATTTCTGTGAAAGCAGAAATGAATAAGCTGCATTTGTAGTCACTTCTATGTTGACATTCATAATTACACAAAAAATCAATATGGTGTGACACCTTTATACAAATGATGGTAGATTACACCTACCTCCCTTATAGCATAAATAACTATTAAACTTTATACCTTATGTTACACAATCTAAACTGTACTTTTTTATTTATGCAGGTGAACTGAAAATATAAGTTATAATGCAGAGATGTAACAAAAGAACAACTTGAAATTCTCTTCATAGGTCTCTATAAAATACCTTATTTCCAGCAAGGTACCTACTTAATGAACAGAATGGAAATACTCCCAGTTAACAAGAGATGGAACAGAACCTAGAACAATTCAGTTGAAAGTAGAAGAAAGCCTACTATATACCATCTGTCTCAGGATTAGTGCAGGTATGTGCTTAAACATTCAAGAAAATCTTTAGTATTTCCAATAAATAGATGCAGGTCATCATTCAAAAGAAGAAAAGCGGGTGGTATTGCTTATGGGCATGTTAACAGCCTTCATCACAGTTACATAATATAAATATACAGATAAATTCCAATGTGTAAGGACTATGAAACAATGGAGCACAAAATTATATTAATACTGATAAATATTTGGATGTTATTAAAAACACGTTCTCTCTTTTCCAAGTGAAGAAAATCATTATGAAAGAAGAAGAACAATGAGAGAATACCTAAGTGCTGACCTGAATTTTCCTTGTATACACCAAGAATACCTAAAATATCCAGAGGCAGCGATACCTTTAAAATTTTATCAAAATGTGTTGCTTTCCACAACTTTTCTTTGGAAAACCAAGAATAGATACTCCTCAAATATGTGACAGACTCAATGCCAAAATTAAGGCAGCAAGATCTACTGCCGAGCAGTTTTCCATGAGAATCCAATACTGCACCATCACAAGGCCCAAAAGGCGCTTCAGTTACTAAATAACAGTATGAATGAATCCCAGCTTACTTCTAGTGAAACATGTATTTCAATGGACCTAGAGCTTGTCATTTTCTAACCAACTCTGACTCATAGTAGCATGTTCTATTCTAGACAGCTTTCAAATTAAAATCTATCTGTTCATGTAGGTGATATTGGTGACAGTTTCATGTGCATGTGGCATGAATGTATAGCTTATAAGGATGCCAATGAAATTTATTCTTCATTGAGAAAGCTATTTGTAGTCGCTCTTTAACACTTCGTCACTTACAGGAAAGATTTTAGGAGCATACATAAATGAGCAGCTAAAATGGGAGGAACATTTTCAATATATTAGTAAGAAATTAAACAGCGCCTGCTTTAATATGTTTTGACTCACAAAATTTACAAACTTAGAAACCAGAAAGATTGTATACCACAGCTACTTTCACTCCATAATAGCATATGGCATTATACTGTGGGGAGCAGCGACAGGTTGGGATAAGATATTTAAAATACAGAAGAAAATTATCCATTTTCTGACCCGTATCAGTCCCAAATTTTCCTGCAGAAGTTTATTTAAAAGACTAAACATACTCACCCTGCCTTCTCAATATATCTATGAATTAGTTAAGCACATATATGAAAATTTCGACAAATACTACCTAAATCAGGATGTACATAATCGTGGGACTAGAACAAAAGATTGCCTTAAAATACCAGCTCATAGACTTGTCCTATTTGAAAAAAGCCCATTCTATGCTGGTATAAAGATGTATAATAAACTGCCACAAAAGTATCGAGAAATTAAAAACAAAAATGTATTTCTTAGTACACTTAAAAATGTCCTCGCTGACAAAGCTTATTATTCAGTAAAGGAATGTATGGAAGACAGCTTCTAGAACCACATATATTATACTAAGCTGTATAATAGATATGTATAGTACAAATATTTAAACATAGGGAAATAGGTAAAAATAATTGTGTATAAAATATTTGCAAATACCTGTAAATATGTTGGTAAACTGTAATATTTGACGAGTCTCCAGTTTACTGAGCCTTTGCCCAAATATATAAATGTATGGGACCAATAAAGTATCTTATCTTATCATACTTAGGGATTAGTTTGGAAAGCCCTTGTGTCCATTTCCAACCTCGAAGATCCAACCATTGTCTCTTGTTGTCGTCTGCTCTCTTCTCACTGGTGGTGGAATTATGAACTTCTTTATCAAATTATCAAATAGTGAAATTTCAAAGTTCATTATTCGGTCCTTATTTTTCCACATTAATATGTTCACCACGTTGTCAGTTTGTTTTGGTTTATCACCCCTTTTTGTAATTTTTGAATAGGGTCAATGTCATGTTTTTTTTGTTGCTGTCAGAAATGAAATGCTACTGCTGAATAATCTTGTTTCAATTTGATGTTTCTGAAATGCTCTTTGGCTCTGGTTTTTAGATTTCTTTTAGTTTGATCTATGTAGCATTTTGCACAATCCTTACAACTTATTTAGAATATTCCAGATCTATTAATTAGTGGGATTTCATCTTTTGTTTTTTAATTTAACAATTTTAATACTGAGTAACTATTTTTAGATGCCAAGATGATATTTTATTCCTTAAAGATCCTCTTGAATTTATTAATCCTCAAGTGTGATGATTAAAGTTTACTGTCACTGACATCGCAAAGTCAACCCTAATTGCAGACTACCACTTGTTTGGTCATCTTGTGCAAAAATCTGTGTGATCATATCACATGACTGTAGTTCACAATTCCTTGAACCATAATTGGTGTACCAGAGCTACAAGAACCCATCATGGTCATCTTCTTCTGATGATGGCCCATGAAATCAGAGTTTTGATCAGCTTGTTTGCCTCTAAAAAAGGAAGACACATTAGGTATGCTGGACGGGGGGGGGGGGGGGGGGAGATTGGATATGATTAAGAAAGTGGATCACTACACCACCATTGCCAAATAAAGTTCCTCTTTCAAGAATCCTTTATTCTGAAACCAGATTATGCTATAAAAATGATTAGTGAGGTAATAAAGTTACCTGGAAGACATATAATATAGATCATTGGACACTGTTATAATAAAATTCCTATGAAATTATTTTAGATGTGGTTTTGGATAGCACCTAACTACATGGAACCAAGAGTTCAAACATCCAGGCCAATTAAAGAAATGTCATTTCGGACCAAGGCATTGCATCATTCCTGAAGCAAATGTCAGCTAAATCAAGGACAGCGCTTCTAAAGCAACTGACCACCATATTAGCACTCCTGGCTAATGAGCTCTCTCATGATTAGAGCACTAGGTTTTTGCATGTTTTATTCCTTGATAGTTAAACATGTACATGTAAGGAGTAAATTTATCCCACATTGTAAGAAGCTTTTTACAGAATTTTATAGTGCATAAAAATACACATCTATATAAGGGGTTAGTGCATATTTAACTGATTTGTAAATATTTATGCATATTATATATTTTATCGGGTCATTGGAAAGTTGCTCCACCCCATCCATGTAACCAAGATTCCCCAAGAGTCGGGAATTCTGGTGGCAGTACTGGAACACAAGCACGTTCATCATACTGACCAGCACAATGACTCACTGGTAGCCGGTGAGTACATGCTGGAAACAACAGCAACTGGTCTGAAATGGAATGCGAAAAACTATGGATGCCAACCTTTACTCAAGCGGTAGGCTAGTACCCAGTGTGGAAGGAGTTGTTGATCACCCATTACTTTTGCAGCAATTATTCTTGAAATACAAATATTCCACTTTAAGTAGAAGAAAAAAATGAAATGTGTAGCGTTTAATGCCCACTTTTACTACATACGGCACTGCAGGTGGTGACAATGATGGTACATGAGATGAAGATGGAGCACCGGTGGAATGAGATGGCGGGGGAAACCAAAGGTCCTGGAGAAAACCTGCCCCAGCGCCATGTTGTCCACCACAAATCTCTTTGTGGTCGCCTGGGATCGAACCCAGGCCGCCTTGGTGAAAGAGCGCACAAGAGCCGTAGATGCAAGCGATGATTTGCGAAACATGTCCTCAAAATAGGTACGAAAGTGAAGCAGATGTGTAAAAAAATACGACTCATCTATAATTTAATAATTTTTCGCTTCACTGTGGTGTTCCAATACAGTTAAATCTGGATATGTCTTATTGTTGTATTTTCAGAATATTTTAAAATTAAATGTGATTTTCAGGTTAGTGATTGTTAGTTTTATTGAGCTAAAATACTCATATGATTTTCATACCATCATTATAGGCATCTGGCCACAAAAATTCCAACTTATGCAACATGTACAAACAGCTGCTTATAGAAATACTATTAATAACAATGTCTACAAGATGCTAACAACGTCACCAGAAGCATTTTCTGCAAGCAGAAATAGAAATGAGTGATAATTTTTGAAAGATATGCAAAGTATTAATTTCAGCCAACATCCCCTTGAACAAGTTAGAAAATACAGAATTTCAAAGATTTGTGGGAAAATATTCTGAAGTAAACTTTCTGATGAATCAACAATAAGGAAAAACTACCTTGGCAAAGTTTATGAAGAGAAATATATAAACATTTCTTTAGTCAAATTAAGTTGTATATCAACTAACCCACTCACTCTGCAATATTTTGGACCTCCTAAAATCTTATCAGCTATTTAAAACTTTTAAATATATTCTACTTGAATATTTTAAAATGGAAGGGAAATTATATATGGCAACATTATGTATGTTTGCCACAGAGTTTGAATTATTCAGTTTAAGATGAAGAAAAATGTTTTTCACATATTTTTTAAAATTATTTCCCCGAAAAGTGTGATCCCAAATTACACCCTTAATCTTTACTAATTTTCAATGAAATAATTAATTCTGGGTAATACAATAAATAAGAGATGACATCAGTGACTTAAACTTCTGGATATCTATGAATGAAGCAGCTGACTCATGTGGTAAATTTATTGCCAAAGTCGTGATGGAAAAAATTACTGAATCTGAAACAGGAACACCCAATCTCATTGTCTCCAGGATAATTATTGGAATTAGCAAACCATTTGCAATTGGTTGTGTTGATTTTGTTACATTATGTGTTTTGGGGCCTGCTAAAGGAAGATGGTAACAGAGATGCAGCAGCATATATGTTTAAGGCTGTTAAAACTTTGCAGTTATTTTATCCTGAGGCAGTTCATATGACTTGTTTAACAAATGCTTTCCACGGATGACAGAGAAAATTGGAGTGAATTTTCCAAAAGTAAATGCCTTAATTTCATCTGTGAAAAAAATGTTTGTGAAGGCACCATCAAGTGTGGAATTATTTACTTATATGATCCCCAGAGCCAGTCCTCATGAGAGGAGAACACATGGTAGCAGCTCTGTATTACTGTGATCATTTGAAAGAGGTGATAAAGGTGCTGAATGGACAGAAATGAATTAGCAAGTATCTGCAGAAACTACTTGCAGTGAGGAGTCTCCAGAGTAAATTAATGTTTACTAGTACATGTTTTAGTAAAATCCCACCTGTAATCCAATATTTAGAAGAAAAGTGATATCTTTAACTTCTACCCTACAAGTATATGAAACAAGCTGTCACTGGAGACATACCAGGAAAAATAGAAAAATGTCATCAAGGTGTAGCTGAAAAAACTGAAGCAAGAAATCCAAATTTAATGTTCTTTTGGGATGTGAATAAGGAGCTAAACAGAGAGTCTGAAAATGAACTTAATTCTTATCTTGTAGGTTTTTTTTTTGTTTGTAATTTACGTCCTCCAACGTTAAGTCACATCGGACGATGAATGCAATGGGTGAGATGATGCTCAAATGAGCCCACGGTCCACAGAGCTTAGTGTTACCCGACATTCGTCTTTCAGGATAAGGGAAAACCCCGGAAAACACCTTATCAAGGTAACTCACCCTGACCGAGATTCGAACTCGGGACCTCTTGAACGTGAGGCAGACACTCTGCCACCACGCTACCGACGTGGGCTATTTTGTAAGTGACTAACCTCGTTTCACTACTGTTCTATTGCTTCAGGTAAGATTAGTAATGTGACTTTGTGGGTTCGTAGAATTAAAAGTCAAACCTGCAGAAATTCAGATCATTCTTTATTTCCATAGAAATATGCTTCATAGACCTCTGATAACTCACACATGTACGCAATGTTCCAGTCTATCTGCACACTGCTGAATAGCAACTGCACTCCTTATGGCTTCCTGCCAAAAACACTGGCTCTGCACAGTAAAATAATTGCTAATTCTTTATATTAACATTACAATTTATATATTAAATAAATTAAAATTTTACTAATCAAATCATAATTTTTAAAACTTTCAAATTAAACTTAACATCTTAATTAATAAATTAAATAAAAATGAAAAATCATTTAAAAATAAGACTCCTATTTATACCCGAGTCAGCGGTTCTCGAGATTTCTCCACAATGGAGAAGAAGTCATACGAGAGGCTTCGCGGTCTTTCGAGGCAGCAGGAGGAGGGGAACGAAAGGTCCAGCCACCTCCATGGCTTCCCCTCTCCCCACCCCATCTATCCTCCGCAGGCACTAGCTCATTGGTCTAGGCATGGCTTTAAAGCTATCTGTCTCTTTCCTGCCAGCCGGTTTTATTGTGCCTCCAACAATCGGGTGACAATAGAATGTGAGAAAGTTGAAATATTGTACATATTTTAAGTGAACATTATAAAGTTTTAGAGAACATTTAACAGATTTTTAGTACATAAATGCATGCATATATTCATACTTTATACACACATACCCATGGTGTGACAGCCCATAAAGGGCCAAGGCCTGCCAACCCGACTGCCAGCCTCACGACCTCATATGCAAGGTAGAGGTGAGCGATTATCCAACCGATACAGGGAAGAGATGTGATCAGCATCTAAGCAACCCTAACCAGAAAGTTGGCTTTCTTGATCGGGGCTGCTTCCTAGCATAAGCTCCTCAATTTCCCCTCAATTCTGAGTGGGCACCAGTCCTATACCCAGGATTTAAAATCTGCAACCCCAGGAGTGGGACTGAACTCGGGTCACTTTCCATGGCACAGAACCAAAGCATGATGCCTTAGTCCGCTATGCCATGGCACAGGACATTCATACTTTATAGTGTATATAAATCCAACCTCTACTCGTGTATTGTTTAAAGTTTTTTGATCCCAACTTACACAAATAATCTAATGTGTGTACTCAGTTGATTTTATTTTATCACTTTTGTGTATACCTTTCCTAAAATACTTCTCTTCTATCTACTTTATATGAGATAATATTGGTAGAAACTAATGTTTTATATGTTAGCAAAGGTGTACAGTTATAGTAGTAGTAGTTTTATTCATCCATTAAGTCAATATAATGACATTGGATATGTCAGTACAAATATTTAGAACAATACAAATAATATAAGTATAAAAAATAAGTTGCATCAAGTGTAATTAATAAGATCTAAGCATGAACTCATAAATATATATAGTTTCATGGCTCTACAGCTTCACAGCATTTAAAATGTATCACAAATGTATACAATTATATGGCTAGCTACAGTGTACCTATAAATTCACTTATATCATAGTATGAATCGCTTAATAAAATTTCTTTCAACGATAGCTTGAAACACCGCATGGATTTTATGTTTTTCAGATTGGCCGGTAGTTAATTATATAGAGTGACTGCTGAATATCTAACTCCTTTGGAATAAAGTGTAGTTCTATGTGTTAATGTTCTTAAGTCTGTTTTACCTCTGGTGTTATGATGATGTATTTGATTATTTGTGGTGAAATTTTCAAGGTTTTGTTTAGTATAACATAGCAAACAGTATATGTACAGACTGGGCAGAGTCAAGACTTTCAATTCCTTAAAGAAGTTCCTGCAGGAGTCATATTTTTTCCTGACATTAGGCATCTAACAATCCTTCTTTGTACTTTAAAAACCAAGTGACTGTCGTTACTATCCCCCCAAAATATAATTCCATACCTCATTAGACTTTCTGCATAGGCAAAATATAAGGTTCTCATGTCACTTGCATTCAACTCATTTTTTATTACTTTTAACGAGAACCAGAATTTATTTAGCTTTATTACTAGATTTTTTATGTGTGCTTCCCAGTCTAAATGCTGATCTACCCATACACCCAGAAAATTTGCTTCTGTCACATAAGAGACACATGCACCATACAAATTGATGTCAGATTTCACAACATTTTTATTTTGTTTGTGGCAAAATGATATTGCTGAAGATTTGTTTGTATTAATAAGCAATTTATTTTCAGCAAACCAAGCTTCAATTTTAGTGGTTATGTGTTTTGCATTTTCATTTCCCTTTATTATAAAATTTGTGTCGTCAGCAAACATAGTTACCCGAGTTGAATTTAAATAATTTGGGAAGTCGTTTATGAATATTAAAAAGAGGACGGGTTCTAGTATAGATCCCTGGGGAACTCCATATTTAATTTGTTTCATTTTTGATAGTGATTACGTACAACATTCCGCTCATCAACATTTGTGATTTCCACCATTTGTTTCCGATTTTTTTAAATATGATTGGAACCAATCCCATACTATTCCCCTTATCCCATAATAGTACAGCTTTTGTAACAGAATTTCATGATGAATCATGTCAAATGCCTTGATTAGATCTATTAGTAAGCCTGTACAGCTATTATCATTGTCAATAGCCTCCAATATATGATCTGTAAACTCAAAAATTGCTTATGTTATGCATTTTCCTCTACAGAACCCATTTTGTGCAGGGTTAACTACATTATGCTTCTCCAAAAACGAACTAAATCTTACTAGCATAGCTTTTTCTACAATTTTGGATAAGGCTGGTAAAATCGATATTGGCCTGTAGTTTTTGACTTTTTCTCTACCACCTTTTTTGAAAACTGGATTTACTTTTGCAATTTTAAGTACATCTGGAAATGGTCCGGCTTCAAAAGATTTATTAATTAAATAACTTAGTACTTTATCCAAAGCACTACTGCAGTTTTTGAACACTGTTATAGGTACCTGATCATGTCCTTCGCTTGGTTTATTTTTTAGAGATTTCAGTATTGTAATAATTTCTGCCTCTGTCACCGGTGTTAGAAACATACACATTCCAACTGAGTTTATGTGCTCCCTATTTAAATTACAAGGCTGATTCCCAACTAATCTCTCCACCATCTCACTATAGTAAGTTTGTGATATGTTGGCTATTACTTGAGGATCTTCAGGCAGTGAACCATTTGGTAACCTAATAGATATGTTCTTAATCCCATTACTTTGCTTTAAATGCTTTTTATACTACACATGGCTTTTTTTTTATTCTCAGCATTATTGATAAATTCATTTTTATACTGCTTCTTTGCTTGTATTAAAACTTTATTATATATCTCTTTATATTTCTTAAAGTATTGTTCTAAGCCCGGATCAGTACCCCTTTTCCTCAAATAATTCAAAAATCTTAACCTTGTCCCAGATTTCAAAATACCCTTTGATACCCAGTTCTTTTTTTGTTCCCCTAGCTTTAGCAGTTTCATCTGCATTACTATATCCATGTGGTATTTCAATCTATTTATGAATGATTCATACATTACATTGATATCATTTGTTGCATACATAGGGCTCCAATCTTCTGTTCCAAGTCTGGCCTTTAGATCTGCTAAACTATGCTTATTTATATTTCTACTATATTGTTTTAACAAAGGCTGTTTGGTGTTTCTGTTTATGGTAGTATAATCATTTAAGGTAGCTGATAATGCATAGTGATAAGAAAAACCTGTATCAATAACTTGTATGACAGTATTAGTAAAATCATTGGGTATTAAGGTCTGGTCTAAAATTGTGGCTGAATGTATTGTTGCTCTAGTTGGTTTACTCACGGTAGGATGAAGGGAACATAGCGTCAGTAAATCTGTTAATCGACTATCTAATTTTTTACCATAATCAAAATTTGAGTCCCCTATTATGATGATTTTCTTGCTCGACCCAATGGCTTGTACTACTTCCTGTAAACTTTGCACAAAATAATTGATATCCCGTATTGTAGATCGATATATACAAACTAACACACACTGATATGTTAATTCAACTATACTTGCTTCAAAATGTAACTCCTTATTTAAGTGATTAAATCGATGGATTTGTTTCAACTTGGTATGTTTGCTCACAAAGACACAAGTTCCTCCATGTTGATACTTTTTACGGCAGAAACTGGCTACTAGGCTAAACCCTTCAATTCGAATAGTCTCTAATTCTTGCTCATGCAACCGATGTTCACAAAAACAAATCACTTGTACCTTTTTAAAGTATGTATCACCTAATGCTTCATATGCTAGTACCTTATTTTCCAGGCTCTGGGCATTCTGATAAAATATTTCTAGGGGCTGTACACTTTTATTTGTTGCTTTAGTGGTTGAGTTACTGCTAGGCGTGTCCACATCCCCACTCACATCCTGTTTAACATTTCCTTTCCTGTACAAAAACTTACAGTTTTGCTGATGACGTTACTAAGAATAAAGGACCCTTTTCGATTTAGGTGGAGACCATCTCTGCCCAAGCACCTGAAATCAAGGAACTTGTTTACATTCACATAAATTGCTCCTAGTTATAATAGAAGAATACAGTAGGTTTAAGTGAAAATAAAATTTTAAAAAACTGATCAGTAAATAATGACACTGACTTTCTACTTTCTTTGCATGTCCAGGTCATAAAAAAAGAATAATCACTTATTTAGAATAAAAAGAAGTATTTCAGAAAGTGGAGTGCCATTGTTACTAAAATTAGGCAAGTGAGTCAACCTTGTATATACTTTTCTCCACTGGAGAAATTTTAGTAATCACTTATTTGACAAAAATATGCGAACTTTAAAATAACTACAAGGGAAATTCTCGGAAATGGTTAAGCCCATAGCAAATGTATTTGATATTATGTGCTTAATGATCTCCTACATTTTTTGTATAGTAAGCTTTTGTCTATCTTACACAGTTTGCCAGTTATGCAAAAGCCAATTCATAATGAAGATGACTTAAGCGGGGACATACGAGAAACTGTTCAAAAAATCTAATTTTTTTTTATTGTTTTGTAAAATAGTATATAGTGTTAGCTATCAAACACCAAAATATTATGACTGTACGTGGTCTGTATGTACCTTTAAAAAATTAAATGCCCTAGTGTTGCCTAGTAGCATAGTAGCAACACATAGTCTTCCATCAGCTGTCTTGGAATCTATAAGGCCCACCTACCAATTCTTAACACACCCAGACTTCCTAAAAAAATGTCTCTATGGAGAGACACAAAACAGTCTCAACAGTCTGATATAGAAAAGGTGTCCCAAAACATCATTTGTGTCTTCCATAGTGGTGAAAATTGCTACATTTGATGCTGCAATAATGTTTAATGATGGGAATGTTGGCAAAAAGAAAGTTATGCACCAGTTAGGGTATCAACCTGGTGTGTTTATGGAAACAATTTTGCAGAGTATCGACAACATTCGCATTGCTGGTGCAGAAAGAGCTAGGAAATTATTGCAGAAAGAAGCAAGACAGAAGAGGAATTTAAAAAGAAAGGCTGAAGAAGACCAGAATGAGGATAGAGACTATGGATGTGGGAAGTTCTGACTTAAAATTAAAAGGCAAACTGAATAATACTTACTGTATTTTTAACTGCCTTTCCCCGTAACTTACATTTTCTACAACTTCAGCCCATTTTCCTCTCAAACTACTTCATCTACAGTGATGCAATTTAGCACACAGCTTTCCTATGCCACAGTGAACATTTTGTTGGTTCTAGAATTTAAGATTAATCTCCAGATGGAATGTGATGATACAAACTATATGAAATTATTTTAATTTTTAAAGGATGCATATGATTAATAATTTTTTTTAAATTCTATACAGCTTCAATAAGAAATCTAGGTCCAAATTCATTTTTAGTGTGTTTTAAAATAACATACCAAATTTCAGAAAGATAGCATATGTGAATTTTGAAAAAAATGGCCTTAAGTTTGTAAATATCTCTGTATATAGGAAAAATATGTAGCATTATTTACAAACAATGGAAAATTATGAAAAATATTGTGCATATTAATTATATTATCTTATATGAGCATACTAAGTTTCACTTCTCTAGCTTAAAAATTTTGGATGTTATGGCTATTTATGTAATACCCTGAATATTTGCATACGTCCCCCCTTAAGGAGTGGCCATTCCAAAAATTCAAAGTATACATTTAATTTGTTATAGTATCAAGTTATGATATTTTAGTCAAAAACCTTAATACCATTTTTAGAAAATGCAATTTGCAAAAAAACTTCCTTGTAGAGCATGGTCTAGTGTAGAGGATTTTCTAGAAAATCCTATGCCATCCTTGGATGTTCACATACACACTTACACACACATATCAACCCACCCAACCACATGTGCCCATAAGCATATATAACAGTAAAACCTCGTTAATCCTGACCCCTTTAAACCAGATTTCACTTAATCTGGACTAGCATCCTTAAAAATATTCTGAATTTCTAACTTATAGTACTGCACTAAGAAAAACTTAAGGAAATTGTCCATTTTATATTTGTACAGACTGCACAAGAGGAATTTTTTAGGAATACCAGGAATATAGGTGTTAGTGATAATGGTACATAACATTAGATTTCCTCCTTTCCACAGTCTTGCTGTACATGTGATAGGGCTAGCAACTCTTGTCAGAAAGGTTAGTATAACATTTGCTTTTCTCAGCCATTAGCTGAAGAAACAAATTGAGTGTACTCTGTTGTTTAGTAAACCTACAATGTCAATAGGGAAACACAAGCATAAATCACAATACATGAGAAACTGAAAATTATGGAAGGACTTGAAAATGGTGCTCCTCTTGCATTTGTATGTGCAGAATGTATGTGTGTCTGATATCAGATCCATGATTTTAACTTTAGCAAGTGCAATAAACAGCATTTTGAACTCTATATTGAGTAATGTGTGGAAAAAGGTTTTGTATGATGACAGTGTTGAATTGGACACAAACGCAATTCAATTAAATGACTGTCACCAAACACTGGTTTGGGCTGGCGAGAAAGATTCCACAGTAGCTGTGAAGCTGTCACAAAGACTGGCTTGACAGAGGTGAAGATGATCCGGGCTATCACATCATGTCTGACAAAGAAATTGTAGAAAGCATAAGCAATGCAAGGGACTAGTGAGGTTAAACAGCATCTGAATTGTGTAATAGACTTTGCTGAGAAAACTGACAAAAAACAGATTTCTGCATATTACCATCCTATGAGGAGCCTTTGTGATCTCATTGTGAAAGAGATGTGTGATAAACCACAAAAGAAGATTGATAGTTTCATCAAGCCAAACAAATAAAGATTGTGTAATTAAAATCAGGTTGTCCTATTGTTTCTTATGAAATTATACAGCAAATTTCATTCACAATTTTTCTCTGTGGGTTTCATTTCACTTAATCCGGATTTTGATAATCCGGTCAATATTAAGCCCCAGTTGGTCGGGATTAACGAGGTTCTACTGTATATAATTATATCAATAATTATAATTAATAATTATAATTAATAATTATAATTATTAGGTCATTTCGGAAGGTGAATGAATTGGTTTAAATGATGCTTAAATGAGAGCAGGGTCTCTAGAGCTTAGAGTTACCAGATAATCATCTTTCAGGATAAGGGCAAACCCTGGAAAAAACTTTAATGCAGATAACTCATCGAACTTGGGACATCTTGAACGTGAGACAGACACGCTACCATCTCCGCTTTCAAGGAGAGCAAGTTCCATGTTCCTTGTATATCTGATACAAACAAAACGGATACTGATCAGCATATGAAGTTGTGTAAGCATCTGAAAATTTAAATAATTAATGAACAACCTTCAAGAAGTTTAGCGCCATAGAAAATATTTACTAGACATAAATTATATGCCCAAACGTGTTCTGCGTTTGGATGTACAATAACACTTTGGCTATCTCTTATGGTTTACTGATTACTTATACAAATGTAAATTCAAAATGAAGAGGACTGACTACTCAGGCTATTCCTAGAAATGTCAAGATATACCAACTTTATTTCTCATATAAATATCTTAAACGACTGGCAATTTAATAACAAATGTTAGAGCCTCTTTTGAGAAAACAAAAGTAATAACTAATTTTCCATGTAAAAGATATTTTGTTGTGTTCTTGAAGATCTTGTTTTCACAACCTTGGAAGACGCTGAACTTAAATACCAATATTTAGTTTTAGTTTTTAGTAAGATACTAAAAGTGCACTTCCTATGGAATCTCGGTAGCAAATTATCGGGTAGAGCACAATGCTTCCTCTAATGCTTATAGGTAAGTAACAAAGAAAGAAAACATTGAAGAAACAAGAGTAGGAATATCGGCTAATTGGGAAGCAGTTACATTAATTTATTTTCCGTCGAATTTCCAAAGTATTCATGGCTTCGTCAAAATATAGCGTTAAGCTTAGAAATATACAATCACATGTAAGTATACGGTGACATACCCACCCCTGCCGCTCCATGGCCAAGCGGTTAGACCACTCGACACTCATCAAAGCGGCCCGGGTTCGATCCCAGGCGACCGCATGTGAGATGTGGTGGAAAAAACAAGGTAAAGGCGTTAAATCTTTATCTCATGTATTAATGTATTATCAACGTCATGCGGTGCGGCATGTAGTAAAAGCGAGCGTTAAACACTTAAAAGAAATATACCCATCCAGGTATACATTTCAACATCCAGCTAGAAGTGTCTACTTGGATTTCCCTCTTTGCACTGTCCGCTTCTGTGGTACAGACAAATTTAAAACTGGTGTAATTGACAAAGTCTTGGATAAACTGTACAGCATGTTTTCATCGTTATACTTTGTAAGTAAGCACCTGCTTAAGCAATCGTGTAGAACAAGGGTGCGCAACCTAGGGCATGCGTGTTCCCGGCTGGTGCACGAGCTCGTTTACACTGTATATCTAAAACATCTAAAAATTGTGATGTGATTTTCCATTTTAAGCTTCATTTTCAGATTTTGCGTGTGAAACTGGACTAAAACACGTATTATCAGCAGTTACCGCCGTGAAAGTCAAGATATGCATTTTGTTTCTCATAAAAATATCTTAGACGAATAACATTTTAAGCGAAATCGTTACAACCATTGTAAGAAAATAAAAATGTTTGAAAGTTTTCCAATTAAGATTACTTTGGTGTATGCGAGGGGTTGTCTTCAAACCTTTGTGTTGTTTCTTAAAAGAGACTCCTGAAATTAAGTACCAAAACTTTTCGTTTTTGAGTTCTCTATGTTGTTGAGACAGATACACATGAACAGACCTCTTTTTCTATTATAATGCTTTTTATATTTATTTCAGAGAGTCTTGAAACATGTATTCCGAGTAAGACCTCCTAATCGAATTTGTAGGTGAAACCAATTCCTCGTCTACTAACTTTAAGTACATCGCAGAGAAAACAAAAACAAAGTAGACTTATGACGCAATCCAAAGCCTCCTCAAATCTTCTTTCTCTCTTTTGTTTTCATTATTTCATGTTATAGTTGCATTTGTTGCTCTGCTTATAAATTTAGAGTTCATTATAATTTCGGAAAAAGATTAACGTGCTTTAAAAGTTTCAGTGAAGCAGGTTTTGAACGATAATGTGTATTTTAAATTATGACAAACATTTTGTTTACGTCAAAGTAAAATAATAATGGAAGTATTAATAAGATCTGGATTCAAGGGGATGTAAGACAGCCAAAGATTTGATCTAATCAACAGCATATTTTCTGATGTGCCAGATCAAGTGGCTCCGAACGTTTATAGTTAATTATTGTAAAGATGAAAATGAATTCCAATAAAATTTGAAATATGTAAAGAAACGCTGTAAGACGGCATAGCACAAAACTTTCAAACCATTTGCTGAATGAAGTTTTATGACCCTCAAGGGTCCTTTAATCAATATAAAAAGCTAAGAACCCATCAACTGTACTTCAATATAAAGTTTGCCTTTACGAATGGTATGAACACATTTTGGAGCAGATGATTGGAAAATGTGAGAACATTTGGCATCTTTGAAGCGGTAAGTAAAATCTGCTAATTGATTATAAACTTATTGCTAAGGAATATCTAAAATGTTTGAATCCCAATCATACCATCTTCCTGCAAAAGAATATTTCATGTTGCTGAAATCAATATTTTCAAATTATTTTTCCATATAAGGGGTAACGTTGTGGGGGGGATTTTTCATGAAAACCATCATAATGCCATCCTTGAGAGTGGTGAACTTAAATATGAAGTTGGTATTTAACCAACTTTTTTTTCTTGATTTATGATATTTATGACACACATAGACATTTTACTTTCTTTACGTTCTGTACTACTATAATAGGTAGGACAATTATTACATTCCACTCAAAAAGTTCACACTAAAATATGCTGGAAGTACTCGTACAGCTTTTTCTTTTTTGTGTATTTTTAAAAAATGATAGCTCCTGTTAGTGTCTGTTAGGCAGTGAGCTCTGTTCTCCTTCTGTAAAAGAGCTTATACACAAGAAGTCTGGAGCTTGTTAATTGCTTGAACTGTCTATTCGTCTTTTATTTCTTGAAAATGCAAAGAGAAAGGAATGGGCTATCAAAGCTCTTACATAGCTATCAGCTCTTAAAAGTGCTTAAAGACTAATGTACGTCCATATTCCTCTTGCAAATACGAAGCAATTAGTAATAAGATAATGTTCATCTTGATTAACAGAGGTAGATAGAGGAATAAGCAGTTGTAATAATAGTTTGTACAAGAGTAGACAAAGTCATGTGAGTGCCATACATCAGATAAAAGCCCACCTCGGTAGCGTAGATGGTAGCATGTCTGCTTCACGTTCAAGAGGTCCCGAGTTCGAATCTCGGTCAGGGTGAGTTACCTGGATAAGGTTTATCCCGGGGTTTCCCTTATCCTTCATGGCGAATGTCGGGTAACTGTAAGCTCCATGGACCCTGGACTCATTTGAGCACCATTTCACCCAATTCATTCACCGTCCGATATAACTTAACTTTGGGGCGGACCTAAATTACAAAAAAAAGAAAAAAAAAAGATATTTGAGTCAAGTTGTTTAGGAGTATACAGTTCCACTTTAAAGATTATCTAACAAATGTTTCCATTAGCAGAAATTTTATACAAATGGCTTGTTCCTATGTAAATCAAAGGCAATGGATTTTTTTACTTATTTCAAATAGCTAAGTTAACATTGTTCTTATAATAAATATACCAAATTTACAAAAGAATGGAAATAAAATTCATTTAAGCTTTCATTTTTAACATTTTATTCATTTGGAATTGGGAACAAATTGTATCCAAAATGTCGTTAACTTTATAATACATTTCAAAACTGTGGTAAATTTGGCCCACAGCTAATGGGGTTTGGCTTATGCTTTTGCTTGCAATATTTTGTTTAGTGTTCTTGGTCCTTACAGAATTAGAAAGAATAGGATTAAAATTATGCATTATTGGAGGAATTTAGTAATAGTGACGTCAAAATTAAATGAAAAAATAACTATTTGTATTCGGTTTTTCTTGGCCTTTTGTCACTTACATTTTTATATTATTGAGGGACTAGTTTCGGAAGCCATCTCTTCCATCCTCAACCTCTCTCCAACTCTGCAACAGTTGGAGGGAGGTTGAGGATGGAAGCAATTACTTTTGAAACTAGTCCCTCAATAATATAAAAATGTAAGTGACAAAGTGTCAAAAACCTGACTACAAATAGTATCTTCAATAGGACTAAAAGTTTCGGAAATGACTATACAAGTGCTTCATGACTGAAAAAAAGTTTATATATTGTCGCGAACGCCTATTACGTGACGAGAGACAGAGAGAAGCGGGGAGTGAGGGAGGCGGATAGCGTTAAAGCCACGCCTACGCCAATGAGTTAGCGCCTACGGAGGCTCGACAGGGTGGGGAGAGGGGAAGCCGCGGTGATGGCTGGATATTCATCCCCTCTTCCTGCCGCCTTGAAAGACGGCGAAGCCTCTCGTACTTCTTCTCCATTGCGGAGAATTCTCGGGAACCACTGGTTCACGTATAAATAGGAGTGTGTGCCTTCAGAGTTTCGAGTTTTACGGCAAGGAACCGAGTAGTGTGGACCTGTGGCAGACAAACTGGTGGGTTATAATTGTGTGTGTGTGTGTGTGTGTGTGTGTGTGTGTGTGTGTGTGTGTGTGTGTGTGTGTTACGTAATTCTGCTGTAATCTGCAAGTGTACCAAGTGTATTTCCACGAAAATACAGAACGTTTTTAATTTCTGCATACTTGAGTTTTAATTCTTTGAACCCACAGAATCACAATATGGAAGAAGCTAGAAACAATGATATATTAAGATGTATTTTACTTAATATGAGCCACATTAACATCACCTTTTTTTATTCTGTTAACATGTTTTGGGAACACGTGTTCCCATCTTCGGAATGCTTCTGACTGTCTCGTGTTGCTGTTTCTGTTGTGGTGATCGTCGATATCAACAGCATCATGTGGTGGTGAAATGTACTTCCACAGTGTACTTGGTGGCGGTAAATCAAAATTCATCAACTGCAATTTGTGTTCCAGAATGAACTTCTACCGTGTGCCCAATTCTGCTGCATGTCTGGTTGGTTTGATTAGTGTGATATTCAGTTACATATTATGGTTAGTCGTCCAGAAATGGTGTGAAACTGCAGATTTGTCCATTTATTTGTATTTTAAGCATCTCTTTAATCTGGCTTTTAGATTTGTTTTTGGTTTTCCTGTATACACTTTATTTTGATCAGAGCAATTAATTTGGTAAAGTCCGGCTTTTTTTACTTGTGGTATAGGGTCCTTTAATCTATTAAAAAGTAATTTCTCTATGCTAAATTTACTCTGTGGGGCTAGGCTGATGTTGTGCTTCCTGAAAATTTTTTTTAAATTTATAAAATATTTTTGAATGTTATGTGAATCTCTTAAATTTCAATCGTTTTTCTTCTTGGATGAAATTTGTGGTATCTTTGATATGTTTCTGTTGTTTAAATTTTTTAATTCTATTGTCCATTATTCTGTTGAAACCATTGTTTTTGGCTGTGTTTACTAGATATTCGTATTCTAGATGATATTCTTGTTTGTTTAGGGGAGCTAAACTGTGTGCTAAGCTGTTTAGTGATGCATGTTTGTTTATTAGTGGATTAAAACTGATTGCCTTTATGTAATTATCTGAATGTGAAGGTTTCCTGTACATACCAAAGGTTATATTTTCTTGTTCTTGGATTGTTTTTATATCTAAGAAGGGTAACATGCCTCCTTCCACTTACATTATGAATTTTATTGAGCAATTTTGTAAGCTAAATAACTGAATGGAATCTTGTATGCACCTTTAGGGTGCTATGACAAATATGTTGTCAACATATCGCTTCCAAACTTTGAAAATACATGGTAAGGAAGTTATTATATGTAGTTCCAGGTGCTCACAAATAATTCTGCAAGGAAAGGTGAGAGCGGATTTCCCATTTTTAGCCCTGTTGGTTGTTGGTATATTTTCTGATTGAAGCTTAAACTGTTCTGTATGATGCACAAGTTGGTTATTTTTGAGAGGTCTTCTATTTCATACTCAGGAATGGTAGTTTGATAGAGTTATTTCTTCAGTTGGCATTGGAGTTGATCCGTTGATATACTTGGGAACAATGCATTAAATTTAAAACAAGAATATCATCTAATATAGTAAATATAGTCAAAAACATTGGTTTCAACAGAGTAACAATGGACAAAAAAAATTACAAAATTTAAATGATAGAAGCTATCAAAGAAACAACAAATCTTGTCCAAGAAGATAAACAATTGAAATATAATCAATAATCCAAAAACATTCGGAGTTTGTGTGCAATATCCACACAGAAAATAGTGGAGCTAATTTTTTTTAGCCAGACTGTGAACACTGCAGAGTACCGACTGATTTTCATGGAATTAGTTGAGCAACTGGGTGATGTAGAGCTGAGTCAAGGATATTTTCAGCAAGATGGCACTACATGCCAAACATCAAATGAATCTATGGAATTAATTCCAAGTTTCTGTGATGAACGCATAATTTCCAAGAACCTGTGGCCACCGAAATCTCTGGATTTGACATTGCTGGATTTTTTTCTGTGAGGTTACTTACTAGACAGGGTTTATGCCACACATCCCCAGACATTGGATGATTTGAAGCACAAGATCTCACAGGAGATTCAAGTTATTAACAACAGAGTCCTCCAATGAGTGGCCAGTAACATGGAATGACTTGTTGAGTTTGCCTTATGCAGGATGGAGGACATTTTCAACATTTGCTATAGAAGTAAGTAATCTCCCAAAATTCCTCTACATTTTAGATATAATAAGTTGTCACTAGCACAATTCATTTTGAAACAGTTAATGAAAGAAATACGTCAGTTCTATATAAACCACTCTGCATAAAATTAAACAAAACATAAGAAAATAATTTAGAATTTTGTATTTTTAGTGTACTTATAATCTTTACTTTCATGCTGCAGAATTGTTTTTCTTAAATAAGCAATTTTGATCTAAAAAATAACTATGTATTTGGGCTTTTACCATTTAGGTATAGCACTACGTTGACCTTTAGCTCCAATTTCTCTAACTCCTTTATTTAGCATATTCCAAAATGCTCCTTGAATCACAGTTTACAACTCATATACTTTTTTTTTTTTGTAATTTTACGTCCTCCAACGTTAAGTCATATCAGACGATGATGGAATGGGTGAAATGATGCACAAATGAGTCCGGGGTCCATGGAACTTAGAGTTACCTGACATTCGTCTTTCAGGATAAGGGAAAACTCCGGAAAAAACCTTATCCAGGTAACTCACCCTGACCGAGATTCGAACTCGGGATCTTGTGAACGTGAGGTAGATATGCATACTTGAAATTTTCACGATAACTTAAAGCATCATGGCATTAAAAATTATTGTGCAGTAGTAAAATACATGTAATATATATAACATATGTAGCCTGAAGTTAATTTTGATAACTCATATTGAAATGGTTGAAAATTCCAATGACATGCATATAAGCAATTTTTTTTCGTAACAAATTAAATTTAAGAAACATCTATATGACAGTTCCTTATATTTGTTTGTACATTAAGACCTAAATTAAAATTTGGAAGTGATTTCCTGAACATAGGGACCAAGGAACACATAGCATTATCTACAAAAAAAAAATAATAATAAAGAAATAAATATCTTAACGATTCTGTTGTTTAAGGACGATGATACAATGAAGCACAAAATTGTATTAATCTTAACGATGTTTTGACTTTGCTCATTAAAATTTTGTCTGCCCTATATGTTATGAATATACAGTAGAAGGTCAAAGCATTTGTAATAGAACATTTGGATTGTTGCTATTTAATAGATACATTTTCTTAAAAAAATACAGAGTAAGAAGAATGCAAATATACTCGTCATTTCAGACTATCTTAGTGGAGTTCAAAGACAACCTTTAACAAAAGTAAGCTAATTATAGAGCCATCTTCTTGCTGTCCTTTATTTCAAAAGTTTTCGAAATTTTTAATAAAATACAACTTGCTATCAAATTGTCATTTTGGGTTCAGGGAAAACAAGTCAACTGAGAGTGCTGGTATGTGCTGGTATGTGAGTGCTGGTATTGATAATAATCAATTTGTAGTGGGTCTGTTCTTTGAGATATCTCTTGCATTTGACTGCATTAAGCATATATTTATAGAGGCATTTCTGACAGTTTATCTTACCCTGGATCAGTCACTAATGTTTTATATTTTAATCTGTGGTTGTGCTACCAATATTCAAAGAGCTTTTAGATGTCAGGAAAGATTATTCAGCGTAATTCTTTACATCCCAGGGAGTCCCTTTGTCAAGTTTTCATACAAAATTGTATTCTACCTGCCTCTGACATTTACCTTTATAAAGTTGCTCTATTCTAAAAAACTAATATGCAGCTAAAATAAGACCTGAAGCTTTCCTGGCGACGAATACGCTCACTTTCTTCTCGGGCAGCCAGCCAGGTGAAAAGATGATTAGATATCAACATTTCGGGAGTGTATATCTCTCCCATCATCAGGATATTTATAAAATGTTATAACCACAAATGAAATACTGGATATAACACAACTATAAACAAAGACAAACCACTAACAGAATTCGCATTACTGAACCAAAGACTGTTTTCAGTAAATTAGGTCAGGAGATGGAATGAGTATAGAAAATTGTGTCAAAGAAACGTAACTACTTAGCTTGATTATCAAGCTGTATTGATCTTTGCTTCTTAATTCGATGGATTTCCATTTTTAAGGCCAGTTTCCAGGAGGAGCTGAACTGAAATCCAACATCACGACTAAGCGTGCTTCTTTCAGAGGAAATCCCCAAAGTCTCCTTAATTCTCCGCTCCCAGTAACTGTTGCATTTTGCCAAGATGGTCATCTCTCGAAAACTGGCTCTATGGTCGTTATCAAAACAATGCTCTGCCAGCCCAGACTACTCAGGTTGCATTAAATGAATGCTCCGTTCATGTCCAATTATTCTAGTAGAGATGGTCTTTCCGGTTTGTCCTATATATGGTGTCCCACATTCACAAGGAATATATATAGGACAAATCGGAAGGACCATCACTACTAGAATAATCTGTATGTAGTAAAAGTGGGCGTTAAACATTACATATTTCATTTAACATTTGGATACATACCAAACTTCATATGTAATTTGGGGGTCTTCAGCCAAGTGACACAAAGATTTTCCAAAAACAGCTTATAAACTTAATTATTCTTAACATGTGGCATTTGATTTTCTCATACATGGCTCTAAGCTTTTGATTAAAGATGGAATGATATTTTTATATACCTGAGAAACTGGATAATTTGGATTTTGTGCAAAAAGTACTGCTCAAAATGAATGAAGTTTTGTAATTAGTAAAGCATGACAGCTAGACAGAAACGTGCTGCACAAAACATATAGCTCTCTTTAAAACATGCAATTTATGTCAAATAAATTTTTGCTAGTGAAAATAATTAACAAGATATTCATTCAGTGCTTCTGGTTTGAACATTTTAATTTATTATCATATATATTTTTAAGTACTAAGTCATTATTATTTTGTTTTTATTATGTTGCATAAAGGATTTTAAAATAATGTGCAGCCGAAAATATTTTGCATTTTAAATATCTGACGGTTGCTTCAAGCTCTCGTATTCCATAGATGAAATGGATTTCTGTGAACATTTATTTCAAATAATGTACAGTATAAAACAAATAATATACAGAGAAAAAAATGTGAATGTTATACTCCAGATACCTTTAAAAATACTTCTTTTGGATTCGGAGGTCTCTAACCATATATTTGCTATAAGCTCTTAGTTATTATTGCGTGGAATGCAATACCTTCTCTAATTACTATACATAGTGGACAAAGGAACAAATAGCATGTGAAAACAAACTTAGCTAAATTCCTGCTACTGTGCATGGACAATGGGAACTACCAACCTAAATAAGAAGCAAATTTTACAAGATTGGAGATGTTTTGTTTTTATAATCGAAATTTGTGGCTGACTGAGCCTATTTACATAAGCTTAGGCTTATGAATTATACAGATCATTTCTGCACTGTTATGAGCAAATGTTTTCTTCACTCACAAGCTTCGATGGATGTAAACAGCTAATTAACCTAAGCTTGTACAAGAGGAAAGCTAATCCTAATCTTACCTTCCATGAACCAAACCTAACCTTATATAAACAGTCAGTCATAAACATCAATTGGGCATAGGTATGAAACATATGTATGCCTCGTGTAGTTGCTAATGAACCTATATTTGCACAAAAATAAAAATAAATATAAACTAAAAATATGGGCTGATATGAATTATTGAGTTCACAAGTGTCATTAAAAAATTCATGATTGACTCATTCGAGTGCTTTGCTATTGCAATGTTGACTGCTGTCTAGTTGGTATTGCAGTATTAGTTAGCCTGAATTTGGGGTCAGTGCTACTGCAGTTTTGAGTTAATACTTCTGTATCTGCGCTATGCATAATCTGATAGGAGATAGAGGAAAGCATTCATTTGCAACCATTTAGTATAGAAATCTGTCTTATTTTCTTCCACAAAAATTAAGATCTTTACTTTGAAGCTAATTATTTTGCCCTCTGAGACTGTTTACTGATATACACAATGTTTTTTGATTTCAGGTAAATAATATCTACCTACATTAAAGCTGATATTTTTGCACAAAGTTTGACTTGTATGATCTTCAACATATTTTTAAAATCTTAATGTTTATTTGTTAGAGAACATTTTGTGTCACTTTTAAACATAGGCTCCATTTCTTTAGACACATGTTTTATATCTTTCTGTAAATACCCTTACAATAGAACTGCGTTCCAAGTGGTGCTATTCCATAATGTGTATTTTATTTTAGGTTTTAATGTTCAAATCAGCTTTCATCACCTGTAAAGTACACATCAGAAATCTTCACTTTTGTTTTGAATTCCCTGAAAAGTTATATGGTGCTTCTCTGAAATTGGGGTTCCTTGAGCAATAAACTTGGGCTCGCACAAACTTTTTTATCACACGAGCTTTCAATCATTTGTTGTACTGCACTATGTTCCGGTCAAGCAATTTCATTCACAGTGACATGCCTTTCTTCTATAACACTAGTCAACAGCCATTTTGCATCTGGGATATGATACATCAACTAGTATGTATTTTGATGTGTTGAATCTGAATACACCTTTCAAAATGTTCTATCATCTACCATTTTTGAGTTTTTAAAGGTTTTTTATTTTTCATATTCAGAATTTCGCTTTTTGCTGTTCTTCTGTTTTCATGTTCATATGTTCCTGGAAACGTAAATATGAACAATACCTCATTGGTTGAGTCCAGTAAAATCATTTTGCCTCCCCTTCATATCAAGTTGGGCCTTATCAAGAACTTCGTAAAAGCTCTAGATAAAGAAAGTGAGGCCTTCAATCACTTAAAAGAAAAGTTTCCCAAATTAAAGCTTACACCAAGATATTCTTATCATGGAACACCATTACCAAGGCAATTGGAACCCTTTGATGATGGGTGACTTACTACTGGGGTCTTGTTAGGGAGAGTGATGAAATAGCAAACCAAAGAAAAGCTTCATTGTCGCATTTTTCAAAAACCAAAGACAACTAAAGGTGAAAATATCTTCTGAACAAATTTTGACCTTTTATTGGCATCATGCCCATATATACATATAAAATAGTATTGATTTCAAACTTTCTAAATGTGTATTTTTGACTTAATTTGTCAATTTTTGCTATTACCATTCTTTATTCTACTGTGTATGTAGGAAATGTGGCATCATAGAGAGAAACAGATTTTACCAGTATATTTAACACCCCAAAATGAGGTAAATCCACCCACTTACAAACCAGGTGCAGAAAAAAAGTTAAAATTTGTTAACTAGTGTAATAAGTATATCCATCCTTTCTTGTTGCATGTTATGGAAGCAGCTCCAAGACCACTAGTATGAGGCTGTCCCATCTTTGACCTAATTGTGTAGACATCTCCACAGAAATGCTGAACTTTGAGGTAATTTCAGTAACTCTTTAACATAAATTTATTTATAGTACTTGATACTGCTTGTGGTCACTGATAGAAGATAAGGAGATTACATGTGTAGATTATGAACTTGTAGCTATTTTTGTTATATTTTTTTAACTTTAATTTTAAGAAAGTGTTGCTTTTGACTTTAGTATAACTCATATTGTGCTTGGCAATAACTGCTCAGTAATAATGGTACTGATTTTATGTTTTAGGAAAATCATCATCAGTACTTTGATGGCGAAATTGGCAGTGCTTTCGACATGCAGTACTTAAAGAAAAGTGCTCAGCAGTACTTTTCTTGGTTGCCTAGGTTGAGGAGCTAATCTATCAAGGCAGAAAAGGAAATTTAACCCCGTTACACCTGTAAAACAAGAGAATGCTGAAGCTATTGGTAAGACTGCATAAAGTTGGTAGATATGAAAAATGTACTTTGCAAACGTCTCACAGAAGCAGCAGCAGTAGCAATGATGATGATGATGATGATGATGATGATGATGATGATGATGACGACGATGATGATGATGATGATGATGATGATGATGATGATGATGATGATAATAATAATAATAATAATAATAATAATAATAATAATAATAATAATAATAATAATAATAATAATAATAATAATAATAATAATAATAATAATAATAATAATAATAATAATAATAATAATAATAATAATAATAATAATAATAATAATAATAATAATAATAATAATAATAATAATAACAACAACAAACTACCAAACTAAATGAGAAATAAAATTCACTTGATTGGGGGTAGTCTATTTTTATCATTAGAATTAATGCTATTTATATAAGCTTATAGTTATGAATATACTCATAATTTCTGCATTATTGTGAATACATGTTCTCTTCATTTGCGTGCTTTGTTGTATTCATAAACGGCTAACAAAGCATTTTTAACAAGAAATCAAAGCGTAATCTAAAACCCTATGAATCCAAAAAATTAATCCTTCTCTAAATAGTCAATCATAAACATTACTTGCGCATTGTTATGAAAGATGTGTATGCTTTGCTTATATGATAAGGAGGTGTAATCATGGTTGTTAATAAGCATAAGTTTACACAAAAATAAAACAAATATAAATTTACCTATATGTGTTTGGAGGAATTTAGCAACAGTGACGTCAAAATTAATCTTAGAAACTATTTGTAGTTGTATTAATATACCAACTTAAAATAGTTTCTGAGATAAATTTACCTCTTGTACATACAGGAATAAGAGCTGATATAAATGGAGATCAAAGCATCATAAAACATGTAGGATTGTTTCACTCGAGATCTTTGCTAGTATAATGTTGACTGCTGTTCACCTGAGATTGCAATGCTTGCTATCTTGGGTGCAGTGTTGCTAGAGTAGCAATGGTAAAAGTGCTAATATTTTACTATGAACTGTATGATACAAGATAGAGAAAAATGTTCATTTGCTTCTGTTCGATATGGAAGTTTGTCTATTTTCTTGCAGGAACATGATAATCTTTAGTATGAAGCTAATGTTTTTGATTGGAATTAGACTGTTTACTGATACAGACAAAGCTTTTTGCTTCAGGTAGATTGATATTTACATTGAAGCTGATTTTTTATCAAAAATATTTATATATACAGTCTTTAACAGATTTTAAAAAAGTTAATGATTACATTTTAGAGAAAATTTTATGTTACTCTTCAACAAAGACTCCTTTATTTTGAAAACATTTTATACTTTGTTCTGTAAATAACCTCAAAATAGAACTCCATTTCAAGTGGTGCCATTCCATAATAAGTTTTGATTTAGGTTCTTGTGATGAAACCAGCTTTGATGGCCTGTCAAATACTCATCAGGAATCGTGTGATGGTTCCACTGACTGTTATCATCCAGGGGCAATATACTAAGGACCACACAAACTGGTTGGTAACCTGAGCTTTAAATTATTTCTTGTACTGCACTAGTTCCACTCCAGCAATATCATCCATATTGCTGGTCTTCTCTAATACGCATATCCACTCTTTCCTTGTTGCATTTTATGGGGGCAGTTCCAGGGCAGATACTATGAGGCTCATCCTGGACATTTATGTTCCCATTCAATTATCATAAGCATGATGATATAAATAGATCTAACACAAGACAACAATAATAGAAGATATAAAGCTAGCAGTAAGGAAGTGCAATAACCAAAATAACGAACACAGAGCAGTAAGCAAATCTAAAACAAATTAACAGTGATAAATAACTCTAATCCAAGTAAAACTTAACAGAGTAAGGAAATTAAATACAGTTCAACAACAGCCATGAAGTGGTAAATAAATAAGATATGGGTAAATGAAAATACATCTAATGCCCAAGGCAATAATGAGATGTAATAAAATTCACACACAGTAATAAAAACCACAAATTGCTAAACTAATTAACTACAAGGGAATAATGCTAGCCTTAAACTTCAAGGTGCTAAGGAACTTTAATAAAAGTAAATAATAACCACAAAATAGTAGACAAGTGTAATACAAGCGCATAACAGATGCAAATTTAAAGCAAAAAGTGATAAGGAAATGTCATGGAACTAATAATAACTATAATGCAAAAGAAATCTGTTCAGAAAACAAATACCAAGCTATTCATTTTTCCTTTAGCCACAGATTTGACATTTTCTAGTAGTTAGAACTATAAAAGTTCCCAGCACTTAACTTAGCACATTGTTACTAAAGTGCACACATTGAGACACTGTCTGCTGCACAGTGATGAAGAGTTTTAAAAACTTTAAGTTGTTATAGTTGTTTTCAAATGCTAGGCTTTGGCAATGCAGCCATTAGCTCTCTAGCTCTCCAATATTTCTGTGTAGTGGGTCCGGCAGGTAGGGCTTCACAGGTTAAAAGATGTCCTTCAGTCATTTTTTCTTCTTTGTTGCACAGAGGACCATTTGGACTTGTATAAATTCCTATTCTGTGTAAGTGTTTGGCCAAATAATCATGTTCCATAAGTAATCTAACATTTGCTACTGCAACTTTACATGTGATTTCTGGAATACTTTCTGGATTTTTAATTAAAATGACTTCCATTTTTTATCTTTGGCTTTGTTAGATATTGATTGGTTTTGTTTGTTTTTATATTTGCTTTTGATTAATCTTTTTATGGATGTAAAGGGTAAGATTTTACTTTTGTTCTGAATTAAATTTGTACCTTTTTTGGCAAGAAAATCAGCTGATTCATTTCCAGCAATTCCACAATGTGCAGGTATCCACTGTAATATAATTCTTTTCTGTAGATTTTGAAGTTGTTGGATCATTTTGTGACATTCTTTAATTTGGATTGACCTCATTTTATATAAAAACTTTAAGTTCAAAGTGCCCTTTTCTGATATTTATTTCTATTACAACATACTTTTGAAACTTCGTGTATATTGAAATTTCTTTCTTGATACTTAATTGATGCATAGTCTGTTGAAGGTTATTTTAGAAATGGAAGATTTAACACTAGGATGCCTGAGTTTTCATGCATGCCAGAACACTCAAGAAATGAATTTGACCTTTAGTAAAATTTTAAATTTTATCATTTGAATCATTTTATTATTTGAAGTTTTATCATTTTACCATTTAATGTTAATATATGTCAGAGGTTTAAGTGCATGGATCAGGGATACAATTGAGTTCTGCTGATCACTCTCATTTCCACATGTAGTTTAATATATATACTTTATTCTTATACATCTTTAACATACACTTCCTCCTTCATTACACTTAATATAAATATACATTATCTGGACTAACACACATTTTTCTATGCTGACCATTTCACAGAGTAATCAACACAATCATCACTAAACAGTGCTGCCACTAGTAAGTAACAAAATAACTTTATTTTTAACAATCATCACCATCATCATCATCTTCATCATCAATAACAACATTCAATAGTTCTGGAATATTTTATCTTTTTATAAGAGGTGTCACTACCATAATTTTTTCTCTTGCAAGTTTTTACTTCATTTCACTGCAGTTTCATTCTTATAACTAAGTTGAACAAAGGAGACAATAGCTGGTGATAGGGCATTATTGATATTGGAAACTGAGTCAGTTTTTAACATTACATTCCTTATTTGTCTACATATAACATCTAAAAGTGTGGTTTGTGTATGATATACAATAACAATGTATAAAATATAATTGCTCGCCTTGGTATCATAGCTGGTAGCATGTCTGCCTCAAGTTCAAGAGGTCCCGAGTTCGAATCTCGGTCAGGGTGAGTTACCTGGATAACGTTTTTTCCCCCGGGATTTTCTCTTATCCTAAAAGAACAAATGTCGGGTAACTCTAAGCTCCATGGATCCTGGGCCCATTTGAGCATCATTTCACCCATTCCATTCATCATGCGATATGACTTAAAAAGTTAAAGGATGTAAATTATAAAAAAAAAAAAAAAAATATAGTAATAGCTCAATTATAATAAATTTCAATGCCAAAACACCCCTTATGTTTTTTCCAGCTGTGCCATATTCAAGTACTGTGTAATTGTTTGTGCCACATATCATTTATTTGTCAAAATATGATACATAAATGACCAGTTGTTAGGAATGAACACTGTTATCCTTGCTTAATGTTCTATTATAGCTGAATTGAAGGGCAGTGCTGCTGGAGTGGTGGTGGTAGCATTGGTAATATGTATACTTTGCAATAAGCAAGCTCATATGTGAATGGGTTGATTTCCACCCATTGGGTATGAAAATTTGTTGGTTTTTCTTCTAGGAAAAGGGCAACCTTTAGTTTGAAGCCTTTTCCTCTTTAACAAGGAATTTAGTGACAAGATGACATAATACTTCTGTGGTAGCATAATAAAAGATAATGATATCACATACGGTTTACAATTATTTGTTTTTAATGCTGTTGCTATTTTTTTTATACTGTGTGAATTTGAATTTTAAGAATGGAAAGTTGAAAAAGTTACGGAGAGCTGAAAATTGTGCATTGAATAATGATGATGATGATGATGATAACGGTAATGATAATTGTGATAATGATAATAATAATACATTGATGATGAGTTAAGTAAAGAAGAAGAAGAACGTTAATAGTAGCAGACGTAAAGCTAAATGCAGTACAGAAGCCCAATAGACTGAAATAACAAATGCAAATCAGTGAAAATACCTAAAACATATGAACAATAACAGCAAATTTAGAGCCCTAATAAGTAAAGAAAAATAATAAAACTAAATGCTGACCATAAAGTTTTATATAATCTAGTAAAAGTAAGTAAAGCAGATAAGTATAGCCTAACAGAGTAACAAAAATAATGAAGCTAACAATAACCACCAACTAGTAAACCAATCTAATACAGATGAAGAAAAATAGCTAAAAACCTCACGACAATGCAGAGGTGGTATAAATTTAATGATAACCACAAAACACCACATAAATCTAATATAAATGAATAAGAAAATGCAAAATCTGCAGCATTAGCAAATATAATATAACTAAAGAATAACTGCAGGACAGTAAAAAACTCTAATGCAAGGGAATAATAATGGCTGCAAATTTCAAATCAGCAGGGAACACTTATAAAAGTAAATAATGATCAAAAAGAGTTAACAAATCAAATACAATAGTACAATAACGCATGTAAATTTCAAAGCGTTGAGGAAATGTAATTAATCTAAGCAATAACTATAAAGCAAAACAGATCTAATACTTTGAATAATAACAAAAATTAAGCTTGAAGAGAAAAGGAAATGTAATATGATTAAAGAACAGTAGCAATGCAATACACAAGTTAATACAAGTGAATAACCTCACATCTAAATCTTGAAGTACTAAGGAAATGTAATAAAATTAAAAATAACTATGAAGCAGTAACAAATTGAAATCAAATTTATAATGGAAAATTTCTATAATCAAAGAATGCAAGACCCACATTTATTAAGAAAAGTGTATTCACTGTTTGTTTCTTATATAATAGGAGTACAGATGTATTATTATATCATGACAGAAATCCTGCACAGTAGGGATGAGCTGTAGTGGGGATAGCAGACCTATTACCACAATGCATCACATGTGTAAGATTATGAGAGGGGAGTGCACTGCACAGGCCGACTAAAAACAAATCTCATTCTTGGTGCCAATATTGCAGCTGTTGTAAATTAAGTTTGAATTCTTACTATCATAGTAATCTCCACGCTTTTGTTGGATCATAAATCGTACATAGGCATTTGGAGAAAAACTCTGGTCTCCTCCAACATGCATGATTACTGTCAGCTTTTCAAACACGATGCAGAATCCCTGTAGTGAGTTACACTCCAGGTATATGGTCTAGTATGTGCTGCATTGATATAAATTTCACCGATATGAACTATATAAACTATATAAATCTCATTGCAATATCTCTGAATATTTTTTAAATACTTAAGCCTTTTTGCCCATATGGTATGATGATCTGTTAAAATTAGTCTTTTGCACTTCATTTTCTTCATATAAATCCTAGCTTCAAAAGAACCCTTCTTAATGTTCCGACACCACCTGTTCAGTCAATAGAATTTTGAAGCCTCGTAAGCACTTTCTTCAGAGTTTATCTTCGTCTTACTGTGTTGTAAAAATTGTTCACTGTTCGCCTAACTACCTCTGAATTAAAACCATCTAAATAGATTTTGTGCATGTTCTTAATCTTTCTTTATTGGGCATAGAGAAGGACATTGTTGCATTAGCACCAATGGTTTTTCTTTCCTTAATAGCTCTCCTAATCTGCTTCCAGACACAACTGTTGCCTCAGATGCCCTTTCCCAGATTTTCATAGCACACCCAGACCATTGTTCCTTTTTCATAAATTTATAGGCATTGGTTATTACTTCTCGTGTTTTTAGATATAGCAACTTATTTCCTAATGTGCTGCTATGAGGCACCATTTCTAAATACTCTCTTGGATCTAGGGAACATGCACATTTTGAAACAAGCTGTAGTATTACTCAGTAGCCCCACACTTGTTTACTTGCTTCCAGCTGATATGCAACTGACCTGCCCTCCTCTCCAGTTGCAACCGTTCTGAAGTGGACTCGTCCAGATACCATTACACATGACTCTCCATCTGTCAAGATATAAAAATATATCTGTACTTATTTGGTTTATAATGCAATTCTGTTATGTATCTGTTAATTTATTTTTATCCAAATATGTTTTACTTCAAACTGCAAGTTTCCTAATGGGTGGTCAGAGCATAAAGGGCCAGCAACCTATGGGAAGGCAAATATTACACAGTGGGGGTACCCAAATGTTCTATATTACTAGTTATGTTTTCACAAGAAACATAATATATACAGGAAATTATTAAGAAGATTTATTTTCTAAAGAATTGTTATCACAATAAGTGGTTATAAATATCTGTAATAGTTTGGATAGGTTGAGTCAGGCTGAGAAATTCAATGCCATACAGGGATTTGAACTCCATATCACCCGTCTCTGTCCAGTTGCTATTAACCTTTGAGCAACCATGGCTCAATCAATTAATCTATAATAGTGTTTAGAGTTAGTCTGTGGAAAGGATTGCTTTAAATCGGTGAAAACCTACAATTTGCTGGTAATTTAGCATGAAGAGCATTATGCTCATTCATAACATGCCTACCTCATTCCACACCTTGTTCATCCTTGCTCAGATGTTCTAAAATCCTTCAGACGACTATCATGCATTTTCACCCAATAATGATAACTAAAGTTGGAAAATCAAAGAAAAGTGTGCCTGCAGTCAAAATGTAGCATGGTTGCTAGGCAAACATTATTTGCACATCATTATGAATTACATGTTTGTTTTATTCTCATGCTTTTTGTTACCACTTGTTACTCATTCATCTTAAGCTTATCTAAAAATAAAACTAAACCTAACCTAGCCTTCTGTGTTTCATAAACGTAGACTTATATAAGTAGTTGGCCGTATTGAATATCTGCACAAAGTTATGAAATACACATTCACTTTGCTCATAATCATTGGTAGCTAATTAACCTAAGCTTATATAAATAGTCAGAGGAACATATAATTTGTGCAATTTTATTAAATGTATCTTAAATTCTCATTTGTGCATTGGTGCTGATTTCTAATTACCTTAAGTATATATTAATAATCAATCAGCTCACCTATGGGGTGAGGAAATAGCTTGTCTGCCTCACATTCTAGAGGTCCTGAGTTTGAATCATGGTCAGGATTAGTTACCTACATAAGTATAATTTTGAGTCAAACTACATGTTTACTCCGTATATTACTAGTGTTTACATAGAATATGTATCATTAGCACCCTCCTAACATCCTCAGCTAATGTCAGCTAGTGAATTTTGATTTGGTGAACTCCTTGAAAGTAATAGGGACATCTCTGTTAATATTTTGATGAACTTGAAGTTTGGTTTTTCTTTAAAGGTGGTGTCAAAATTAAACAGTTTTCCTTCATATTTCTTTATCAATATCTTTTCCCATGTGGTTAATTCAGTTGGATGCAGAACACTTTTTAATAAGTAGAGTTCTTGTTCTATATCGTGATTATCATTCCAAAAATGGTATGCTACCACTGATTTGTCTACCTGTTTATTCTTGATGTTTTTTGCGGAATTAAAAACAGATCTGAATCTTCTTAATTCTAAGGAAAACATTTTAATCAAAGAAAACCCACTAACTTTTGAACCAATTAATATTCAATTAGATTTAGAACAAATAGTTACAAAATCTGAAACTTTCAAACCTGTACTAAAAGCATTAGCATTAGAAACTGTGAACAATATATACCCACCTGAAGAATGGTTACATATCTACACAGGTGGATCTAACTTGGACAACAACTCAGGAGCAGGAATTAAGTGTGCAATGTTCTCATTCTATCAACCAGCAGGATACCATACAGCAAATTTTGATGCAGAAGTAATGGCTATTCATATTTCACTCCAACACCTTCTATACAGAATAGATAAATTCAAAAATGCTGTCATACTTTCTGATTCTAAAGCAGCATTATGTGCAATAAGTTCATATAAAATGAGGTCAATCCAAATTAAAGAATGTCACAAAATGATCCAACAACTTAAAAAACTACAGAAAAGAATTATATTACAGTGGATACCTGCACATTATGGAGTTCCTGGAAATGAATCAGCTGATTTCCTTGCCAAAAAAGGTAAAATCTTACCCTTTACATCCATAAGAAGAGTAATCCAAAGCAAATATAAAAACAAACAAAACCAATCAATATCTAACAAAGTCAAAGATAAAAAATGGAACATTTGAATTAAAAATCCAGAAATTATTCCAGAAATCCCATGTAAAGCTGCAGTAGCAAATGTTAGATTACTTACAGAACATGATTATTTGGCCAGACACTTACACAGAATAGGAATTTATACAAGTCCAAATTGTCCTCTTTGCAACAAAGAAGAGGAAATGACTGAAAAACATCTTTTAACCTGTGAAGTCCTACCTGCCAGACCGACTACACAGAAACATTTAAGAGCAAGAGAGCTAATGGCTGCATTGCCAAAACCTAGAATTTGAAAACAACAGCAAACAAAAACATCAACAACACCAATAAACCAACCACAAATAATTTTTATATCAACAACATTATTCTTGATGTTCCTAGAATGCTCTTTATACCTAATGTTTAAATTCCTTTTAGTTTTTCTAATGTAAAAGTTATCACAGCCTGTGCAGTTTATCTGGTACACACCTGATCCTTCGTCTGTTGGTTTCTTCTTTTATTATATGGTTTCAGAAAGTGTTGTACACTAAATTTGTTCTCTAGAGCCAAAGTAATATTGTGTTTGTTTAAGATTTTTTGGAAAAGTTATGCAGCTCTATGTATGAGATGGTATGTAAATTTTCCATATGAAGTTTGATTACTGATCGGGGAAAGAGTAGTTATTTGTCTGCATCTCTGTTGTCTTTTGATTTTATCAATTTTCTTTCTGACCAATTCAACACTGAATATGAATTATATGATTGTGCTCTTTGATATATTCCATGCTGTTAAAGGGACATTAACCGGCCTGTAAGTTAAACTGTTGATAACACCATGTATGTCTTGTCTTGGGTTATATCCATCTGATTTTATGAAATTTTCTGCATGTTTCTTTCCTACATATGCCAAATTCTAGTTTTGTATGTCTTCTGATTAGTTTCAAGTCTAAGAAAGGGATTTAATTATTTGTCCCCTTTTCTATGGAAAATTTTATTGCATATTCTGTAAATTAAGTAGTTTTAACACATAACCAACCTGTTTCTCATTTACTATTGCCCAAATATCATCCACATATCTATACTAATGTTTGAAAATTAGTGGGAATGCCTTTGTGATATAGGTTTCCAAGAAGCTCATGAAAAGGTCTGCCCGAAATGGGGACAATGGGTTGCCCATAGATAGTCCTGATTTATATTTGAAAAATTTGTCATTGAATGTAAAAAAGGACTATTCAATGTAGATGTTTGTTAAGTGAAGATATTCCTCTATTATATTCTGTTCTACCTGTAGGGACTGAAGCCATATTGCCATGTTTTCCATGAATTTGTCTCTCAGCCCACTGGGAAACACAGAGAATACATCAAAAGATACCATTCAGTCAGTGGGAGAGAATTCTAAGACTATAGCATTTTTGATGGATTCCGATGAATTTTTAATACTGAGGCTTTCAAATTTTGGTAGTTTTTTAAATTTCTTCTTTATCCATTTGGACTGTTTGTAGCAGGGTGTGTTTATGTTAATGATTGGGCACATATTATTTCCTGTTTTATGAATTTTGGGTAATCTGTATATGATAGCTACTCTAGGGTTATCCGGTTTCAAACTTTGTTTCATTTATTTTGGGATTATCATTGTATCCTTGATTGTTTGGTTTAACTGTCGTACACATCTTTAAAGGATCAGATTTTATTTCCTATAATTCATCACTTGCCAGTAAATATGTCATTCTGGGAATGTAGTTCTGTTTGTTCATGATGACCGTCTTATTTCCTTTGTCTGCTTTTGTATGGACAACATCTTTTTGACTCAGTGATTTAAGTATTTTCCCATATGGTTTTGGTTTACTGCTTTCCCTTTCTACTTTTTCTAAGATCTTCTCACATTTTCTCCTAATTGCTGATTCCTCAACAGTATTTAGACCTCAGTAGCTGCTTCAATGTCAACTGTGTAGTCTTCTATGTTATCGGAGAAATCTACGTAACTTTTTAACCCATTGTTTAAGAATACTGTTTCCACATGTGTGAAAGTTTAAATGGACAGATTTACTACTTTACTATGATATTGTTTGTTTATTTGCTTTTCATGCTTTTTGCTTTCTTCAAGATAAAAGATAACAAAGATGCAGGCAAATAACTACTCTTTCCCCTATCAGTAATAAAACTTCATACAGAAAATTCACACATCATCCAAGAGCTACATATCTTTTCCAAAAAGTCTACAAAGGACAAAGTATTACTTTGGCCCTACAAAACAAATTTAGTGCACACCTTTTGAAACCACATTCTACTAAGAAGAAACCCACAGACAAAAGATCATGTGTGTACTGGTGAAACTGCAAAGGCTGTGATAAAGTTTACATTGGAAAAACTAAACTGAATTTGAACATTAAGCTTAAAGAGTAATTTAGGAACATCAAGAACAAAGAAATAGACAAATTGGTGGTAGCGTACCACTTTTAGAATGATAATCACAATATAGAACAAGAAATCTACTTATTAAAAAGTGTTCAGTGTCTAAGGGCATTAAGCACATAGGAAAAAGTATTCATAAAGAAATATAAAGGAAAACTGTTCAAATTTGACACCACCTTTCAAGACAACCCAAACCTCAAGTTCATCAGCATACAACAGAGGCGCACCATTGCCTCCAAGGAGTTTGGAGTCCACCAAATCAAAACTCATTGGTTGACACTAGCTGAGAATGTTAGGAAGGTCCTAATGATACCGTTCTAGATAAACACTACCAGTATATGGAGCATTGAGTACTAGTTCGACTCAAAATTATATAAATTTTGTGCTTCATTGTATCATAGTTCTTACTCATAGGAATAACTACATAAGCTTTCTTCCAGGGTTTTCACTTATTCTAAAAGATAAATATTGGGTGGCCCTAAGCTCTATGGACCCTGGGTTCATTTGAGCATCATTTTACCCATTTCATTCATCGTCCCATATGCCCTATATTGGAGGATGCTATATTCAGAAAGAAATAATAATCAGTCATGTATATTATTTTGGTCACTCTGTCTCTGTTCCAGGATTTTTGCATGGATACTTTGTTAAGGACGCAACAGTCTACTACATTCAGAAGAAAGGCTGCTATATGGTACTCATATTTTCCAGTCCATCTTCTCCAAAATGTGTTACGTCATCCGGTGGCAGTTTATACTAATGTGCAGTCGATCCTTTCTCAGCTTTTTTATATTGATTAAAGGATGTTTGAAGGATGTAAGACTGCAACCAGTAAATGATGTGAAATGTGTAGCACTATGACTGTTTACAGAGTTTTTTACATATTCCAAATTTTATTAGACTTCATGTGCATTTCTGAAATAATTGGCTCTAAAGGTTTGGAGCTGCTTGATCTGGAACATTGGAAATACCCTGATGATTAATTGAAAGCTTTGACTGTGTTTTACATAATCTTTACTCCAGATCTCATTAACAATTTAGATATTTTATTACTATTTTACCTAATTACAAACTAAATGTAATTTCATCATAATTTGAAACATTATTATTGTTAAAACTGTGCTTCATGAAAGTTTTAAACACATTAATATTTTTCAGAAATTGTAATGGGGTCTATATTTATAAGCATAGCAACAAATGCAACTGTAAAAATAAATAAAAAAATAAGTTAAATATTATTAGGAAGCAATTTATTTTAAAGAAAGTGTTGTATAGCTGGATGTATTGCATGTATGCAGTAAGAACAAGAAGAGTACAAGTAAGAGGGGCTGCTATGTTGTTGCTGTAGTGTATTTAAAATTATGTTAAATAAGTTACTTAAGAAATACAGTTATTTTCGAGTTATTTAAGTAATTTCTCATCTCCAATTACATTGAACGCACTGAAATTACCAACAGGAAGTGGGTGGTTTGTGATAACTATTTTTTGTTTAAATTTATGTAATACTTATTGACATTTGATAAAAGATCTACCATATTCTATCTAAAACTTGATAATGATATTTCTCCAGAAATATATGTTTTGAGGCTTTCTGAATCCAAAAATATTTATATTATGGCAGTATCATGTCTATCTACCAGTAACCCGACAACAAGGTTACTATATTATCTTTCCTAACCATGGCATGCCTGATGAAGTGAAGGAAGGGAGTAAAGGCGGTTGTACAGAAAATTACAGTGGGTTTGCGAAACTTAAAAATTAACTTCACTTAACTTAATATTAGTGGCGAGTGTGAGAAGGTCTCTAGTGTCACCACCTTGTAAGGTAGGTTATGGTGTATTGTTTGCTCGAGGTTCATGTTGGTTCATTGATTATGTGCAAATACAGCTAGTGATAAGGTGAGCCAATATGATGAATGATTTTGTGAATTTTGTAGTTATAAAGAACTTGCTGTAAAACAGGAAGAGACCATCCTCCAATTATGCAAGAACTTAGAACTTGCTAGAATTTCAAGGAGCCCTACTTCCTCAACTGATTGGGAATGTAAATCGCCTGAGTTTAAGGTGGTGTCTTTGCCCAAGCATAGGAGGGGAAGATGACGCTCTGCTGGGGAGGAAGGCTCTGTTCAGCTAAGCAATAAGTTTAGTGCATTAGGTGCAATGATTGATACTCAGCCTCTCAAACCTCCCAAGCAAGATGGGGTTGCAGTGTTTGCCAATAGAAGTAGGGTGCTGTTGTTTGGTATTAGCCATGGGGGGAGGATGTCATCTTTACTCAAGGAGGATTTGGGGCAGAAGTATGATGTTGTGAGCATTTTTAAGCCCAGTGCTTTTCTCGTTGATGTAACAAAGGATTTGGTAAAGCTTACTTCTAGTTACTTACCCCTTTATCAAGGTGAATTATATTGTGGTAGTGGGTGAACCAGTAACAGCCTAGATAGGGATAGTAATTATAGGATTGAAAATGACCTAAAGCACAACATCAAAAATTGCTGCCATACAAATGTGATGTTGTTTAGTCTCTTTTAATAGGCATGGTCTCTTTTTTCATCAGTGTCACTGCATAGGCATTATTTTGGAGTAGAATATTTGCAAGAACACTTACAGGATTGCACGGTGTGTATATACATAAAACAAGATGTAACCTGTAAAGAGTGGATGTTTCATAGTTTTGTTTTGAGCAGGATGTTGAAACATGTAAAACTTCAAATTTGAAGAACTAATGTAATAGCTGGCAACTTTGAAAAGTTTTTGGTAAAGCTTGAAGTGTTGTTGCATTCATTATATAGACCCAAGAAAGATATACTAATTTTAAGTTGTCTCATAAGTAATGTCAATTTTCTTGATTTTGGTGCTTGGAAATTTGTTTGGGCTTCTTTGGTTTAGCAATGCCATTTGCAGAATGCCATAGCTAGTGTTGCATACATTACGAGCATGTATCAGTCTTCAGTTGTTAATAAACAATAACAAAATGGAGATAACAAAGTTTGAACGTATAATGCTTCCAAAACATTACTGGCAACAAGATTATAAAGACACTGCTACAGCTCGAAGAATATGTGAAGTGGAAGAAGATGTTGTTAGTGAGCGTGTGGCACAGTGATGGTTTCAACGTTTCAACAATGGAGACGAGAACACTAAAGATTTACCACTTTTTGGAAGACCTTAGGTATGGAATATTGAGGATACATGCCAAGTTTTGTGAGAAAATCAGCAAAAGCTCCTGTAGTCTTTCAGAAGAACTTGGCATATGAAAAGATACCATACATCGCCACATTAAGACACTTGGAAAATCATACAGAAAATCATGAGATCCGTATCTCATGAACTGACACCTCAACAGGCTGAACATAGGATGGATATCTGTCAGCTTATCCGTAATACCTTGGATAATATATTTGTCAGGAGAATTGTCACTTGTGATGAAAAATGGGTATATTACCGATACCCTGGTGCCTCGAAACAGCGGCTTCATCCCCGCCAATCTGCCAAAGTCATCGCTAAAAAAAGTCAGTTTGGTCCCAAAGGAATGAGTCTGGTGGAATTTAGAAGGTGTGATTCACCGAGAGTTTGCTCCAAATGGGCGGCCGATTGATGCGGATCTTTATTCTCAACAACTGGAACGAGTTCATAAAACAATGAAATTTTGAGACGGAGATACCCAGCATTAGTTAACCAAAATAGAGTTCTATTGTAACAAGACAATGCAGCACCCCGTACTGCAAGAACAACCATGGGAAAAATTCAGGAGTTGGGAGGAATCGAACCGCTACCACATCCAGTATACAGTCCTGATCTCGCACCATCAGATTATCATCTTTTTCGATCCATGGCCCATTTTCTGCGTGGAAGAAATTTTTACAACTTTGAAGCAGATCAAATGGGTTTCACCGAATTCTTGGCATCAAAAACCAGACTGGGACTATGGTGGGATAATAAACCTCGCAGAACGATGGCTCAAAGACCATAGAATCTAATGGTCTATACTTTGAAAATTAGTTAATTACACGTCAGAACACATTTCAAATAATTGTTTTTCTTAAAAACGACGTTACTTATGAGGCAGTATCTGTATATGGCAATATAAAGATAGAATTTATAGTGCGCAGCTCGCGGAGAAGTCGGCTTATTGATAGATATCCTGGGTACCTATAATGTGCACACTGCTAACTTCCCTCACAAGAGTAACTTACCCTTCGCAAACAGCAGTTAATATTCTTGTAAATGAAAGTATACTTGGTTACGCAATAGTATCTGCACTTCTTAATGGGATTTTGGACTACTCATTATCTGCCATTATGGATTTTTTACTCTCTATCATTAAAGCAAGCGGCAAACCGGGCTCCCAATCTTCTCGTACTACACCTGTTGTTGAATTTTTCTCCCAGGCATTTTTGTTGATATAGATGATTGTTCATTGCGGATGAGTAGTGGTTGTTTTAATGGGGAAAAAATCGGATTTGTGCAATCACATGAGTTCCTCTACTCACTCTTGTACAAACTATCCTTAAAAGCGCCTAATCCTTTACTGAATTCCCATGGCCACTCCCACCATAACACATAGTTTTGGTGCTTTGTGGCGCAGAGAATGGTGGCACGGAATGTCCCGACACGGATATGGGTATTTCTGTGTTTGTAAATCTCTGTGTGGGTGTACAAACTAATAAGTATAACAAAATAATAGTAGAGCAGCGAACAAAGAAAAGAATGGGAAAAGAGGAAGGCTTGAATTGAAGAGACCCCGGGATGGATCCTTTAATAGTAAAAAGATATACCTACATATAATTTTAGATAGATTTTGAATATTTGGATGCAATGCAATGCCTTGCTACCTACTATGTACCAAGTAGAGAAAGTAACCTACTTTAACTTAATAAGTAGATGTTCACAGTTGATGTGATAATTTTTCTTTAATGTTAGTGCTTTAGACAAAAGAGAATCAGTTTCAGACAATTTACCAATCTTTGGTTTCATAATGTTAAGAAGAGAAAGAAGGTATTGTACTGGACTGGACTAGAAGCGAAAGGGATTCCATACACAGTTCAGACCCGGTCTGACTGCTGGGAGGAAGGTAAGTGATGGAATCGCTCTACGGTCGTGCCGGAAATCAGGCGAGGGGCTCTTTATCAGTGTGGGTGGTCCTAATGTAAGCTGGAGGTTCTTCATCTCGGCGCCAGCTTTCTCTTGAAGTCGCATGGATTTTGATCACAGCCCCCTCCCCAATCAGGACAGATGACTACAACCCCATCCCTACGATGGAAATAGCAGTTACAGTGAGCAAAATCTCCATATAACAACACCACACTCACGCATTGCCACGAAAGACCAAGGTGAAATAAAATGGAGGAAAGTATCCAACCCAGTATTCGCTTAATACACAAGAAAAACCACCAACAAATCTTTGGTTTAATTGGTCGGTCACAGGGCATCCAACCCCGAATCTCTCGAATGCGAGTCCCAAGCTTTTCCGCCAGAGTCAACCCACTTATTAAGAAACTATTTGCATCATAGCAAGTAGATTTATTTATTTCTGATTTAGGTGTTTAGGTAGCTTTTCAAAGATATATCACAAGTTTGTATCAAAGTTTATT